>JAIGNY010002322.1:0-16244 GCA_020152595.1 Chiridota heheva
ATAGCGGCCCAGATTTTTTTAATGGCCGAATTAAACTACCTAATACTACCTGGGCCGGCAACATAGAAATCCACATCATCAGATTGGGATAAAACACAACCACGGTTCTGATCCGGCATATGATATGTGTTCTTCATGTAGTTTATCGCGACGACAAACCAATCACCTGGAAAAAGATGGAACTGATTCCAACGATTGAAGTAAAAGATAAATTCGTGGAGGCGATATTCAATAGATATCATTCTTTTGTTTTATCCAAATCATGGATTGTGTCAGCATTTTATTGGCTCTGTAAATCACTTTCGTAAGTTTTCGTGGCTGGAGAGGATAATGGTAGAAAGGTTTCAAAGATAAAAGCTGAATCAATAAACCTGGTTTTTAAGAAATTCAAAGCAAGACTTCACGGAGTGTTTTACCAAAAGATTACTTAGAAACTTTGGTTTAAAACAAATGGCCAGGCATTCGAAACACTGGCTAATTCACTACTTCTTTGTATCCTCGCCAAACATAGCGGTAATCAGTTTCAGTTGGAGGCATTGCTATTTTGGTCAGCAGGATTACTCCATGAAAGATACAAAGATGATTACGCAAAAGATTTATTTCAGGAATACGAATTCCTTGCCAGGAGTATAATTTAACAGCAACAATAAATCCAGGAACGATAAAATTTATGCGTATACTTAATACAACTTTCCTACCCTTCGTATTTCTTAATTTGCCAATGTACTGTTCAGAGGCGGAAGGACTATTGCATAAAATTCTGGAGGCTGAAAAACTCAGTGAAGTTGTCAGCCTGTTTAAATGCCAGGCATCTGTATATTGGGAAGATCATTACAGGTTTGATAAATTATCAAGAAAAGCACAAACTTCTGGGAAAAGGTTCTATCCATCTTATTCTTATCAATACAGTCATCCCATTTCTTTTTGTTTATGGAAAGAATAGCCGGGAAATTCAAAACAGAGGCAAATTGAATGGCTTGAAACAAATCCCCGCTGAAAAAAATGCAATCACTAATGGTTTCCAAAATGCAGGTTTAGAAATCCATACCGCGATGCACCTGCCAATCGTTGCTACAACTAAAAAGTTCCTATTGCGATCGTAAACGCTGTCTTGAATGTGGAATAGGCCATGGGATACTCAAACCTGAAAAGCTATAAAATAAAATTGGTGGGCATAGACATATTATCTAAAGGTATGCTAATAAAGAATTATTAATTTTGCTTTGCAGCAAATTTACAAAAGCAAAACTTAATATTAGAATTGGAAGGCAGGAGAAATATACATGTTGGCAGGAGTTTATCTGATGGCAATCGTAACAACACTGGGGTATTTGGATTTATGCTAATCGATGGCTATTCCTCGTCAATGCGATATATATGACTGTAATTACAGTCTCGACAGTGGGCTGTGAAGCACAGCCACTTTCAGATGGCGGAAAACTCTTCACTGCTTTCTTAATATTTCTATGAGTTTGGGTGTGTTAACATGTTTTTATTACTGCGATTACCCAAAATTTGTTTAAATCGCAGATGAGCTTTTTATAGGGGATACAATATTAAAAAACAAGGGCTAACAAAATGGAAAAACATGTAGTAGTAGTTGGATATGGCAGAAATGGCGACCAGTTGTTAAAAGAGCTTTTACTTCAGAGTTCAAATATGGTAGTTGTTGATACAAGTCATGAAATCGTGATCAATAATAGGACGTCAATTCGAGTTTATTGAAGGAGATGCGACTGAAGATGAAGTGCTTATAAAAGCAGATATTAAAACAGCAAGGTCATTAATCTCGACTCTGCCAAACGATGCTGACAACCTGTTCGTAGTATTAACCGCCCGGGCATTGAATCCCTCATTGAAAATTATCAGCCGGGCATCGAGCGATAGTTCAGAAAAGAAACTTAGAATGGCGTTGAGTGTTACAGTGTTAATGCCCGGAACGTGTTGGCGGTGCTCATATGGCTACTTTGTTTCTAAACCGGATGTAGAATTCCTGGAAAGACCTTACGCTCCATGATACAGAAACCACTCAATTGATGGAAATTATATGCGACAAGCTACCGAGTGAATTATGGAATAAGCCAATCAAAGAATTGGGCATCAGGTCCAAATCAGGCGCAAATATTATCGGGTTTAAAACTGCAAGCGGTGACTATATACTCAACCCTACCAAAGACACTAAACTGGTTGAAAAATCAAAACTATTTGTATTGGGCACCTACGATCAGATTGAAAATATGAAGGAATTATTAGGTGCCGAGTAATGCTGAAAGTCGGAAGTCGGAAGACCGAAGTCAGAAGATGGAAGACGGAAAGTATTAAGCAGTTTTCAAGTGCGTTCTTTAACTTGCCTTGTTTTTGATAAACAATACCTATTTTTGTTATATGCAGATGCAATAACCAGGTTTGTCATTTAGTTTTTCTGATCTCAAGGGAATTTTCAAAAATACAATCGCTGGCAATAATCACTTTTGTCGATATAAATAATCCCCATATCACTACTATGATTGGGCAATTCCCTTGTCATAGTCAATGCACTTGACAGACTTAAAGCCTCCTGACCATGTTCAAATGCTTTTCAGCCGATACGAACCTATTCCCAACATAAATCACATAGTAGTTTTACCTTAGTTGTGTCTTTAGCTTTCGCAAATAGTAATTGTAGACTGCTTCCAGTTGCTTGATTTGCTTTGGAGGCTTTACAATTGAAATCATTAATATGACAAGTAGTAAACCTGTCTGTTTCATGTGTTTATTTATTAGAAACAACCATTACTCTCGTTAACAGATGGGTTAACCCGTCTGTTTATGGACGTTTCATGTGTTTTTTAACCGTTGTTCACAAAAAATAAGCTTCTATATCTATAATTTTATCTCTTTATTCCATAAAATCGTAACTAAAAATAAAATAGCCACTAATGCACGAATGACAGTTATCTGTCGAATGAAATACTTCACCCATTTGGGTGAAGAAAGATTCGTGGATTTAAGGTATTATCAAATCTTTCGGCATACAATTTACGATAATATGGCCAGCTTATCAAGAATATCGCCAGCCCGTTAATATGATAATTTTATGCAACTGAAAAGAATAGTAAATAATCAAAGTAATTATGAGTAAGCTAACATTTTCACTGATACTAATCCTGAGTTCAGTCATTTACCTGAGTTCAGGTTGTAAAAAAGATAGCAACTCTGATGTCAGGAAGTTTATGATGACCATTGACGATGTATCCAGCATGCTGATACCATTGCACTTGGAGAGATATTGAAATAAAGTTTTTGGTGTATTAGACCAAATGACTGGCTATGAATTTGACAGGTTCGAACCGTCATTTGGAATGGACAATATGGAATTTACATTATATGCAAAAGAAAATAAAAAGAGATGACGGCGGACGATACCTTAATCGGTGGAGCCGTTGGCATAACTGAAAATCACCGCTTATGAATGGTCTATAAAAAGTAAACCAACCGGGAAGGTATAGCACCCCATAATTTACAGTATTTGCAAAAGAGTAATACTTTGCAAATAACAAAATAATATTCTCTCTGCGTTCTCTGCTCGGAAAGCTTTCAGGGGTTGCGTGAAACTGTATTTTTGAGACAGCCTCATCTTTTTTTACCTTTGCCATCCAAAATAAATCCCTGTGGAAATTCTCGATAAGCTAGAAGCTATAAAAAAACCGATATGAAGACATTGTACCAGATGACCAATCCCGGTATAATGGAGGACATGAAGCGGTATATTAAGTTAAATAAAGACTATAAGAACTTGAGTAAGTTGTTAATGCTACAATGTGTATTCAAATATGCCAGCAATATCAAACATGCAAGGAGATACTTGACACGAAAAGATGCTGACTTCAGGGCTATGGCAAAGGAGGAGATTGAGGAATTGCTTCCTAAAACGTGACGAAATGAAGAAGAAATCAGGATACTCTTAATTCCACAAGATCCACAGGATGATGAATGCTGTGATGGAAATCAGAGGCTGGAGCAGGGTGATAAACCAGTATTTTCGCCGGGGATCTTTTCAGGATGTATCAAAAGTTTGTGAAACGAAAAAATGGAAATTTGATGTTGTCAGTGTCAATGAGGAACTGTCGGCGGCTTTAAGGAGGTGGTTATAGAAACAGCGGCAATGGTGCTTACGGGATTCTTAAATTTGAATCAGGGAGTGCATCGTGTGCAAAGGGTTCCGAAACTGAAACACAGGGCCGTGTGCATACTTCAGCGGCCTCAGTTGTTGTATTACCTGAGGCTGATGGGTTTGATATTGAGTTGAACGATAAAGATATCCGCAAAAGACACTTTCTGTTCATCCGACCAGGAGGTCAGTCGGTTAACACCACCTATTCTGCAATACGATTAACGCATATTCCTTCTGGAATTGTGGTGAGTGTCAGATGAAAAATCATAAATTAAAAACCTTGCAAAAGCCATGAAAGTTTTACGCGCAAGATTATTCGAACTGGAATACAACAAGTATCTTGAGGAGATGGCCACTAAACGCAAAACCATGGTTTCCATCTGTGACAGGTCAGCTAAAGATCAGAACGTATAACTGGCCACAAGGAAGCGCAACCGATCATCGTATAAACCTTACAATGTATAACCTCAAAGCAATTTATTGATGGAGATTTGGAAAATACTATAGAAAAATTACAAAGTGCTGAGAATGCTGAGAGACTGAAAGAAGAGTTTGAGGGGTGGAGATTGGGTGAGGAGGCATTAGTGAATGGTATGAATGAGTCATGAATAGTGATATTAGAAAAATGAACAGATCAGAATTATTTCCAATCATCCAAAAAGAGATCATTCCTTTGTGTAGGACTTGATACTGACATTGTAAAATTCCCAAAACATCTTTTTGGAAACAGACGATCCTGTTTTTTGAATTCAATAAGGGAATTATTGATGCTACACATGATATCACCGTGGCATATAAACCCAACCTCGCCTTTACGAATCGCTGGAACAAAGGGTTGGAACAGTCTTGAACAGTGGAGTATATCCGATCCAAAACAGATGAAATCTTTATCATCGCTGATGCAACGTATGGCGATATTGGCAACACATCGGCAATGTATAAAACATTTTGATACTATAAATTTTGATGGTGTTACACTTTGCTCTTTATAGGTCTGGATACGGTTTCTCCTTTTCATTACCTATAAAGACAAGTGGTCAATTATACTGGCTTTAACCTCCAATAAAGCGCCGCTGATTTTCAATACCTTCAGGATAAGGAGAGTGGAAATAAATTATTTTGAGTCGGTATAAAAAGTCTCAAACCTGGGGCACTACCGATCAGTTAATGTATGTAGGTGCTACCAAAGCGGAGGCGCTTCGTGATATCCGGAAGATAATTCCAGACCATTTTCTTTTGGTTCCCGGGTTGGCGCCCAGAGAGGCAGGTTACAGGAAGGTGCAAAATATGGCATGAATGACCATTGTGGACTGCTGATAAATTCATCGAGATTATTTACGCTTCTTCGGGTGAAGATTTCAAAGGAGCAGGCAAAGGTGAAGGCAAAGAAATGCAACTTGGAAATGGAGCAGTTGATGAAGGGTAAGGGGCTTATTTGATTTGGTTTGAAAGTAAATCCAATTTTTTTACTGCCTGACTGCCCAGTAAATTATTGGATAATGATTAGTACTGTTTATTTTGTTTGTGACAGAAGTTTGTAAAAATATTTTGTAGATATTACCGTCTTTTACCTTGAAGTCTTTTAATTTCTATATCGAAATCAGAGATATAGTTTTTGTCTTCATATTACTCTAAATTTATCGTATTCAGCTTCTGCCTTTAGTTTGGCCTCTAATGCAGATATTTTACCTTATCAAGTAATATGGGATAATCTGACAGTTCTAAAAATTTATCCAAAAACAAAACCCACTCTTTCATATTCATGACTATTCCAGCTTGCCCCTGTTTTTCAGCAAGGTCTAAATAAGCCGAAACTATTCTTTCAAGTTGTTTAAGGTGTTCCTCTTCAAGATAATTTTTTGCGACAGTTACGTCAGATTTCAATATCTTTCCATCAGGTGAGTTTTTCCAGGATTGTAACTCCATAAAATATTTTTTTGCATCTGCTTTCAGTATAGATAATTTCTGCGGTTTTGCCCTGGATAGCCCAATGAAGTTTGTTTTGTGTTGTTGCAAAGAAATCTTTGGTAATCATCGCATTTTATCATAATCAGCTGAAAGCGTATAGATATCAGTAATTTTCTGGTAAAACCGTCTTTCGCTAAGTCTGATTTCCCCTGATTCTCTCAAGCATTTCCTCAAAATAATCCTGTCCAAAATGCTTGATTTGTTTCAGTCTTTCATCATCCATCGCAAAGCCTTTGATGATGTATTCATACAATATTTCTGTTGCCCACTTTCTGAATTCAGTGGCTCTGTGAGAATTAACACGGTAGCCTACAGCGGTAATGACCCAAGATTATAATATTTTGTAGAGAAGCGCTGTCTTGTGCAGTATGTTTGAAATCCCGACATACTGAGTTTCATTTAGTTCACCTTCTTGAAAAATATTTTTCAAGTGTTCGGTAAATAGTTGTTCTTCCTTTCTCAAACAGTAGTATATTTTTTCTTCTGTAAGCCACAAAGTATCGTCTGAAAAAACACATCAATGTTTACTTTTCCTGTAGCCGTTTTGAAAATAACGAAGTTTGGGAATTTTTTCTAATTGTTGGTTGTCTTTCATAAAATGCGGTTATTGTATTTTTACGAATGTTTCATCATTGCTTTTATTCAATGTTCAGGAACAAGTCTCGCCTGCTCAATGGCCTTTGCGGGAAGACTTGCTCCAGAGAAGATGATCGTAACGGCCTACTTTGGCGTAGTAGTAGAACAGGGCCACGGAACCATGCGCTACTACTATTGCCCTCCGTAGCCGACCACCAGCTACCGTAGTTGCCCAAATGGTAGAAATTACCATTGCTTAGTCGCGGTAACCGCCCGGAAGCGCGCCAGCCCACTTCGTCAGTACCGTTACCATTGTTATTCCAGCCGCTTGTAGTCAGTTTTTGTCTTCATCTGTTCCGCGCCAGCCAGAGATCATCTGCCTCGCTTTGGCTCATACCGAGGTACATTTCCAGGGTTTTCCACTCATTGTCACTTGGCAAATGCCAGCTCAGGGCAGGCTGTTCCGTGCTGCCTGCCATTTGTATAGCCTGCCGTATTTATTGCAATTGATGTTTTGTTATCGTAACACCAACTGTTTCTGCTTTTGTAATTCAGGTTTTCGGCCATCCACACCTGCGTTCCTATTTTCACCCATTTGTAGGTTTGACCATCCGGGCATCGGTAAAGCTAGCCTTGTATTAGATGGTAAGATATCTATTTTAAAACGGACATTTCCTGCAAGCTCTTCCCTTTCAGCCAGCACGTCCCAAACAATCGTTTTACTGATTCCTGATTTTGGTTTTCAACTTCACCACTAACTTGCTTTAATGGTCTGTCCCAACTTGCCCATTATCAGTGCAAAATGCCTGGATGGTGTATTCTCATCAGCTTTTAAATCATAATAAATATGGATTTGTTTCCCCACTTGTTCAAAGTGTATATTCTCCACTTTTGGGAGAAAGAAAGCGGGCAATAGCAAATGATAAAGGTGATATTTTTCTTTATGGTTTTCATTGTATAATTATCGTTCTTTTTTGAATATCGAATATCGAACGCTGAATGCTGAATGTCGAAGATTGGTACATGCTCAATTCAAGATTCAGCATTAATTCCTTACTCCATTTTCCATTTTTTCCATTCATCAATAACATGATTTATTAACTATTATTTCAGGATCCTGAGACTTTCCATTTATTCTTAAGGATTCAATACCGACTCTATCCTGAAGATAATTAACAAGTTCTTCATAATTCACATCAGTTTTGTTGCAATTTTCCAAAGGAAATAGGTAAACATCCCATGTTGCTCTTCCCGGTAAGGTAAAGCGGATTGTTTACGAAGTTGCCTGTAATGACAACCATATTGCCGGTAATCGATTCGTTTCTTGGTTTGATGGACACACCCCGGGCAGCTAGCAGCCCTGGTCACGGCCTCCGCCTGAGAAACAAGCATCCAGAAAAACCGTTATTCTTCCGGCAACCCGATTCCCGAATTTTGTAAACATCCGCAAGTTTGATCGCAGCGCTCAAATTAGTTGCATCCACATCAACAGGTATCAGATAAGGTACTTGAGTTTTCATCCGGAATCCGTGTCCTGCCATAATAAAATAAGTTCGCTCTTAATACCAAGCTTTTCCATGTTTTTCGCAGCAAGGTCAATTCTCTTCTCATTTGCCCGGCAGTGGCATTTAAAACAAAATGCATGTTTCTATCTTCTACTCCCAAAATACTGATAGCATATTGCCGAACACTCTGCATCATTCCTTGCACATTTTACTTCGCGTTTAAGGTCTGCGAATAATCCTCGTTACCAATAATAAGTGCAATCCTGTTTGGAAATTTTGGGAATTAACAGGAATGTTTTTTATCGACCGAAGAGCTTAACGAACCCATTTTTAAAAACAGTTTTACTTTCTGCGTTTCCTCTTTACAATAAACATCATTAGAAACTCCCTGGTTCATTGTTAATCTGATATCTTTACCACGGCATATTTTCCGTAATTCTCGGTGAGCTGAATATTCAATGGAATGATCAATGAACTATATTCGTTATTGTAACCAATGTGTATTCAATTAAGTATTCCTCCCGACTTCAAGATTGCCAATCATTTGGTTCTCATTCTGGGAAAGGCAGAAAATATCTTTCGGAATGAATTTGACCGCTACGTTTCTTGCTGCACCTTCGCCAACATTTTTGTATCAGCACCTGAACATCAAAAGACTTTCTCCTTTGAATCGTATTGCTGTTCTGACTGCTTACTTTGTAATCCATTACTTTAACAAGTGGTTCGCGAATGCCTTGTTCGATCTCGATCTGCGTTCAGATCACTGTCGAAACCATTTTTCATCTATCTTAATACTAAAAACTGCCCGATCATTGGGAATGTTCATGCCTGCGGAGAGTGGAGCTGTGCCTGGATTTCCTTTCCCACTCTTAATTGTCCGATATCCTTTATCTTGTCAAACAGGAGGTATGGAATCTTGTTTTCTTCATTAACCGAACTTAAGATTAAGCCGGGGCCTGAACCGGAATTTCTCACTGAAAAAATAACCGGGACTGCTCGTTAGCATCAATCTTATTGTTGTCATTTGCATCTGCAACCGAAGCGGGCCTTTACAATCTCAAGATAAGGCGGTTCGGCGGGTCTTTGGTAATGTTTACATAACCGCTTTTTGCTGACGCCTGATACTGTTTTCTGAGCAATTGCCAATAGCGGAGACGTGAGAACAATTAAATGATTTACATGGCTATTGTCATTTTGGAAAAGTGGTATTATTGAGTTGTTTTTTTGGTCGTTATAAAAATTAAAAAGAATTATTAAACAATCTGATTTTATCCTAATCATTTTTAATCTTTCCATAACCCATTATCCATCAAACTACTTTTAATAGTTAATACTCAATACCACGTTTGACAAATAAAACGTAATCAGGTAAATTAATTTGAATATGGAATATTGATGCGATAATTTCAAAAATGGTGACCAACTACCCGGAGTATTCGTCTTGTACTCAAATTTGGTACCTTTGTAAATAAATCACTTTTTATTAACAATTAGTTAAATATCATGCTAATCACTTTAGAAATAGATACAAACAGCAATAAGGCACAGGCTTTCGTGACTTTTTATTAAACCATAGACTTTATTGAAATTAAGGAAGAAGGGAAATCCTGGGAGTATGCTTTAAGCAAGAAACAAATTAATATACTGGAAGAAAGAAAAACAAGGCATATCGACAAAAAAGGAATCTTATAGTTGGGAAGAGATAAAAGAAGAGTTACGGAGATCTTTCAAATGAATATGCACAACAACTCTCAAGGAAGAAGCACGAGCGGAAATATCCGATGCTTATTTTTGTATGAAGGCAAACAAAACAACCTTGGCGCAAGATTCTCAATAAGTTGGATGATTGCTTCATTTCTATTAAAAACAACCTAAAATCTACGCAAAGAAATATAAAGATATGCGCCAGGCAATAATTTGATAAATTTCCTTTTGTCGTGATTTACGAAATAGAGGACAGCGATATTCTAGTTTATACTGTTTTTAACACAAGTCAAATCCGAAAAATGGAAGAAAAAATTTGAAGCCATATCAAAACTTTCAAGGCTGTAAAACAGGAAATTTACCGATTGCTAATAGATGAGTTTAAGTACTTTGATTAGTTTTCCGAAACTCCGAAACCTGGAAACCCGTAACCCGTAACCTGGAAAACCCGTAACCTGACTCAAAAACTCAAAACTCATTAACTAGTATCCATTAATCTCAAAACCAGAATAATATCACACCTCCACATCGTTATACAAAAATCGCTTTACACTTTTCTTCGGCGTTTTCTCAAATTCCTCTTTATGTACTACAATTTTAGACAATTGCATATAAGCAGGAAAGTTTTCATTGGTTTGCTTCCGATATTTTTCAATTTATTTTCAAGTCCCGCATCATCGATTTTTTAGTTAGCTTAATATGATCAGGGTCAGATAAAAAACCAATCAATTTACCCATCACGTTGGATCACCAGCGCCTCACCAATATAGGCCTGTTATTTGAACGGATTCAATTTCCTCGGGATAAATATTCTGTCCTGATGCACCCAGTAACATGTTTTTACTTCTTCCTTTATGTAAATAAAACCATCTTTATCAAACACCCAAATCTCCTGTATGTAGCCATCCTTCAGGATCAATAGATTCCCTCGTAGCTTCTTCATTTTTATAATAACCCATCATCAGGTTATCACCACGAACTAAAATTTTCTCCGTCCTTCTTTATGGATCCGGCGAATCTATCATACTTCCATCCTGTCCACTACCCTGCCACAACTTCCTATTCGCATGGTTTTCCACGGGTATAAGCAATCAAGGGGGCCACATTCGGTCATTCCGTAACCAATAGTAAATGGAAAGCCTACCTTCTTGAATAAAACTTCGATGTCCCTCATTTAATGCACCTCCAATAACTACTTCAGTGAAATTATTTCCCAAAACCTGTCATCAGCCCTTCAGTACTTTTTTTATGGATCAATTTATTAAGCAGTGGAATTTTAACAAAAGTTTTACTAAGGGCTTTTTCTATTTGAGGCTTAATTCGCTTTTTAAATTTTTCAATGACCAAAGGAACGGGATAAGATCAGAGTTAGGCCTTTTTTAAAAGCCTGGGTTATTATTTGCGGAGACAGCGTCTTTGTCAAAAAGGTTATATGACATCCAATTGTAAAAACAGAAACTCAAAGCCAATCCGTAAGCATGAGCCAGCGGAAGAAATGAAACAATATTATTCGCTCTTAAGCGGCATATTGTCCTGGGCAAAAAGAATGTTTGAAGCCAAACTTTTGTGACTGAGCATAACACCTTTCGAAAAGCCCCGTAGTTCCTGAAGTATAGTTTTATTGCTAAACTTTCGTCATCTTCAGAAATATGAGGCAGATCAAATGATTCAGGTGTCAGATCATCCGGAATGTTCTCTTTGCAAAGACTTTCAACCGAGGACATCACTTCCTTGAATGCCAATTATTTGAAAAATCAAGTGATAAATCCTCAGAAGCCAAAACAGCTTCAATCAGTTTCATATTCTTAATATCAAGTTTCTTCCAAATAGAATCAGTTGCAAGAGCACGCGTGAATCAGAATGCGTGATAATGTTCTCCAGCATCGGCAGGTTTAAACTCAGGAAGTATAGGGACAACGACAGCGCCATAACTGTAAATGGCAATAAAATGTCACAGCCCCAATTCGCTGAATTCTTTCCAATCAATGCAGTGATTTTTCACCCTTTTTGTTGCCACCTTTTTCAAGTATAAGGTGTATTTTCTTTATTTTACAAGCCACTTCTCCAGGGTGCCTCACCCTTATAGTTGCTTAAAGCGGATAATCCCCAATTTTTTTAATACTATTCTTAAAAATAATCGATGAGCGTATCTTTTGACATAACAAGAAATTTAAGTTTTCTACAAAAATATTGGTGGTTAATCAAACACCAAAAATTACATACTACCACTTGCAATACAATGAGCTATTTGAACTAAGACAGAAGACCTGAGACCTGGAGACCTGAGACACCCCATGAGCAGAGTTGCGGGTTAGTGTTACGGGATTACGATTTACGGATTACGTGCGTTCTGACTGGAAGACTGAAGACTACCGACTTGGGATTGCCGACTACGGATTGGAATAGTGATTTGTGATTATGATTACAGATTACCTCATTCAACCTTCATCCTTCAATCTCCTTCAACCCTCATCCTTTTAATAAAGGGTTTTTGCTTCTATATCCCTTCAATTATTTCAGTCCAACCATGAACATCTTCCACGGTTCCTTCCTGAATGCCCTCAGTTGTTCATATAATTTAGTGGACACCAGGGACCTTCGCCATATTCGTAAATCCTAAAGTAGTATACGATCAACAATCTTCTTAATAGGAGAAATAATTGCCGCTGTTCCACAAGCACCGGCTTCTTCAAATGTTGACAATTCTTCCAAGCGTAACATGACGACGCTCAATGGTCATACCAATGTCCCGTGCTATCTGTTCGAGCTCTTATTGGTAATTGATGGTAATATACTTCTTGATTTTGGTGTGATGTAAGTATTGTCTTTAATACCAAAGAAGTTTGCAGGGCTTAGCTTCATCAATGTATTTTTTCTCGAGTGCATCAAGGAATAATATAGATGCAAATCCATTTTGATGAGCTCTGGCAGCAGGACGCATACTGGCCGCATAGTTTCGCAACAATATGACCTGTACCAAGTGGAGCCGCCCGGTCATAGTCTTTCACAATTTCAATGGCTACGGATGAAATCCTCTTTAAAATATGGGCCAACAGGAGCAACAAAAACCATAAACATATTCTCCAGCAGGTTTAACACCAACCTGGGTCCTATTCCAAAAAGTAAGGGGCGAATATAAAGTGTGGCACTTATTCCGTAAGGTGGGAATATATCTGGCATTCAGCGTAACAGCTTTTTAATCATCTCACCAAATAATTCATCAGGCACCTTCAGCCATCATGATTCCTTCTGGCTGATTTACGCATACGCTTTCTGCATTTTCTCCAGCGAACAAACGAACTTTACCATCAACGCCCCGATAAGCTTTTAAACCTCAAACGCTCCTGACTATAATGAAGTCCTGTTGCGGCCATATGCACAGGTATAAATTCTAAGTCAGTCACTTTAGGCTCTGCCATTGTCCATTCTTAAAGTGCAACGTACATTAAAGTCAGTAAGGAAATATCCGAATGGCATAGATTTCAATCGACATCAATTATTTTCTGTAGCCAACATAATTTGCTTTTTGTTTGTGAGCGCTAAGATAACAATAATAGCTGAAAGGTTAAAATGCAATAACGTATGAAGATACATTTATATAACTGATATTATGCATCTTACAAGAATGTTTTTCAAAAAATACGTGGATTTACTTAGTGATGAGTTTTTCAAGCCCTAACGGACAAGTCAGAAAAGTTCAGACGCAGTTAAATATTAAGGTACTAATGTCCGCTTAAGACAAAATCAGTGTAATCTCAGATTTTGGCTAAAACCAAATTCGGAATAAGCCAAAGCAAGATCACAATCATTACCAGCGCAGGCAATATATTCATCACCTTGATCTTCTTTATTTCAAGCATTGATTCCCAGGCCAATAAAAGCAATATCCCTGCGACAGCGCTCAATTCTACAGCAACATTTCAGGGAAAACTGCCGAACATCATAGCCATTAAAGTAATCCCACCTTGAAATATTAGTAATGGAACACAGAATATTACACCTACCCCCCTGCCAGAAGCAAGTGCTATGGAAGAGACGCCATCCATTAAGATTTACCAGCAAGGGTTCTGAACTTTACCATTCCCTCATCGATAGCTCCAACAATTGTTAATGGGCCAATACAAAAAGTAAAAATGAAGTTAATATGCCTTCCGTAAATTTTCGTTCCCAATTTTTAATTTTGACTTTAACCTCACCAAGGTCCATCCACACATCCAGCTTAAGCATTTCTCCAATGAGGATCCTGTAATTAATGCCAAAACCATATGCAAAACATGGGTAGTTTTTATCGACATCAATGAAACCAAGGGATAAAGTAAATAAACCGATAACCTGAAAAAATATCTTTACATATCGTTCAAGGTAATTTTTGTTGAGGAGTAATCCTATAGAGCCTCAATTAATACAGTCACAACATTTACAACAGTTCCAAGCATGCGGGCTAAGGAAAAATAATCAAATTGTTATTTTTGCCGCCCAATTAAAACGGGTGGCATTATTACACAATAGGACAAAAAAGTATTGCTGTATTGTACAGGTGGGATTCAGAAAGCCTCTGCTTATTTAAAACATGAGGTTTGAAGATGTTAACCAGTTGCATGGCGGAATTATCAGTATGCACGCCAGGTTAAAGGAAGGGTTGAAATCAAGGTTTATTGGAAAAACGTGTTTGATGAACGACTGAGAAAGAATTGACGATCAGTGATCAGCAATTGTCACCAATGCGGAACGTCTTGTGACACACATAAATGGTGTGCAAATGATGCCTGTCATTTGTTGTTTATCCAGTGTAGTGAATATGCTGAGAAAATGAAGGCTGCTGTAGAGATGAATGCCTGGGTTTAAAAAATTTGCCTGAAGAGGAGCAAATAATTCAACGCAAGAACAGGACTTTCATGGCACATCCAACAGCCATCGGGGATTGAGGCTGGTTTCGGTTTGCGGATTGTAATTTTTCATAGCTGTCATGCTTCTCCAGCAGTAAAGACATCACTTTAAACCTACTGCAAGATTCTTCTCCGGCAACTGCCGGATCAGAATGACAAATTCCACTTTTCAATAAATTGAAAATATTTCTTTACTTATATATTCTATTAAGCTTAGAACTATCAAAATTTTCAAAATGAATTATTCCAAATATTTAATCCAAGGAATTATACAATGAAAAAGATATGACACCATGCAATATAATCGCTGTAGTAATAGCGGCCTAAAACTACCCATTGTCTCGCTTAACGGTGGCAAAATTTCGGCGGAGTAGATGTTTTGGAAAATTCAAGGAAGATGGTTTTAAGCTTTCGATCTGGGCATAACGCGTTCGATCTGACAAAACAACATGGGACCTCGGGATCTGCTGAAGAAAATTTCAGAAAAATCTTGAAAGATGATTTAAAGCCCTATCGCGATGAAATGATCATCACATCAAAAGCAGTGGTTATGATATGGCCGAAGGGCCATACGGCGAATGGGGCTCAGAAAAACCTGCTTCACAGTTGCGATCAAGCCTTAAACGAATGAAGATAGATTATGGACATTTTTTCTATAGTCACTGACCAGACCCCAACACGCCCTCCGAAGAAACCATGATGGCGCTGGATCAAATCGTTCGATCCGGCAGGCCTTGTATGCAGGCATTTCTTCATACAACCCTGGAAGATCCCAAAAAAGCCATAGATATTTTAAATTCGTTTGGGAACTCCATGCCTGGTTCATCAACCATCTTACAATATGTTGACAGGTGGTTGAAGATGGATTAATGGATGTGTTGGAGAAAAACGGTGTAGGTCGGTGGTTTCAGCCCAATTTTCCAGGGATTATTACCGATAAATACCTTCACAATATCCCTGGGGATTCCAAGAGTCGCGAAAGGGCATGGATTTTACATATCGATGATATTACATCCGAAAAGAATATTAAAGGTTTAAACAATTGAATGAAATTGCGAAAGCCCGCGGACAGAAAATGGCACAGATGGCACTGTCCTTGGTTTTAAAAGATAAACGGATTACTTCCGTGATTATCGGAGCTAGCAAAGTATCCCCAAATTGAAGATGCTGTGGGCATTCTATCCTATCTTGAATTTACATCAGAAGAATTAAGGCCATTGAAAATATATTAAATGAGTAGAATTTAGTAACTGCATCGAAAGCATAATAAATAAAAAACTGCTCTACTTTGGGGTATAAACCACCTTTGAAAAATTAATGAAATGAAGATTAGGACCTGCACAAATTCAACTTTGCCCTGATATTTTTACTTTTTATTTAGCTTATTAGCAGAGGCCAAATCTTCTAATAAACCTGATTCAAACTTCAGATCATGGCTCTTCAATACAGTGT
>JAIGNY010002323.1:0-36468 GCA_020152595.1 Chiridota heheva
AAGTAAATAAACTGCAATAAATATGAAAGAGGTAGGCATGGACTTCCAATTCCTACTGACTGAAAACTCATGATAATTGCTTATCTCTACTCCTTGGGATTAACCAGAAATGAGCCCATGATTTTGAACCCATTTTAACCACAAATGACATTGTCAATAAAAAGTATCATTTGCCCTGCCCCCCCCCAATTTTTTTTTTTTTTTTTTTTTCAAATGTGTATATATATATATATATATATATATATAAGTAGGTCCCCTCTCTATATGGCTTCTTTTAATATGGCTTCTTTTTTATCGGAAATCTTCAATTCACGGGAAATCTCCTTCAATTTTTGTGAAATGTTTGTAAAATTTGCCTCAATTTTGGCACAATTTCCTTCATTTCCATGAAATTTGCTTCAATTTTTAAGTAATTTCTTTCCTGATTTTCAGGCAAATTTCTTCAATTTTCGAGAAGTTGTTTGCAATTTTTGTGAAAATTGATTTTCATGCAATTTGCTTCATTTTGGGGAAATTTGCTTCAATTTTTTTTCATTTCAGGAAAATTTTCTTCAATTTTTAAAACGTTTCTATTAAATTTTTATAAAATAAAAAAATTAAATTTGTATAAAATTTTGTAAAATATCCTTTATGTTTGTGAAATTTGCTTCATTTTGTGAAATTTGCTTCAAATTTCTTGTAATTTTCCTTTAAATTCGGGAAGCTTTGATGAATATTGAGAGAAAATATTGCATAGCTGCAAAAAAAAATGATATGGAGAAAATATTGATTGATATTTTTTCCAGAACATTTTTTTGCATTCTTGATTTATTTAATTTATTTTGGGGGGGAAGGAGGGGGCTACTCCACTATCAACACAGCCCCCAATTCAAACGTCTCCCATACGCCTATGGAAGGGTGGGGATTCCTTTAGAAATCCCTTTAATGATGCACCCCTGAGCATCACTAGCTTACAGGCTATAGATAATGCTCTCCTATTTAATTCATTTATTTGGTATGAAAATTCAATCAAACCTGACATTAAATGAATGACTTAGATAACAAGTTCCTATATAAGTTATTGTTTGAACGTATATGAGATTAATTCATTTGATATCTTTTTAATATAGTTTTCCTACATTCAGTAAATGTGAAGAATATATTGTTATAACAATTAGGACCTTTTTTTCCAATGGAAAAGTTGCATTGTAGGTAATAATTACAATTTTATTAGAGACATGGGATGAATTTGCTTAAATGGCTACCTGTTTTCAGTTTAACAATACTGTTTGTCTTGGCTATTTAAGTTCAAATGGTATTTTTTCCAATCAAGTATTTCAAACAACATATGTCCTGTAGCGAACATACCTGGCTATCAAATCACGAAGTAGATAATATGCAAATTTTACGCAAGCATTGCATTTTTGAAATATAAGTGAGAAAAGAAGCTGGCTTGAAGTGAGAAAAGAAGCTGGCTTGAAGCGAGGTAAGAAGCTGGCTAGAAGCGAGGTAAGAAGCTGGCTAGAAGCGAGGTAAGAAGCTGGCTAGAAGCGAGGTAAGAAGCTGGCTAGAAGTGAGGATAGAAGCAAGGATAGCTGGCTAGAAGCTGTAGAAGCTGGCTAGAATAGCCGGCTTCTGCCGTAGAAGCCGGCTAGAATAGAAGCTGGCTAGAAGCCGGCTATTGAGTCTGGCTCAATGTGGATGAAGGATTATGACAACACGTTTCACAGGAGCACTTGATGCTGATATTGAAAAAATGCATTTGGCCAGCTGAAACAATCGAAGAAATCTGCTTTTGTTTCCATACCAGAACTGCAGGCAGTTAGTATCATCCAAGCTGTCGTCTTCAAAGAGGTCAAGCAAAAGGGAGAGCTCTTTGGAAGCTGTAAATGATCCAAATTCTCTCCTTTTCTTGTTGGGCTTGGCCATGAATTTACTTTTCTTTTGTTTGGGTTCATCAGAGCCAGTTTTGTGTGATGCAGTGGTGGTAGCACCATGCAGGTAGAGGATCATCTGTCCCACGTACAACAATGCTTTCCAGCTCATGGCGAATGCAGGTCTATCTTTAGGAGTCCTCATATATCTTCATTAATGTAAATTATTCAAACAATAAACATCACTTTACATTATTTTAAAAGAAGTGAATTGATGAAAAAGATGATAAAGTTGTTTCAATAAAATATCTCATTTAGGTATTTAGTATAGATTGGTCTGATTTATCAGAAAAGTTTAAATAGCTTACTCTACCAGCAATCACATTGGATAGCACTGTTCCCAGGGTAAAGGAAAAGATGAAGTAATTCTTGCATATGTTGAAAGCAGTTAAGTAGAATTATTTAGAATTTTGATTTACTAATACAAAATAGTATGTACTTGTACTCTTGTACAACTAAAAAACCAGAAGTATGAGTCCAAAGGCTAAGAGTATGAGTATGAATCCAACAGTCTTGAGTACGAGTATGGGTATGAGTACACAAAAATGTACTCTACTACTAGTATGAGTATGGACTCAAGTATTACAAGTCTGTGCCAGGCCTATTAGTAGTAATGAGTAGATTAATTTGGAGCATTTTTCATGCTCTTTTTTAACTTTCAAATGTTCCTCTTCAGATGACCATGCACTGATTCCTCTTAAAAGTGACAATGGAGATGAGTATGTCAATGCCACGTACATAAAGGTACTGAATTTATATCCTTATTGCATAACTTGATATACAGACAGACCTAAGTAGGTCATTATTCATTATTTGGGTATGAGTAGTTTTGACCAAAAAATGCAAACAAATTTATTCACTGGCACTTCAAGTTATACCTTGCCTTTTACATGCTATAAATATGCAATCTGGTCCATGACTTATTGCTAACATACTTCTAACCAACCTTAAAAACATAGTACCCTGCCCTGACCTCCATAATACCTCTCATAACCCTTACTTCTTTTCAGCACATTGTTATCACAACATCACTGGAACTGGTCTAAAAATTTGTGCTAAAATGTTCACCCTTTTTCTATCACTTTTCTCTTCTACAGCTTCACTGCACAGGTTTTCATTATGTTTCATCTTTGCTGTTTACCTTTAGGAGTTTTCCGAAGTAAGACAAGGTAGCCACGGGCCACGGGAGTTCTTCAATCCGACTCACAGGATTTTCCTATTAGGCTTACACTTAAGCTAGGGCGTTTTTACTTCTATCAATACAAAGCCCTAGCTACCACGAGGATAGCCTAGCGTTATACTATGCATTGTATTAGCATGTTAGGATATCTTCAGTACAGGTTCTCCTTTGCATTAGGCCAATTTCTCATTTCGATTTTGGCGCATGCGCAGGAGGTTGTAGTATCCACAGTGTAAGCAGGGGTCAGATTCTTTCAGCTCCAAGGAGCTACAGTTAGTACAAGAGAGCCTACTTTTTCATTTACGTTACGTTGTACATGTATTTCTTGACTTCGTTTTTCTTGCTTATAATTAGGACAAAGTTTTTAATCTTTGAACTTGTTTTATAGGGTGCTGAAGCGACCATGTATAGGTCTCCCTGGCATCCCCCTTTTAGGAGATTTTCCTTTTATCTCCACAGACGCCAAGTTCACAGTGGTTCGTGTTTTCCAGGTCACCCCTGCGCTTTTAAAGTTTTTATGTTACACGCTTTTTCTCGGGATTTAAAAATTTATCAGATATATAATTTTCTGTGTATTTTTATGGTGTACAAATTTTCTCTGGCTTCCCTCATTATGCTTGACGTCTTCCACAGTCCCATTTCACCCACGTAAGGGCCATAAGTACACCCCCTGCAGGGGAGATTTTCGTGTAAGTTTTTATATATATATATACGTTTATATATTTTTTATTCTTAGACGCAAGAAACGATATAAGTTTAAATCATTGTTTATTTTTATGGTGTACACAGTTGCTGTGGCTTGCCTCATTATGTTTTGACGTCTTCCGCAGTCCCACTTCGCCCATGTAAGGGTCTTAAATACACCTCGCAGGGGAGTTTTGGTGTGTATATATATATATATATATATATATATATATATATATATATATATATATATATATATATATATATATATATATATATATATATATATATATATATATATATATATATATATATATATATATATATATATATATATATATATATATATATATATATATATATTTGTACTATATTATATGGCGATATGAATTTAAATCATTACGGTCTCTCAGAGTTTTCTACTTACGACAAGACCCTTGTTGAGCCGCGGGGGTCCATGGCAGTAGTCTACTTTGTTAACTTACATTGACTCACCCCCCCGGCGGCCTCGGCACCAAAGTTGAGCCATTAGGTTACTCTTATGTATCCATACGTCCCTGCATGGGTCCGTGATACAGTTCTACGGGTCCGTTAGACGGCCCCATATGGGTCCGTAAGATAGTTTTACGGTTCCATTGTATGGCTCTGTACAGGTCCGTGTGGGTCCTTTAGAAAGTTTTACGGGTCCATGGCACGGCCCAGTACGGGTCCATACGGCTCTGGTGAACGGGTCCGTACGGCTCCACGCCTTGTTTTCATGGCTCCGTACTGGTCTGTGATACGGGTCTAATGGACGGCTTCATACTGGTCCATACAGCTCTGTGGCACGGCTTTAAGGGTCCATATAGGTCCGATGAATGGATCCATATGGCTCCGTGCCACGGCTTCACAGGTCCATACGGCTTTGGTGAACGGGTCCGTATGGGATAACGTACAATGTACTGTAAACCCGGGAAAAGACCTATTAGCTACGAAGCTACGTGGTCTGGTGACAAGTAACAATCTTCACAAGAAGTATAGCATCACAAAGAGTTATTTTCTTCTTGCTACTTTAGCCATCAGCTATGCAGTTTCACGGTCGTGCGAAGTGCCTTAGTAAGATTTTCCATGTTGAACGTCACAGTTCCGTCAAAAATTTCACCAGTATCATCAACATGGAGGACAGGTCCCTAAATGTTGTTGCGTTATGCACCCGAGATGTCCCGTGATGCGTCGTGTGTAAACGCTTCTTTAAGTTACGCCCCGGAGACATCCATCTAAAGTGTTACACGTGCAGATTATCCTGTGAGTCCAATAGGCACTACAGGTCCATACGGCTCTGGTGAACGGGCCTGTACGGCTCCATAGCTGTTGAATGTACAATGTACGATATACCTACGGGTCCATTGAACGGGTTCGGGATACAGACCCACATCTCTGGCGATCGGCTCTGCGCGGGTCCCTATGGCTCCACGGCTTGGTTTCACGTCCCCGTACCGGTCTGTGATGCGGCCCCACGGGTCCATTGAATGGCCCATGTGGGTCCATACCGCCCCGTTTCCAAGCTTTACGGGTCCATACGGCTCTAATAAACGGGTCTGTATGACTCCATAGTTTTTTAATGGAGAAAGTACGATGAACCTAGAAGTTGACCCCACTAGCTACGAAGCTCGTTGGTCATGTGATAAGAAAACTATTTCCACAGGAGGTATAGCATCACGAGAGCTACATGTATTTTATAATTGCCAAAAGAGAGAGTTCTAGCCGTGAAGGCGATAGCGCTTTCCTCCTCTCACTGTGAACGTATCTAGGGAGAAACTGGCTGAGGTGCTTAGTCCGCTTTGCCAGTCTGGTGTACGTAGTTCCCATGTGCAAGATTCATGCGGGGAACCTACTGCTAGACCTTCGGCAGTCCCTTCCAGGATACCTCAGTACCCTCGCTTCACACCTTCAGATGGTGGCTACCCAACCAGCCTTGACAACCTCATCTCTCAGCTTCTCACCCTCTTCATCCTTTTTGGTGACTTCAACGCCCACAACCCCCTGTGGGGCTCCAACACCATCACCCCCTGTGGGGCTCCAACACCATCACCCCCAGAGGCAAGCTTGTTGAAAACACTCTTCGACAGCACAGCCTGTCCTTGCTCAACACTAATTCCCCAACCTACCTTCATCCTGCCACAGGTTCCATTACCTGTATTGACCTGTCTATCTGTTCCCCTAACCTACTCCTTGATTTTAACTGGAAGGTCACTGCTGATCTCTGTGGTAGTGACCATTACCCTCTTCTTATTCACTCTAACCTTCAAACCCCCATTGACCACACCCCAATTGGAACCTCGAGAAGGCCAACTGGCCCCTTTTTGTAACCCTCTGCAACTCGTACACCCCCTTCCGTCTCCTCGAGGATGATGATCCCATGTCAGTTTTCAGTAGCATCCTTATCAACATCGCCACCTGCTCCATTTTTAAAACCTCCAAACCCCTATTCACCCCCCAACCCCTGGTTCACTGATGACTGCAGAACCGCCATCAAGAACAGAAAAAGGGCCCTCAGGAACTCCAAAACTAACCCAACCACGCACAACTTCAACTTCTTTCGCATCAGCCGAGCCAAAGCCAGGCGCATTATCAAAGACAGTTAAACCAACACTTGGAACAACTTCATTTTTTCTCTCACCACCAAGACCCCCACTAAGAAAATTTGGAGAATGGTTAACAGCTTCCATGGCAGGGTGAGCAAGTCTCCCATCTCCCCTGGAATGGTAACCTTCTCACCACAAAAAAAGACATTGTTAACCACCTCGCTGCTTATTTCAGCAACATCTTGTCCTCAGCCAACTACCCCAATGCTTTCAAAGCCAAAAAAGCTTACGATGAAACCCAGAGTATCACCTTTCCCTCCGACAACACCGAGAGCTATAACACCCCTCTCACCCTTTCTGAATTAAGTCAAGCCATCCATGATGCTGGCTGCACCTCCAAGGGCCCAGATAACATTTCCTACCAATTCCTAAAACACCTCCCCAACAAGGCCACCACTACCCTACTCACCATTCTTAACCATATCTGGTCCTCACACTCCTTTCCTCCTATCTGGAGGACAGCTATCGTCACCACCGTTGCCAAACCGAATAAGAACAGTACCGATCCCTCCAGCTATTGCCCCATCGCCCTCACCTGCTGTCTCTGTAAAATCATGGAAAGGATCATTAACCAGAGACTTGGTTGGTTCTTAAGACCAATAGAATCCTCTCCCCTCTCCAAAGCGGCTTCCGGAAGCATCGCAATACCCTGGACCAGTTAATTACACTCGACACTGCTATCCGGGAATCATTCGTAAAAAAGGAACACCTCTTTGCCATTTTTTTCAACCTTGAGAAAGCTTTTGATACTACATGGAAATACGACATTATCTGCAAACTTCACACCATCGGCCTCAGTCGCCACCTCCCCACCTTTATTCAAAACTTCCTCTCACCCAGGCAGTTCCAAGATCATATTGGCCACACCATCTCCAACCCCTATCCCCAAGAAGGGGGCGTCCCCAAGGCAGCATCCTCTCTCCCACTCTCTTCAAGCTGAGCATTAATGACATAGCAGACAGCCTTGGCCCCAACATCAAACATGCCCTCTACGTGGACGACTTCACCATCTTCTACTCCTCCCCAAGCTTTCCTCTTGTCGAAAATAGGCTTCAACTCAACCTCAACTGGCTGCAAGCCTGTTGCAACAACAACGGTTTTAAATTCTCCAAAGACGAGACAGTCTGCATGCACTTCTGTCATTTCAACAACCTCCACCCCAACCCGAACCTCGTGCTAAATAGCAATAACATCTCTAAAGTTGACCGCACTAAGTTCCTGGGTTTAACCCTAGACCACAAGCTCTCCTACAAACAACACATCACCAACCTGAAACAGAATTGCAACAGCTCCCTTAACCTTCTCCGCCTCCTCTCCAATACCACTTGGGGTGCGAACCAGCAAGCTCCCCTCAAAATCTTTAGGCTCACCATTCGTGCCAAGCTTGACTGTGGCAATATAGTCTACTGTGGAGCTCACAATTCTTACATCAACACCATCCAAAATGAAGCCCTCAGGCTTTGTCTGGAGGCCTACAGGACCTCCCCAATCACCAGCCTTCATGTTGAAGCCAACGAACCTCCCTTCCTGCTAAGGTGTAAAAAGCTTAGCCTCTCCTATGCTTTTAGAGCCCTCACCAACACCCAGAACCCTGTTTACAACCTCCTTTGATACCCCAATTTCTCCACCCTCTTTGATAGAACTAAAATCCTATCCCCTCCCTTTAGCCTACGCATAAAATCGCATAAAATCAGACCTTCTCCATCTCGGCATCCAGCCCACCACTCTCAGCACTTTCTCCTGGCCCACTTTTCCTCCCTGGGCCGCCCCCCCCCCCCCCTCCCCCCCCCTACTATCCACCTGGACCTATCCACTCATCACAAAACCCAAACTCACCCTAACCTCTTCATCAACCTCCACAACCAAATCAAAAACTAACTCTCAAACTATACCTCCATCTATACTGATGGCTGCAAGGAAGGCGACAAGACAGCTGCTGCTGCCGTCATCCAAGATATCACCCTCAGTAGCAGGCTTCCCGACTACTCATCCATCTTCTCGGCTGAGGCCAAGGCTATCCTCCTCGCCCTCAACTTTATTGAATACTTTCGCTCAGCCACTCTGCCATCTTCTCTGACTCCAAGGCTGTCCTTACTTTATTACTCAATGTTAAATGGTATAACTCCACATCTCACCTCATCCTCCGTAGACTCCTCCCCCTCTCCCCCATACCCCCCTCTGTAGGAAACATATTCTTTTCTTCTGGATACCCAGCCATGTTGGCATCCCTGGCAATAACACTGCTGACGCAGCTGCTAAGCTTGCCCTCGCCCTTCCCCCTACTTCTTTTCCTAAAACCCTTTCTGACATCAAACTGCTTATCACTTCCCTTGTTCGTGGCCGCTGGCAAACCTTATGGGACTCCCAAATTGGTAACAAAATTTCACGTCATCCAGCCCACCATTCCGATAAAACTTACTACTCACAACCTATCCCGTGTCGACAACGTCCACATTACCCGCCTTAGAATAGGTCACACCCACCTCACTCACTCTTACCTCCTTACTGACTCCCCCACCCCTCTGCAACAATTGCCATTGCACCCTCACAGTCCATCACATTCTCCTTGCCTGCCCCCTGTACAACCTTTCCTCGCTACCCACAACTCTGTAGCCAACTCTTCCAAAAAAACTTTCGATAAAATTATCTCCTTCCTTTATCATGCTTCCCTCTACAACCATATTTAGTCCTCCTTCCCCACCCCTTCTCTCTCTACATTATTTTTCCATCCATACACCTCCTCTCTCGATGCAGCTTTCTGGCTTTTAGTTCTCGTGTTTCTCTCAATCTCCCCCTGTTTACTCTCCTTCCTACCTCTGGAATGATCTAACCTCTCAGGCACAATTTGACCTATGCTGTTGTGGTGCCGCTAAACTCTCATCAAACAAACAAACAAACACGTTTAGGGGTGGTGCAGACACTCCCACCTGTCGTTCTGGAGCGAAGTTTTCACCTGTCAGACTTTAACTGTCAGTGGTAACAGATTCGTCTTGGACAGGGTAAGGATAGGGAGCACATTTCATGTGATCCCAATGTCAGGAACTTGGGCAGGTACTTGGCTTTTTTCACAGGCAGTATGCCGGGCATTTTTACCGCTAGTGCTGTACAAAGCAATTCAGATACACGCTGGCTTTACATCTCTGTGGTGGTCTTTCTTATTCAGACAGAGAGGAACAGAGTCCAGGAGTTTCTGGAATCCTTCCTCTCATCTCCACACAGGATGAACTATGCCAGCCTTAAGGTTGCTCACCTCTCGGGCTAAGAAAACATGATCACGGATCTTTTGTCTCGCCTCAGTGGGACTCCCACAGGTTGGGCGTGCTTCCCTTGGGTGACCTGAGCAATCTGAGCGATCAGTCCGCGTCCGTGGAAGATTGAAAGCTATCGATTCTCTGCGTCCTTCCTCCATTCCTCATTTTATTTTTAAAGGAACTCACTATGTGAGTTACATTTTCTGCCTTTCGCATTACTACCGAAGGTACTAAGCAGGGTGATGTACGACCATTAGCGCTCACTTGGTCCCGGCCATCTGCGGTTCCCTTAGCTGCTCTAATCTTTGCAGGCTTCCCGTAGGAGCCTTTGGGTTGCGGAAAACTACACCACAGTCCCAGAGCACTTTGTTTGATTTCCAGTCATGGACTCTGGGATAGCCATTGCAGCCATCCACCGAGGCTTTCCAGTTGGGTCGACAATCACTGACTCATGGCCACTGGACTTACCAGAGGAAGGGGTATAGTGCTTTGTATTTGAAGCTGCTTTTTTAAGTTCGCAGCCGATGTTCGGCATTGCAATTACGTACTTCTTTGTGTTACGGAGATCTCATACTGTGTCGCGACAACACTTTCCTTCAATGGATCGTCCAAAAGCAATCTCTTAAAATAGTCAGCACTGTTCATGGAATAGCCAGGGTATGCACTCAGGCTCGTAGCATGGCCCTTTCACGGAATATTTCGTGCAGCCGTTTGGGTAAACGCATGCCACTTTTATTCCCTTGTTTCTTGCTTGACTTACTTTACGAAGTTTGTGTTACCCCGCTAACTTTTGCTCTTGCGAAGTTACACGCTGGCGAATTTTTTTCTAGGTCTGGGAATTCTTCAAACCGTTTTAGCTAACACACGTTTTGTTCCCAATCATGTTGTACTAGCCAGTTCCATCTCGTAGACGAACTCGGTGAGTTTTGTTGCATTATTTAGACACTATTATGATGTTTATATTGTGTCCGAATGCTCTTTTGATTGACAGGTGTTCCGAGTTTCTTACTCGGATTCATGCGACCTTTGCCTTACTTACTGTTAACAGGTAGTGACATGTTCAGTTTGACTGTAACTAGGAGTGGTTTACTGTTTTTTAGTAAACTCCTATTCAGAGGTTTTTCATCCTTAAGAGGATATGGATTCTAATCCTTTAAGTAGGGTTAAGCTAGTGCGAGTTTTAAGACCAGCCTTTTGAAAATTGAGCTTTGGCCTGAACTCCCTTCCTTCCGTTTCTCGGTTGCAATCTGATTGCATATTTATAGCATGGAAGGTAATTTATAACTTGAAGTAAATTTACCCCGCTAAGCGTAGCGGGGATATTTACAACAGTTATACTTACCTTTCATGCGTCCCAGCCCAACTCCCCTCTCATTCAGTCCTTGGTGGAATGTTAAGTGGAGTTATTAGAGGTATTATAGAGGTCAGGGCTGGGCTGGTTACTACATTTTTAAGGTTGGTTAGAAGTACGTTAGAATCAGGTCATGGACCAGATTGCATATTTACATGTAGCATGGAAGGTAAGTGGAACTCTCGTTAATATCCTCCCTACGCTTAGCGGGGTAAATTTATATGATTTTATTCTTTAAACACAAAATGTGTATACAGCTAATTTATGCTCTATTTGGATGTATGTCCCGAGCATGAAAAGGCACATAAGGCTGGTACCTATCCCCAATTTGTGTGGTGTATGTGGATGAAAGTCAATTGGCTCCCCGAATTGGACATCAGTCCAACACATAATCGGACATAATTTATTATATTATAATATCATATTTAATATGATTGAATTAGAAATAATAAATCTTTTGACAAAATTTCATACCTCTTGAAGCAATCTAACATATTTTCTATATTTGTTACAAACTTTAATGCTTCTGTACTACTATATAAGCCACCATTTTTGTTTCAAAACATGCAGAAAATGATATCATCAGTCCAGCAGGGTGTTGAAATGTATTGTGTTTTTTTATAATCTACTTAAAGACTTCTAGTTTATAAAAAATTGTTTTTCTTTCGTAAGGGTCAAGGACATTTTGTTGAGTACATAGAATTATCACAACCTGCTGCTAAAACTTTGTGTCACATCATTTTGGAATACTAAAAACAGTAATAGGATTTATGAAGAAATACATTCTTATAACCTGTCAGGGAAATAGTGTAATCATACACAATGTTTCAATACAGAATTGAACATAGTGGCAGCCTCCATCTGTAGACTTCAAACATGAATAACGTAAAATAGAAATAACCATTACAGCTGAGTAGACTTGTAGAAGTAGAGTGTCTCATACTATTTCTCTTAAATTCATTACTTTATCATAGAGTTGCATATAGCCATAGATTAATTTTTCAATGAGTAACAATTCTAAGAAATACATTTATATCATTTTCTTTTAATCTTTACTGACAGAATACTAAAGACGAAAATGAGTTTCTAGCTGCTCAAGGTTAGTTAGTAAACATGTTTTTATGTCCAAAGTAAGATCTTTGTCATCAGATTTAATAAAAGTGTTGTAGACTACATGTATATCATACTGAAGACAGGGATTGACAAATCAATTTGTAATTGTTCTGAAGGTTAAGATTTTTTTGTAATAATGCAATACAAATTTTGCTGAAAACTAAGTTGTCCATCCGAGCAGGTAAATATCATGATTGCCTGAATACTATTTTGGTTCTCCCCGGCAGCCGGACGTATGATTTGTTGAACCCTGTACTCAGAAAAAAAATTTAACTCCAAAACTTCTTTACCAGATTGAATGAGATCCCACTTCTCCACCATCAATTATAGACATATGAAATAAACTTGAAGCGGAGACAGGGTTAAGCCTGGTTCTGTACATTAAATTTATTGTAAAAGTAACTACACACCAAGGTGCTTAGTTTGTGATAAAGCCATGTTTAATGTGAAAAACTTCAAAAGATAATACATTTATGATTAAAATAGTTAGTAATTCATATTTCAATATAAACAAGAATCATTACAGAGCTTGTAAAAAGAAAAAAAGATGAAAAATGATGGAAGTCAATTATAACATACTTTTGTACATAGTAAATGCCTTCGTTTCTAAGAATAATTGTAGCACAACAGCCTTATAGTTGTCTGGGAGAAGGGTGCCAGAGATTACCTCAATTCAGGCATACATGGATCCTTCCCAAAATTCTGTATTAAAAAGAAATATCTTTTCCCTAAGAAATGGGCTTTTTATTCCATAATGGTATTTCCTTTGTATATTTGTGGTCAAGGAAGTTTTCTTATATTAAGCTATTTATTGACTTGAGAGGAGACATACCCATTAACAGCTAGCATGAAATAATTATCAGCTTATCATACTTGTGTATAAGATGATGCAATAAGATGATGATGATATTGTAAACACAATTTTTTTAATTTGTTTTTATTTCCATAGCACCAAACCAAGCCTCCATGAATGATTTTTGGAAACTTATTTGGCAAGAAAATGTGGAACACATTGTGATGTTGACAATGTTCTTTGAAGATGGAAAGGTAGAGTATGTTTTCATGGCAATAAAGGTCCTTGCTATTTTTAACTCAATTAAATTCTAAAAAGAGAATTATGGGGTCTTAGGAAAAAATATAATAATGGTCATCTTCTATTAATCAATCAATGTTATTTCTATTGTGCCAAAAACCAATAAATTTGCACAATAGGGCGCTTAACAGGAACAAGAAACTAAAGTTTGTGGGTAATTGCAGAAAGATAATCTTTCAGAATTTTGGTTTTAAATTTTGATGTACTTTGCATTTCTGAGGCGACAGGCACTTGATACCACTTCCGAGGAGCATAACAGAAAAAAGGCTCAGTCAGCAAAGTGATATGAAGGGTGCGTGGCTAAAAAAATAGTGGTGCATATATGAAGTGGAACGAAGACACCTGCGACCAGTTTGAAGATGTAGCAGGGCAGAGATGAATTGTTCAATGCTGGAGGAGAGACTTGTAAGGTGTAACACTTTATAATCTATTTTTTGCCTGATAGGCAATCAATGGAGCTCAATAAATTCACTGGAGATTAGGTCAACCTTTACTTTTTGGTGATTAACTGAGCTGAGGTGCGCTGAACATTTTGAAGCCTTTTAAGTGGTCTTCTTTATGCGAGTCAACAAACTGTTACAATAGTCAATTCTAGAAGGGATCAGTGTGCGTACTGCTAACTTAGTGGAATCAGTAGTTAACATTTTCCAAGCCTTTCCAATATTTGTGAGCTGGAAATTGGCAGATTTAGTGACATTAGCTACAAGAGCAGACATAGTCAATCTACGGTCAAACATCACCATGAGGTTCCTAACAAGGTCAGACTAAATAGGTATGTCAACAACAGCGATATTTACAGATGGAATATTAGCCTTTGCAAGCTGGGAATTAAATCCAAACACAATAACCTCCGTTTTCTCTGCATTCACTTTCAAGAAATTGTGTGACATCCACTGCTGTACTTCGGAGACACAATGCTCAAGTTTTGATACAGCAAGTTTAAAACCATCAGCAGATGTTGGGCAGAGAGATACATAGGTTTGTGTATCATCAGCATAAATGTGTAGTTCCATTCCATGTCTTCGAATTAAATCGCCAATTGGTAGGATATAGATAAGACACAGAAGTGGTCCAAGTACCGATCCTTCAGAAACACCATAGAGTAAGGTCGTGAGAGTAGATAATTTGCTATCAATATGAACACACGGAGTCCTGTCTGTTAAATATGACTTGAACCAATTGATAGTGGTGGCGCCCAAACCAGTGGTGGCGCCCAAGCCAGTGGTGGCGCCCAAGCCAGTGGTGGCGCCCAACTTGCCAGTGGTGGCGCCCAACTTGCCAGTGGTGGCGCCCAACTTGCCAGTGGTGGCGCCCAACTTGCCAGTGGTGGCGCCCAACTTGCCAGTGGTGGCGCCCAACTTGCCAGTGGTGCCAGTGGTGGGCTTGCCAGTGGTGGCGCCCAAAGTGGTGGCGCCCAACAGTGGTGGCGCTAACTTGCCAGTGGTGGCGCCCAACTTGCCAGTGGTGGCGCCCAACTTGCCAGTGGTGGCGCCCAACTTGCCAGTGGTGGCGCCCAACTTAGCCAGTGGTGGCGCCCAACTTGCCAGTGGTGGCGCCCAAGCCAGTGGTGGCGCCCAACTTGCCAGTGTGGTGGCGCCCAACTTGCCAGTGGTGGGCGCCCAACTTGCCAAGCCAGTGGTGGCGCCAGTGGTGGCGCCCAACTTGCCAGTGGTGGCGCCCAACTTGCCAGTGGTGGGCGCCCAACTTGCCAGTGGTTGCCAGTGGTGGCGCCCAACCAGTGGTGCCAGTGGTGGCGCCCAACAGTGGTGCCAAGCCAGTGGTGGCGCCCAACTTGCCAAGCCAGTGGTGGCGCCCAACTTGCCAAGCCAGTGGTGGCGCCCAACTTGCCAAGCCAGTGGTGGCGCCCAACTTGCCAAGCCAGTGGTGGCGCCCAACTTGCCAAGCCAGTGGTGGCGCCCCAAGCCAGTGGTGGCGCCAAGCCAGTGGTGGCGCCCAACTTGCCAAGCCAGTGGTGGCGCCCAACTTGCCAAGCCAGTGGTGGCGCCCAACTTGCCAAGCCAGTGGTGGCGCCCAAGCCAGTGGTGGCGCCAAGCCAGTGGTGGCGCCCAAGCCAGTGGTGGCGCCAAGCCAGTGGTGGCGCCCAACTTGCCAAGCCAGTGGTGGCGCCCAACTTGCCAAGCCAGTGGTGGCGCCCAACTTGCCAAGCCAGTGGTGGCGCCCAACTTGCCAAGCCAGTGGTGGCGCTCAAGCCAAGGCGATGCTGTAGTCTGATAAGTAAGGCTCCATGATCAATGGTATCAATAGCACTGCTTAAATCCAGCAACAGAAGCACAGTAACACCTTGGTTCTTTATGGCCCGTAGAATATCTTTGTGAACCTTTAGTAAGGCAGTATTAAAAGTGTTTGTACACTGATTGCAAAGTCTCATGTAGATGGTGTCTGGACATGTACTTACTCTGCTGCCTATAGTGACTGCGTTCAAAAACCGTCACATAAAAAAGGCAGGTTACTGACAGCGCAGTAGTTTTTTAGGATGTTGCAGTCCAAGTTACTTTTCTTAAGTAATGGATTTATGACAGCAGATTTTAGACGTGCTGGAACAGCTCCCACCACAAGTGACATATTTACAATAGAAGAGATGGCAGGTAAGATAGAAGGCAAAGACTTCTTAATCAGCCAGGAAGGCAACGGATCAAGGAGGCTGGATGGGCTAGGAGAATTCATTATGACATCATTGATGTTAGTATCAGTTACAGCAGCAAACTTCTTCCAAGACAACATTTGTGGCATGGGCTGGCAATCAATAAAACCCGCCATATTAGTTGTGAATTCCTTTCTGATTGTCTAAATTTTGGAAGTGAAGTAAGAAGCAAATCTATCAGCTAGCTCATATGGACATTCATGATCAGGAAGCTTTGCAGATTTCTTCTTATGAAGTATGTCAGAAATATGTCAGAAATAGTAAAGAATATTTTCTTAGTCATTTCCGCAATCAAGAATCTTAGAATAAGAAGTCACACTCAGCAAGATATAAAAAAGAGTTATATTTGTTCCTCAACTCCTTAAAATGCTCATAGTCAATGGTCACTCAGCTAGAATTCCATTTCCATTCTGCTTTACGGCGCTCACTTTTGACTTTATGTAATGAGTCAGTATACCATGGCTGCTGAGATCGGAGTACCACAGTTTTTGGAAATTGGTGGTGCACGGTGGTCCAATGATTCTGCTAATACATTAAGATATTGATCAGCAGCGTCGTTTACATAGGTGCAGTGTACAACTCTGAAGACAAAATGTCATTATTGATAATAGCAAGATCAATTGATATGTACTTCTGTGAAGAGATGTCCCTCTCTTAAAGAAAACATCCTTGTCACAAAAGGAAGCTAAATAAATGAGGATGAACCTGCTATGAGGCTTATTAGGAGTTAGCATAGCATAAGGAATAAGTTCAGTGGTCATACATGTATGTTTTATACTGTAGAAGGCAAAACAAAAAGTCACTATGAAGAAACTTCGTAAATATCTTGGTCCATTCAGGAGATAAATTTGTATTAACTCTGTATAAAAAGGACACACTGACTTCTTAATAAACTTGGATGCATGTTATCGAAATTTAATTATGAGTTTGCACTTTGTGAAATTTTTAGTTTCTTTCAAGTACGATAAATCCTACCATGTTTCAATACTCTCTTGGCATGTCCAAATAAGTCACAATTAAATCTCAAATAAAATTTTGCTGAGGAATGTGCAGATATTACTCCTCAGTTGTTTCTACAAAGATATGATAGAACTTTAAACTTGTATCTGCTTGACAGAATAAGATTTTGAACTCTTCCTTTTCCATTTCCTTTGTTGTTTCCTTTATTGTCCTCTTTCATATGAGATGAACATGTATGACCACCAATCATTTCCTGGGCCCATGGAGACCCATAAAGGCCAGTGTTTTATCCTGGTTTCTGTGGTGCAAGCTTCAGGAAGCAAGTCCAGTACCATGAATTCTTAATACTCTTCCTGAGAGTAACTGCACTTTATTCAGTTTGTTCACTGAATTAATCCTTTAAGATAAATACAGTTTATGGTTAGGATTAACATGTGAATCATTAAGCTTAGATCCAAGTTCAATTGCTAATATTATGATAGGCTCAAATTTTGACCACATAAGGAAAAAATATGCATTTTTTTCTCAAAGTGTAGCACATTATTGACTCATCAATGGCCCAATTTATTCTCCAATCCTCTAAAACAGTGTATGAAGATCTATTTGGAATATGTGGTGTCACTCTTTTTAATTGGTAAAAAATATCTCACAGTTTTGGTGAACATTTGGTTGAATGTTTTGTGACTGAGCCGAATTTTAACCATTGAATATACCTAATTACCCAGCAGGAGTACCAGCAAAATGTAGAATGTATGATTGTCGGTACTGCATGGTCAAAATAAACTTCAATAAATTGTTATTCTTAACTGCAAAATTATGAAGCATCTAATTAGTGGAAATGGGGTTTACAATCGGTGATCTCAAACAATGGTCAATTTTAACTAACGTGGGTAAAAACTTCGGGGGATTGTTGTGAAATTTGGGTCTTGTAGAAATTCCAGTCACTCGTTATACAGGCAGTGTGCTCTTGCAGTTTACCAATATAGAACTGCATTACGGAGTGAGAGAACATTTTACAGACTAATCACATTTTCTTGTAAATCATAGAATTTGAAACTGTCACAATACACATGTTTTCTTTGTTGCATATAGGATCGATGCAAGCAGTATTGGCCAGACGTTGTGGGTGATGAAGGGGTCATATATGGAAAGATTGCTGTACAAATGACTAAAGAAATTAAATTCTCAGGACACGTAGAACGGAGTTTCCGAGTTTGTTTAGCGGTAGGTACAGTAGTATTAGTCAATAGTCAACTTCAATACTGCTTTGTTCCAATACATGGAACAAACTTTTTTGCAAGTAAAATTTGTATTTCTGATGACACTTTTAGATTACTTTGCAGAGGTTACTTAATTTGCATACAAATTTTAATTAGAAAGACTACAAGCAGATGAGAGGTATGCAAAATGTTGTGTAAAAGGAAAAGATATCCAGTTGTTGAGATTGAAGGAATATTCTTGTGATTTTTCATTTCATTTTTTGATAGTGTTACAGGAAAATCGTGAAAAAGCTACAGCACCCTGCAGTGTACAGTGTCTCATATATATATATCATGTATTAAATTCCATGTAACAATTGCAGAAACTATAGTTAAAGTTGATATAGTTATAGGTTAGAATGTGCAGATTCCAATTATTTTTGATCTTGAAATATGATGTGCATTTATGTTTTCTGTGGTGTAATTGCCAGGCGTAGTTTACAGATCACATACATTTAATTGTTTGCTTTTCAAACAATACCTTTAGAAACGCACACAAAAAAAAATATATTATGTACAGTCGAGTAATGATTTTTATTTTCCTTTTCAGAAACAACTTCGGCAGATAAGTCATTACCACTACATTTCCTGGCCTGACAAGGGTGTGCCAGTGGTGCCATCACTCCTCAGTTTCTTGGCCAGGGTTAAGCAAGAAGTGGAAGTGAAGGGAAACAGGAAAACAAAAGGTCTTCCGCTAATGGTTCATTGTAGGTGAGGATGAAGTATCCATTTTATGTAGAACAATGGAAAGTACAGGTCTAACAAAAGTTAGGCCATCCCTAAAAATTTGTTATTTTGGATTTACCCTACGTAACAACAAAATTTGCTACCTCACTCAAAAAATGTCTTGATAATTTGATCTTAAATGATAGCGCTTTAGTATTTCAAACGTATATAAAAGCTTGAATTGAGCCCAAAAAAGGTTTTACTTTCTTTTTTATAACAAGATGGGTTACACCAAACAAAAGTGAAGTGTGTTTTGTGTGCAGTTAATTTGTATATTAATACATTTGGGCAATTATCAACATTCTTGTATGCTATTAAATTACTAACGCAGTTGTTTTTCAGCTTATCTTCTGAAATTTTAGTGTAGCCTAAAGGCTGATCAAATTTCTTCATCACTTCAGAAAAATCAATGAAAGAAGGCTATGAGGAAGTTACTGTATTCTTGGGAAAGACATTGGCATTGTATTATAAAGGGAAATATGTTCCATCTGTTATTTGAGGCGAAAATGTATTGATTATGCACTGTATTTTTGATCTGTTTCTTTTTTCAGTGCTGGTGTCGTGAGAACAGACATGCATTTCTCTGGATATTTTTGATTATGCACTGTATTTTTGATGTGTTTCTTCTTTCAGTGCTGGTGTTGGGAGAACAGGGACGTTCATTTCCCTGTACCACCTACTGGAGGTGATGAAGGTGGAGCCTGAAGTCAATGTATTCGGATTTGTTGAGAAAATGAGGAAAGATAGAATCAACATGGTTCAAACAGAAGTAAGTGATTGCATGAGAAAATCCAGTTTAGTAAATTGTAATATAATTTCTATGCTGGCAAGGTCTACACTGAAAACAAGTCAAATTTGACGTACCTGTGACTTCCCTGGTATGTGCCTAAAAGTGTAAACTAATCTAAACTAAAATATGACACTAGACAGTTGAAAACAATAAGGTTAAGATATGATGATTTGATGGGATGTCTGTTTATTCCAGTCTCACCCAAGATATTAATGATATTATTGTTATTCAAATTTTATTTATAAAAATTTCATGCATTCATGCAATTTAACTAGAACTACAACAATATAAGCTGGAAATTGGAAGATTAAAAAGTTTGTGATGCACTTGAAAAAAAAGCTATGTTAGATTGTTCCTTGCTATAAAATGAAGTCTCAGGCTATTCATTTTGATCATTCAAGATCAAAGATGTTTAACCCCAAAGTTTCAATTGTTTTTATGATTTCATCTCAATTTTGAATGCTCTCTCAAACACATATTGATTGATGTTTTTATTACAATTGAAAGCTTCTAACAGAAGGGAAAATATTTTTGTATATAATTTTAATAGGTTGACAGAATTTGTGATAAGAAATCTGATACCTTTAAGAACTGGTCAATTTTTGGACAGTTTTGTTCAATTTCTGTTATCAGTCTGGGAGAGGTCCTAAAATAAGAATCCAAAAGATTCTTTCAATTAGGAACTTTTTGTGAAATGGACATCACCCACTGTTTTGTGATATTTCCCATGGTGCTTTTCTATACTAATGTTAAAGCCTTATGTGGTGGTATAATTTTCAAATTTTAAACACAAAATTTATAACTCAGTGACAAACTTTCATTGCTTTTATGGCTGAATATTATCCACTCCCTTTTAAATGTTTACCACACCGTTTTGGAAATATGAATAAATTCTTTTTGAAAATGTGAATATTTGTGACAGAATAATTTTGTCATTGAAATGGCAGATCCTAAGGAATAACATTACACATCACAAAATCTTACAATCTGTATGACGTAATGGTCTCTCGGTTAATCTCTCTGTACATGTTTATCGCAAAACATAAACAAAACTGTTGTTTGACGTCTATAAATAAGCTCAAGTGTTTTACAGTTTGCTTAAAATATGACCTTTCCCGGACTGGTTGTGGTTGGTGTATTTTAAATAGATATGACAAGATATATTTCATATAAGTGTTATACATGTAAGCACAATACATTATCATTAAGACATTGGGCGCCTGCTTCTCTCGTCGTCGACATCCACAAAATGTTTAACCTAATGGAATGTTGCTGATTTATCTTGAAATAACAGGTCTACGTTTTGAGAGCAACATGACTTCTATTCTATCCTCTTGAACTTTTCATTCCGATACACTTTACCACCACTATTTTATTTTGAATCTTCATTTTCCTTGTTTCTCTCTCTGTGGATGGGTGTCTGCTTTTGGTGAGATCCTCCTTTTTGTTTTTGACCTCCCGTTGTGACCCTTATTGATACCTGTACAGTGGTTCTCCTATAGTAGTTCCGTGATAATTTTTGTTCTAGTTGCCTCGGGTCTCTCGGCCCTTCATTTTATTTTCTTCATAACGAAACGCTTCTGCCTCGACCCTTCCTTCCCTCCCCTCCCCATGACCCATCTGCTACCTCCATTGACCATTCTTCAGCCCCAGTCCCCAAAATTTTAATCATTCAGGCCCCTAATAAACCAAACAAGTTTAAAAGAGTTTCTCCCTTCCTCATACACAAGGACAACCTTGGCCCCAACATCAAACGTACATGTATCTTCTACGTGGACGACTTCACCATCTTCTACTCCTCCCCTAGCTTTCCTCTTGTCGAAAATAGACTCCAAATTAGCCTCAACCAGCTGCAAGTCTGGTGCAAGAATAACGATTTTAAATTCTCTTAAGACAAGACAGTCTGCATGCACTTCTGCCATTTCAACAACCTCCACCCCAACCTGAACCTTGTGCTCAAACGTCACAATCTCTATCAGAGGCCATCTCCCCATCTTTATTCAAAACTTCCTCTCACCCAGGCAGTTCTAAGTTTGTATTGGCCACACCCTCTCCAACCCCTACCCCCAAGAAGAAGGCGTCTCCCAAGGCAGCATCCTCTCTCTTCAACCTGAGCATTAATGACATCGCGGACAACCTTGGCCCCAACATCAAACGTACATGTACCTTCTACGTGGACGACTTTACCATCTTCTACTCCTCCTCTAGCTTTTCTCTTTTCGAAAATAGACTCCAAATCAGCCTCAACCAGCTGCAAGTCTGGTGCAACAATAACGGTTTTAAATTCTCCAAAGACCAGACAGTCTGCATGCACTTCTGCCATTTCAACAACCTCCACCCCAACCCGAACCTTGTGCTCAATGGCAATCGCATCCCTAAAGTTGACCTCAATAAGTTCATGTGTTTAACCCTAGAACAGAAATGCAACAGCTCCCTCAACATTCTCCGTCTCCTCTCCAACACCAATTAGGGTGCGGACCCCCATGTTCTCCTCAAAATCTTTAGGCTCACCATTCGTGCCAAGCTCGACTACGGAATATAGGGTCTACTGTTCCGCTCACAACTCTAACCTCAAATACATCAACACCATCCAAAATTAGGCCCTAAGGCTTTGTCTGGGTGCCTACAGAACCTACCCTATCACCAGGTTTCACGTTGAAGCCAACGAAACACCGCTTTCTGCTAAGGTGTAAAAAGCTTAGCCCCTCCTATGCTTTTAGAGCAACACCTAGAACCCTGTTTACAACCACATTAGGTACCTCAATTTCTCTACTCTCTTTGGTAGGACTAAAACCCTATCCCCTAACTTCAACTTACGCATCAAACCAGACCTCCTCCATCTCGGCATCAACCCAGCCACTCTTGGCACATTCTCCTGGCCCACTTTTCCTCCCTGGGCCAACCCCCCTCCCTCCCTTCTATCCACCTGGGCCTCTCCACTCATCAGAAAACCCAAACCCACCCTAACCTCTTCATCAACCTCCACAACCAAATCAAAGACCAACTCTCAAACTACACCTCCATCTATACTGATGGCTTCAAGGAAGGCGACAAGACAGCTGCTGCTGTCATTGTTCAAGACATCACCCTCAGTAGCAGGCTTCCCGACTAATCCATCTTCTCTGCCAAGGCCATCCTCCTCCCCCTCAACTTTATTGAGTACTCCCTGCTCAGCCACTTTGCCATCTTCTCCGAATCCAAGGCTGTCCTTACTTCTTTACTCAAATCTTAAATGCGATAACCCCACATCCCACCTCCTCCATAAACTCTACCCTTTCCCCCCTTCCCCTAGCAAGAAATGTTTTCTTTTCTTTTCTGGATACCCAGTCATCTTGGCATCCCTGGCAATGACAGAGCTGATGCAGCTGCTATGCTTGCCCTCAACCTCCCCCTACACCCTTTCCAAAAACCCTTTCTGACATCAAACCACTTATCGCTTCTTTTGTTCGTGACCGCTGGCAAACGTCATGGGATTCCCAAATTGATAACAAACTTCACAATATCCAGCCTACCATTCCGATCAATTCCACCATCCACAACCTGTCCTGTGTCGACAACATTCACATTACCAGCCTTAGAATAGGTCACACCCACCTCGGTCACTCCCACCTCCTTATTGGCTCCCCCACTCCTCTGCAACAATTGCCATTGCACCCTCACAGTCCACCATATCCTCCTTGCTTGCCCCCTGTACAACCTTCCCAGAGCTTCCCTCGCTCCCCACAACTCAATAGCGGATTTCTTCCAGAAAAACCCTCTGAATAAAATTATCTCCTTCCTTCATCATGCTTCCCTCTACAACCATATTTAGTCCTCCTCTCCCACCCCCCTCTCTCTCTACTTTTTTTTCACCCATGCACTTCCTCTCTCGATCCCTGCTTTCTGGCTTTTATTTCCCACGTTTCTCTCAATCTCCCCCTGTTTTCTTTCCTTCTTACCTTTGGAATGATCTAACCTCTCAGGCACAATTAAACCCTTGCTGTCATGGTGCCGTTAAGCACTCATCAAACAATTAAGCAAATGAAAGAAGGAGAATTAGCTTTTTGTATTCTTTAGAATTTCTCCAGTATATATAATGAACAAAGAGATTATGCATTTGTGTCCTATTTCCAGCCTCAATATGAGTTTCTGCATGAAGCCCTCCTTCATGGTCATCTTATCCCTCAACATGCGATTCCTCTGCAATGCTTTGTGGACTCGTACAACAAACTCCAAAGCACAAGTGCTGAGACCTACAAGCCACACCTGGACATAGAGTTTGAGGTATGCTTCTCCTTTCCTACAAGACATTTTCATGACTAGTTTCGTCTTTGGTTTTTACATTCTCTACTTGTTCATGGTAACCAAAGTGTGTTATTTTCAATGTTAATGAATAGGTCTTAAATGTACTTCTATCATTTAATTAAAAGATAACCATGCAATGACAGTACAGAATCTTAATGCATGTTCATTGTAAATTGCAAATTTGAGTTGATGGTTCTTAAATTATCTATACATTATAAAGTGGTGGAGTTGCATATTTAAAAATGTGATAGGTAAATTTTTTTATATGAGGTACAGCATCTTGAAATTGGTTGATCCCTGTTTTGTTTGGTGTGTTGATTGCAAGCATTCATTATCCTCCTCTTAGCTTCTCCATGACCTAACCCCCAAATGGAAGCAAAAGGAGTTTCAAGATGGACAAAAGCAGGAAAATGTCCATAAAAATCGGAATATGAAATACTTAGCTGGTGAGTTATTTATTCATTGATTTATTCATACATATTTTACCAGGGTCGCTCAATCAACATTAAGTTGTTCTACCTTAAGGCCCTGGGTTACAACATAAAAATAAACAAAATGGTAGAAGAAATGAAAACATGGATAAGTCTTAGACAATCAAGAGTAAAAAGTATAAAGTATGTTAATAGATAAATACAAAATGGCATAAGATTTAAGAACATGGTCAAAAATAAAACATAAGAGTAGAAGTTTAAGGTATAAAACATGAACAAAATATATTTGAAATTAAAATATAGCAAAATAAAGCAAAATTGGCATCTGTAGAATCAATGCTATATGTATGTGTGGAGGTTCTCAATGCTTCAAATGCAGGCAATAATTTATATTTTCTTGATGCTTGGACAGCATTTGCTTGTTTACCTGTTTCAGGTTTTAACTAAATTGTGATCATTTAAAAATGTTAAAGCAATTTCTAAATGTAATTTATTTTATTTTATTTTCCTTTAACAGAACTAGATAAAGAAAGAGCGAGTTAGCTTCATTGAAATATTTATGCACTTTATAGCTGTAAGAAACAGCTATAAAGTGATTGATTGCAGCATTTGCTGAGCATAACATGACATAAGAAATCGACCAATCAACTTGCCCGCCGGGTCGAAAAATATGAATTTGTGGTTGTCCTGAAAGTAAATAAGGTTGCCCGTGGGAGTTTTGGTGTACATACAATGCAAACTTTGCTGAAAAGTAAAGTTGTCCGTCCTGGCAGGTCAAGTAAATATCATGGTTGCTCGAATAAGATTCTTGGTTGTCTTGGGCTGTCGGACGTATGACTTGTCCAACCATGCATGGCATGCTGTAAAATTGTTGACATTCAGGAGGATGCTTAAAGGTGCAATCACGGCATAAGAACATTCAGATATACTTTTGGGATTGGTTCACATTTTAAACCAATAGCTATGTACCCCGCTTTCGATCATATTGCACACTATACTTATAATAAAGCAACCCCTTAAGCAAGCGTTGATGTGGCCGAGGCCCGAGTGGATAAATCTATGGCAAGTTGCTTTTGTGCCAAATGTAACAGTCGAGGTTGAATCTCATCAGGTTTTTATTTGTATCTTTTTTTTTTTTGTCGTTTGAATCAAACCACAGAACTGAGTTAATTTCATTTAATATCTCCATGATTAAACTTACCATCAATTTGTACAGCTCTGTTTAACTCAGCTGTGTCGTGTTACCACACATACATACTGTACATGTATGTATCTTCATACACACAATGTATACGCTTTTCTGATTCTTTGAACGATTGTAATATGTAGGCCATAGTCAATTTTTGATGACATAAGTAAGTGCATGCTATGTAATTACTGACGTCATTGCGATTTTTTTCAAAAAGACGTGACTGCCTCCTTTATGAGTTAAGTGTGTATTGAAGCTGTAAAACTTTCAAGCCTGATGATTTTTTAAACATCATTGTGTGTGTAGTTACCTAATATATTCAGAAGGGGTGATATGCTAACATTGCATTTAAATATGTTTAAGAAAATTTAAATTAATTAGAAATAACTTTGAATTTTATATCTATGCATCAGATTAGTGTTTTCCTATATTTTTTTTTTTTTTGACACTGTCCCTGCATATCTCATACCAAATATTATTTGCACATAATGCTTTTTGTACAAAAATTCTTATTCAAATTTGTAAATGGAAAAAATGCATTAGATTTGCTTGTTAATCTGGTTTTGATGGATTTGGGGCTGGAAAGTAAGATTTGTAGGAAGAACTATAATGAAGAGAATGTTACCAGTAAGTGCTGAAGAGAATGTTACCAGTAAGTGCTGAAGAAAATGTTACCAGTAAGTGCTGAAGAGAATGTTACCAGTAAGTGCTGAAGAGAATGTTACCAGTAAGTGCTGAAGAGAATGTTACTAGTAAGTGCTGAAGAGAATGTTACCAGTAAGTGCTGAAGAGAATGTTACCAGTAAGTGTTGAAGAGAATGTTACCAGTAAGTGCTGGAGAGAATGTTACCAGTAAGTGCCTGAGAGAATGTTACCAGTAAGTGTTGAAGAGAATGTTACCAGTAAGTGCTGGAGAGAATGTTACCAGTAAGTGCTGAAGAGAATGTTACCAGTAAGTGCTGAAGAGAATGTTACCAGTAAGTGCTGAAGAGAATGTTACCAGTAAGTGCTGAAGAGAATGTTACCAGTAAGTGCTGAAGAGAATGTTACCAGTAAGTGCTGAAGAGAATGTTACCAGTAAGCTAGAGAATGTTACCTGAAGAGAATGTTACCAGTAAGTGCTGAAGAGAATGTTACCAGTAAGTGCTGAGAGAGTTACCAGTGTTACCAGTAAGTGCTGAAGAGAATGTTACCAGTAAGTGCTGGAGAGAATGTTAAGAGAATGTTACCAGTTAAAGTGCAGTAAGTGGAGAGAATGTTACCAGTAAGTGCTGAAGAGAATGTTACCAGTAAGTGCTGAAGAGAATGTTACCAGTAAGTGCTGAAGAGAATGTTACCAGTAAGTGCTGAAGAGAATGTTACCAGTAAGTGCTGAAGAGAATGTTACCAGTAAGTGCTGAAGAGAATGTTACAGTAAGTGCTGAAGAGAATGTTACCAGTAAGTGCTGAAGAGAATGTTACCAGTAAGTGCTGAAGAGAATGTTACCAGTAAGTGTTGAAGAGAATGTTACCAGTAAGTGTTGAAGAGAATGTTACCAGTAAGTGCTGAAGAGAATGTTACCAGTAAGTGCTGAAGAGAATGTTACCAGAAAGTGCTGAAGAGAATGTTACCAGTGAGTGCTGGAGAGAATGTTACCAGTAAGTACTGAAAGAATGTTACCAGTAAGTGCTAAATCTCCTTTAATCAAATGTTATTATTGCACTGATGTTATGCTTTTTGCAAAGTTAGTCAGCATGGATTTTTTCCCTTTTTCACAACAGCAAGACGCATGCGCCCATTTTTATCTTCCACTAAGAATGGAAACCAGTACATCAATGCTTCACAGATCAATGTAAGTGTTAACTTCTGACATTTGTTATTGGAATGAGAGTGTTTAAAATGTTGAATAAGCACAGAAATATCCTAGTACAGCGGTAAATTGCTATATAGATTTTAAAGGAATTAAGCTTACTATGCGTTTCCTAGATTATTATTAATCATTTTTGTATTCTTTGACTACAATTTCATTTTTACCACAAAATTTCAACCAAAAAATATTATTGTTATTATTTTGATATTATACAATCATCAAAAAATATATAAACTTTCAGTTATCTCAATAACGGAATAAAGTTGTATTACAAGAAACACATTTTGCCAATATTGTACCGCTATACTAAGAATTGACCATTTATTTTAATGTTACTCTTATCAATTAACATTGTAATACTTTTTCATTATTTATGCAGTAATTGACCAAGATGCTGAATATTTATCATCCATTAATATGTTATCCCTTTGTTCCCTTTCAAGATCGTTTTTGCTGTCAGATTCCTTTTGACAGGGTTGCCTTAGTTATGCCTATCCCTGTCTTCATGTTGTATCATATATGTGGAAATGTTTGACAGTATTGTCATGCACTGTCCACAAGTGGGCAACACTTGGTACCAACATGCGTCCCCATCAACAAGAGTTAATGGTGAAACACTTGGTATCAACATGCGTCCCCATCAACAAGAGTTAATGGTGAAACACTTGGTACCAACATGCGTCCCCATCAACAAGAGTTAATGGTGATAACACTTGGTACCAACATGCGTCCCCATCAACAAGAGTTAATGGTGGTAACACTTGGTACCAACATGCGTCCCCATCAACAAGAGTTAATGGTGAAACACTTGGTACCAACATGCGTCCCCATCAACAAGAGTTAATGGTGAAACACTTGGTACCAACATGCGTCCCCATCAACAAGAGTTAATGGTGAAACACTTGGTACCAACATGCGTCCCCATCAACAAGAGTTAATGGTGAAACACTTGGTACCAACATGCGTCCCCATCAACAAGAGTTAATGGTGAAACACTTGGTACCAACATGCGTCCCCATCAACAAGAGTTAATGGTGAAACACTTGGTACCAACATGCGTCCCCATCAACAAGAGTTAATGGTGAAACACTTGGTACCAACATGCGTCCCCATCAACAAGAGTTAATGGTGAAACACTTGGTACCAACATGCGTCCCCATCAACAAGAGTTAATGGTGAAACACTTGGTACCAACATGCGTCCCCATCAACAAGAGTTAATGGTGAAACACTTGGTACCAACATGCGTCCCCATCAACAAGAGTTAATGGTGAAACACTTGGTACCAACATGCGTCCCCATCAACAAGAGTTAATGGTGAAACACTTGGTACCAACATGCGTCCCCATCAACAAGAGTTAATGGTGAAACACTTGGTACCAACATGCGTCCCCATCAACAAGAGTTAATGGTGAAACACTTGGTACCAACATGCGTCCCCATCAACAAGAGTTAATGGTGAAACACTTGGTACCAACATGCGTCCCCATCAACAAGAGTTAATGGTGAAACACTTGGTACCAACATGCGTCCCCATCAACAAGAGTTAATGGTGAAACACTTGGTACCAACATGCGTCCCCATCAACAAGAGTTAATGGTGAAACACTTGGTACCAACATGCGTCCCCATCAACAAGAGTTAATGGTGAAACACTTGGTACCAACATGCGTCCCCATCAACAAGAGTTAATGGTGAAACACTTGGTACCAACATGCGTCCCCATCAACAAGAGTTAATGGTGAAACACTTGGTACCAACATGCGTCCCCATCAACAAGAGTTAATGGTGAAACACTTGGTACCAACATGCGTCCCCATCAACAAGAGTTAATGGTGGTAACACTTGGTACCAGCATGCGTCCCCATCAACAAGAGTTAATGGTGAAACACTTGGTACCAACATGCGTCCCCATCAACAAGAGTTAATGGTGATAACACTTGGTACCAGCATGCGTCCCCATCAACAAGAGTTAATGGTGAAACACTTGGTACCAACATGCGTCCCCATCAACAAGAGTTTTTGGTGAAACACTTGGTACCAACATGCGTCCCCATCAACAAGAGTTAATGGTGAAACACTTGGTACCAACATGCGTCCCCATCAACAAGAGTTAATGGTGAAACACTTGGTACCAGCATGCGTCCCCATCAACAAGAGTTAATGGTGAAACACTTGGTACCAACATGCGTCCCCATCAACAAGAGTTAATGGTGAAACACTTGGTACCAACATGCGTCCCCATCAACAAGAGTTAATGGTGAAACACTTGGTACCAACATGCGTCCCCATCAACAAGAGTTAATGGTGAAACACTTGGTACCAACATGCGTCCCCATCAACAAGAGTTAATGGTGAAACACTTGGTACCAACATGCGTCCCCATCAACAAGAGTTAATGGTGATAACACTTGGTACCAGCATGCGTCCCCATCAACAAGAGTTAATGGTGAAACACTTGGTACCAACATGCGTCCCCATCAACAAGAGTTAATGGTGATAACACTTGGTACCAGCATGCGTCCCCATCAACAAGAGTTAATGGTGAAACACTTGGTACCAACATGCGTCCCCATCAACAAGAGTTAATGGTGAAACACTTGGTACCAACATGCGTCCCCATCAACAAGAGTTAATGGTGATAACACTTGGTACCAGCATGCGTCCCCATCAACAAGAGTTAATGGTGAAACACTTGGTACCAACATGCGTCCCCATCAACAAGAGTTAATGGTGAAACACTTGGTACCAACATGCGTCCCCATCAACAAGAGTTAATGGTGAAACACTTGGTACCAACATGCGTCCCCATCAACAAGAGTTAATGGTGAAACACTTGGTACCAACATGCGTCCCCATCAACAAGAGTTAATGGTGAAACACTTGGTACCAACATGCGTCCCCATCAACAAGAGTTAATGGTGAAACACTTGGTACCAACATGCGTCCCCATCAACAAGAGTTAATAGTGAAACACTTGGTACCAGCATGCGTCCCCATCAACAAGAGTTAATGGTGAAACACTTGGTACCAACATGCGTCCCCATCAACAAGAGTTAATGGTGAAACACTTGGTACCAACATGCGTCCCCATCAACAAGAGTTAATGGTGAAACACTTGGTACCAGCATGCGTCCCCATCAACAAGAGTTAATGGTGAAACACTTGGTACCAACATGCGTCCCCATCAACAAGAGTTAATGGTGATAACACTTGGTACCAGCATGCGTCCCCATCAACAAGAGTTAATGTTGAAACACTTGGTACCAACATGCGTCCCCATCAACAAGAGTTAATGGTGAAACACTTGGTACCAACATGCGTCCCCATCAACAAGAGTTAATGGTGAAACACTTGGTACCAACATGCGTCCCCATCAACAAGGGTTAATGGTGATAACACTTGGTACCAGCATGCGTCCCCATCAACAAGAGTTAATGGTGAAACACTTGGTACCAACATGCGTCCCCATCAACAAGAGTTAATGGTGAAACACTTGGTACCAACATGCGCCCCCATCAACAAGAGGTAATGGTGAAACACTTGGTACCAACATGCGTCCCCATCAACAAGAGTTAATGGTGAAACACTTGGTACCAACATGCGTCCCCATCAACAAGAGTTAATGGTGAAACACTTGGTACCAGCATGCGTCCCCATCAACAAGAGTTAATGGTGAAACACTTGGTACCAACATGCGTCCCCATCAACAAGAGTTAATGGTGAAACACTTGGTACCAACATGCGTCCCCATCAACAAGAGGTAATGGTTAAACACTTGGTACCAACATGCGTCCCCATCAACAAGAGTTAATGGTGAAACACTTGGTACCAACATGCGTCCCCATCAACAAGAGTTAATGGTGAAACACTTGGTACCAACATGCGTCCCCATCAACAAGAGTTAATGGTGAAACACTTGGTACCAACATGCGTCCCCATCAACAAGAGTTAATGGTGAAACACTTGGTACCAACATGCGTCCCCATCAACAAGAGTTAATGGTGAAACACTTGGTACCAGCATGCGTCCCCATCAACAAGAGTTAATGGTGAAACACTTGGTACCAACATGCGTCCCCATCAACAAGAGTTAATGGTGAAACACTTGGTACCAACATGCATCCCCATCAACAAGAGTTAATGGTGATAACACTTGGTATCAGCATGCGTCCCCATCAACAAGAGTTAATGGTGAAACACTTGGTACCAGCATGCGTCCCCATCAACAAGAGTTAATGGTGAAACACTTGGTACCAGCATGCGTCCCCATCAACAAGAGTTAATGGTGATACACTTGGTACCAGCATGCGTCCCCATCAACAAGAGTTAATGGTGAAACACTTGGTACCAACATGCGTCCCCATCAATAAGAGTTAATGGTGAAACACTTGGTACCAACATGCGTCCCCATCAACAAGAGTTAATGGTGAAACACTTGGTACCAACATGCGTCCCCATCAACAAGAGTTAATGGTGAAACACTTGGTACCAGCATGCGTCCCCATCAACAAGAGTTAATGGTGATAACACTTGGTACCAACATGCGTCCCCATCAACAAGAGTTAATGATGATAACACTTGGTACCAACATGCGTCCCCATCAACAAGAGTTAATGGTGATAACACTTGGTACCAACATGCGTCCCCATCAACAAGAGTTAATGGTGAAACACTTGGTACCAGCATGCGTCCCCATCAACAAGAGTAATGGTGAAACACTTGGTACCAGCATGCGTCCCCATCAACAAGAGTTAATGGTGAAACACTTGGTACCAACATGCGTCCCCATCAACAAGAGTTAATGGTGAAACACTTGGTACCAACATGCGTCCCCATCAACAAGAGTTAATGGTGAAACACTTGGTACCAGCATGCGTCCCCATCAACAAGAGTTAATGGTGAAACACTTGGTACCAACATGCGTCCCCATCAACAAGAGTTAATGGTGAAACACTTGGTACCAACATGCGTCCCCATCAACAAGAGTTAATGGTGAAACACTTGGTACCAACATGCGTCCCCATCAACAAGAGTTAATGGTGAAACACTTGGTACCAACATGCGTCCCCATCAACAAGAGTTAATGGTGAAACACTTGGTACCAACATGCGTCCCCATCAACAAGAGTTAATGGTAAAACACTTGGTACCAACATGCGTCCCCATCAACAAGAGTTAATGGTGATAACACTTGGTACCAACATGCGTCCCCATCAACAAGAGTTAATGGTGAAACACTTGGTACCAGCATGCGTCCCCATCAACAAGAGTTAATGGTGAAACACTTGGTACCAACATGCGTCCCCATCAACAAGAGTTAATGATGATGTTTGGCCTCGCAGGTGGTGTGGAAATATTGTTTAAAGGAATATTCCCTTGGAATTTTCATTTCCATATATATATACGATATATTAAAGAAACAATTTGGATATCTTATTTTGTTTAGGAGTTATTTCATTTCAAAGATTTTACCTGTCTGTGTGGCTGAAAAGTGACCTAGCAGTGTACTCCAGTGTGATTCTACCAGTACAGTGCTAGCGAGAACAAATGTGTCATGCATTCCCACGATTCACATGGTTCACGCCGTCCATGGAGTACAACCGTGATCGGATTAACTATTGTTAAGAATGCGGGGAAATCGTGATCAATAAACCAGCTTAAGTTGTCCACTTTAGGTACAGTTTATCCGTGGTAACGAACCAGAAAAATCTGTTTAATGTTTCGCGGGGACAATGAGATCAATTCTTTTGTAATTGCGTTTAATCCCCGAAGTTTGCTGTAGCTTGATGCACACAAAAGATTTACAAGGATATCTGAAAGGGATTAAAGACTTAGGCCCTTTGTCAGTTCCGAATATCGATAGGTTTAAGACTCAGTGTAGTAGACCCCTAGCCCGTATTGTGTGTGTGAACTTCATTTCTTTTGTATATCTACATGCAATCAATATCTTTTTCCACAGGTTCATGAGTCCATGATAAACAAAGAAAAAGAGAGGAAAATATTTCCTCAAGTGTTCTTTTTTCATTTGAAAAATAAAGACAAAAAAAAACCCATTCGCTACGCTTTTTTCTTATACCATTACCAGCTCATCCAGCATTTACAATCAAGCATGTGCTGAACCTAAATAAATAAGAAATCCTCGAAGAAATCATTATTAATTCAAATTTACCCACTCAATGCCTTCCAAATCCTCATATATTTGACTTCTTCTAATGTGTATTCCATATTAATATCACTTTAAAATCGGGCTTAAAATTTTCTAAAGAGTTTTAGTAGTAACTGTGGACTTTCCATTTCCCTGCTCTGTCGCAACGTAACTGTAGGCCTACTATACATGTACATAACTTAACAACCAGGTCCCAAAACCCAGGTCCATAGCTATCCAAAATCCATGTTAAAACAATGTGTGTATTATTCGTTTGACATGTTGGGCATGGTGAAATATTTTATTTCCCCCTGGCTTGTAAACACGCATGTTCAGATTCCTTGGTCAAACCCATTTTCCTTTTATGGTCACATTTACTCTTGTTAAGACAAACTTTTCTCGTACGTACAAGAACCTTGGGCAACTTATCACAATGTATCGTTGGGCGTTGATGTAAATAAGTCCCTCGGTGTTCCGAAAATATCCCTGTATACCGACCCCTTTCCTTACAATTATTTTGAATGTTTCTGCAAAAAGGAAACAAAAATACATACAATTACCGACTTTCTTTTGCTCTTGACTTTTGATAAAATGTATTCTTAATGTATCGTTCTTTTTGACTGGGGGACTTGAAAGACAACTGGCACTACACACGATTCCTTATAACCACGCCACAACTTATGTGTTAACGATGGAATAATATTATTTTCTTGCACGTGGCAAATTTTATAAGGTTGCGGGGAATTGCGCAACAAGCCTTCGGCGATAATTATTACCAGATGTTTAAATAATGCCCAGGGCACAGTACAGCACAGGTCACTTGCTTATACTCCCTGCTTCTACTAAACGTGGCTGGTTACCATGGAAATTGAAGCTGGATGTAAGCGGTGTGCCTAGATTCTAGAAAATGTAACGATCTCGTAAGATTGACCTATTTTCTAAAAGATTTTCTACCAAAGCAGGGCCGACAATGGGCTCAACAATACTTTTAAAGGGGACCAGTGGTGGCACACGGGCGTAGGTGTGTGTTTGTGTGTGGGGGGTGAAGTGGGGTGGGGGGTAAGCATTCCCGTATATTTCTCATCAATGTTACTTGTCCCTCAACCCGTCAAATAAACGATCACATTTATTTTCACCAAGTTTTGTGTGTGTGTGTGTGTGGGGGGACGGGTAGCCCAGTGTTTTATTGCTAACTTCTCGACATTTAGAAATATTTTCAAAATTTGATTTTTTTATCAGATGGTATTATTAAGTTGCTCCTCACCAGTCCATAACCTCCAGAACGGTTACCATAACCAATTAAGTCGCACGTTATATTTTATACAAAAAGGCTTACAACTTTTGTTACAAAAACGTTTCTTTTAATACTCAGATGTCACTATTAATTCATTTTAATTTCCCACCATGTCGTATGGTCAAATTCACCATCACCCTAGGCCTCTTATAACTTCTACAATCCGGACCAGTTGTCATCCCCTTCCCAGGGACTTGTAATTCAATACTCAAAATGTGGAACTTCCCGATCCAGCAGGTTACTGCCAACAATTGTGAGCATGATACTTTTCCGTAGTGGGACTACTACATGGAAAACACGGGGCTGTGCGCACCATTTTTAAGTCATGATTTAAACTGTACTTTTTCTGTCAAAAATAACTTAATATGAAATTGATAACTTTATCAGAACATCGGGATTTAATGTTTGGTGATTATATTATCCTCAACTGACAATTAAAACAACCATGGATACGATTGCATTTAGTTTTTAGTTACTTGCAACCCGGATGATTTATAGTTCAGCCCGCAGGAGCGAGAGCCGGTAGTACTTTTCCTTTTGCAGTTAAAACATTAGTGCTTGATATTCCGATGGGGATCCCTGGTGCGAATTTTGTGTAGACCAGTAGCATATATTATAGCTATTTGATATTTTGATATAATATTTTCAATATGCTTTAAACTCAATTCAAAGAGATCGATTTCTTATTTAACTCTTCTTCATTTTTTTTTAAATTTCAATTACTCTTTTGCAGTAGTCATATTTTGATTGCTTTTTACGATGATTTTTGCATTCATGTTTGTTTTGAAGTCATTTGTAAATAACATTGAGCTGCATATAGGTCTACATAATTAAATCGGGAGGAAGTGGATACAGAGATGGTGTGATGAGATGGGGTGGGGGTCACATGTTCAAGTTGTTTCCATTACAAATAATTATTTACGCTTCAAGAAACATGTTAGTAGGGAACCAAAACAATAATTCAACTAAACATATTTGTTAGAAGAAAATAATGTTATTTCACGGCGGACAAAACCAGTTACATGCAAACAAATGGAAGTTTAAAATTAGCTGTCATTTTAGAATGACAACTTGTCAGGAAAATCCAGTAATTCATAAAGTGCAAATGGAAGAAAGAAATACATGTATGAAATAAAACTTGCTGAGGTTTTTGTATTTATTCATTTCTCTTGACATATTAGTAAAAGCAGTAAGAAGTGTTAGCACTTTTTTGTTTTTTGTATTTCCATCACACAACCTGTCTTATACATGCAATAAGTGGGCAACAAAAATATGTATTCTTAAAAGATCATGCATATTGAAAACAAAACAAAAACGTTAAGAATTTGACCAAACTATACTCATCTTGAAACGTACCTGCGGAAAACAAAAACAGAATATTGGGATATGAATTAAGGGCTAATTATGATGTTTTACTGACGACCATAATCAAAAAATTGCCATTTGTGAACAGAAGTCTCAATGAGTAGCACTACGCTATTGACTATTGTGTATTACTGCAGGCTCATTTTGTTGTCAGTGGAACTGGTTGGAAGGATTAGGTAACCACAACATAACTGTCTAGTTATGTGGTTAACACTCTCTTGACCAGCAAACTAGCTTAACAGAGTTTATTGATATAAGGGATTATTTTCTGCCACACAATAGGGAATGCAGGAATCAACCTAACA
>JAIGNY010002324.1:0-28253 GCA_020152595.1 Chiridota heheva
GTCATGAACTCTAATTCGTATTGAACACACAGCTCCTTGATCAGGACTCTTTAATGACCCTTCTCAGAGGTGACGCAAACGGTGGTCAGGTGGCAATAGGCCCTAGTCTCCGTCAAGAAACTTTTGCTACCCCTGACCGTTGGTGGAAAACTATCTTAATATGCCGAGAAATTATAAGACAAACAAGTACGCGGAACATCTGGTTGGGGTATCGCTCCCTTCCCGAACTTTTAAACTGTGCCCAGGTTTTGAAAATCCCCTCCCCCACACCCTTCCAAAACCTTTCATTTGTCCACGGTCACTAAAAATGTATTTTTCGATTGTTAGAATCCTCGTCCGGGACACCAGGGACGCAACATCTGGGCAACCTCTGACTCTTGCAGTCAGACAATTCGATTTTGTTTTTGCTTTACAATATTTGGACGGCTTAGGCTTGGTGTAATATAAAATAGATGCGATTTAGATCAGGATAAACATGGGTTAGGGCAAAAAAATAAACATCTTTTTCATTATACATATACTAAATTAGACATTTAGTTGTTGTTTGTGTTGTTTTACGTAACAAAATAAAACAATGCTTAACAAATCTGTTGGGTAAAATAGCAAATCTTGACCTCCCTCGTCCTTGCCTCTTTGGCGAGCCACTATTGCATACATAAGCAGCATATATATGTGTTGAGTTCTAAATAAATGTACGTGACAATGCAATCTGGCAGACTGGAGACTTGATTGCGTTCGATCCATAGGCGTACTGGACAATTTTATTTTGGGGGAAGAGGTAGGGAGGGGGGGGAAGTAGAGAATATTTTCCCCGAATATTCGGTAAGATTGACAACTTGCCCGAATTTTAAGTTGCTTGTCATGATTATGTTAATAAATTTAGGTCGGGGCCTTCATTTTCTCTGCTGAAATTGCAAAATATATTCTTTTCAGATTGATGTAGATCAACATCAATGCCATAGATTAATAGAAAGATTCCAACACTTCAGTCAAACTTTCATGATTAGGTTTTTTCCCATCACAATTTTGCCGTGCGCACACAAAACTTGTGTTGTTGAAACTGAGTTGTTGATGGTGAAACTATGGCAGTTACAACGTTGCCCAATCCGGGAAATATATCTGTATACAGTGGTGCGGAGATCAGTGGCGTAGCCAGCAATAAAAAAAAAAGGTGAGGGATCCGAGAAAGTGTTAGACCCCCTCCCAAGACAAAGTGTACAAATGTAGCCCACTTCTGAGGGCAATTTTGTTTGTTTTTAGGCAAAAAATATATCACGAAACAAAGATTATCCCAATTTGTTACCCCATTCCCCTGGTGATCTTGTGAACCGGGGGTTTTGGCAGTGGGTAGATCGGTAGGCAAGGGCCTGTAACTTTTTTTGGTTCTCTGTTGCAATGTGACTGTGTTTTTTACCTTGATGGGTATTTCTTGGAAGGCAGGTTTGATTAATTTGATTCGGGAAAACTTACTTATCCCCAAGCAATCAAAGACATACAATCATTCCGAAAAGATTTAGGCAAATTACCAAATTTTTGTTTACAAACTTTCGCAAAAGCTTCAAACAAATTTACTGTTTGCCCACATTTATTCATAATAATTAGGAAAATATTCGGTCAAACCAACTTTTCACATTCATTCTGATAATTGAGGTGAATTAGCTTCACTTCTTAATTATTTTTTTCCAAGTGTTATCATTTCACAACAGCCTTAGGCCGTGGGACAATCGCATGACAAAACCAGCGTCACAAACCAAATCCGTCTATACAATCCCTGAATACAAACAAGCTGAGAGCGGGCGCGATAAGAATGATGTATGTCAGATGTCGCCGGTTCTCTTATCAGCCTTCCTTTGACAAGCCGCGAGCCTGCTCATTTTATAACGCAGATCTGTCTAGGAATTGCGCAGATCTGTAAAGGAAAAACCCAAAATAAACAAGTATATTGGGATTTTTACCGATCTCATTTAGAATTTTGTCCCCACTACGTTTATTATTCGCGGGCCAGAGTGGATTGTCTGGCGGGCCAGATTTGGCCCTCGGGCCGCCTATTAAGAATCGCCGCAGTAAATAAAATCCATTCTCAGCCTGTCAGAATAAACTAGAAAATGTGGTTGTGAAAATGGGTGTGATACTAAGGAAATGCGAGGTTTTCTCGCAATGCCAATGTGGTTTATATTATGGGAGCATTCAACAGTTCAAGACAAACAATCCGGTCCGCGCTGCCGATCTGGAGATCTTCCGATTGGGAGATCGAGACATGCGCAGTGATCATAATTTAAATTGTTGCCATTAAGTTCAGCCGTTAATTTTAGTTTTTTGCTAGTCAAATTCTGTAATTTTGAAATGTATACTTTGGAAATGATATTGCAATTGATAATTTTAATTTGTTATCCAGGCCAGTGCAAAAGTGGTACATTACACGGTGCGCGGTACCGCTAGCGTGCACGGTTAGTGCAGTAGAACGCAACTACTACAGTCAGCTCAGACAGAAATACTGCGGCTACAGCAATTTCGCGATAGACGAAGTTGCATAAAATTCCAAACGTATTGAGAAATTAGAGCTAAACAAAAAGTTATCACCCCTGTAATTACTCACGAAAATCAAGGTCGCGTGTTCGGTTCGGTTTTCGAACCAAGTATTTTCTGATCTGATTTCAACGCCCCCATTCAAAGTAATGAAACAAAACTTGAAATCAATCTATGAGTGTGATTGTATGAATATAGGTCGATTTGAAAGCGCTGTGTGCTACATATTGTTAAAGGCACCTTCCTCCTCTTGCGTTGCTAGGATGGCAAAAGGGGGCCATACTGCTGTCGCACTACCGCCTCCTGATCAGACAAGTGTAGATTCGTGACTCTCGTCAGAAAAGTATATAGAAATAGCTGGGTGAAAGAAAAAATCCACAAAGGGCACTTTTTTCCCCCCAAACCTCGTCTATTAGAGGGCACTTCTTTCCCCGTTGCGCTGTGAGGTGATGGGCAGGAGGGGCGATCGTCCCTATTAACGTTGCCCCCATAATGCAGGTATCCTTGCCGCTCAATCTGGCCCAATATTTCGCCGCCCATGGGCTTAAGACTTACATACCTTTGGGAGGGGGAGGGGACAGAGCAGCGTGTTTCATTGAAAAACTATCGAAGTGACCTGACCGGTCAAAATGTATAAGTCTCAGTATCACGGTCCAAAAACTATTTGTAAAGGGAGGGGAAGGTCGTAAAATTATTGGTAAAAAAATGTATTAAAAGTTCCTGAAAAATTGAAAGCAACTTTTCGAAAATTAAAGACATTTCCCAAAAATGAGGGAAATTGCACGAAAATTATAGCAAATTTCACGAAAATGAGGATATTTTACGAAAACTGGCAGAGATTTTACGAAAATTGAAGATTTCCGATGGAAAAGCTATGGAATCTGACTCTTTAAAATCATGATTATTAGAAGTTCAATATTACCAAAATGGTACTTATTATTGGGGGCGTGTCCCACCCCGTTCCCGCTTCCGCAGTTTTATTTATCTGTTGATTTTTAATGAGGGACTTTTATGATTATGTTTACCCTTTACTTACTAAAATGTTCTGCTTAGTCATACGTGAAGCAAACAGCAGTGTTATTGACTAATTGAAACACTGCGATTCCAGGATACTTTCACACCATTACACAGTTAGAAGTGGTATAGCATATACCAGCACAAGGTAAGAAGTCTTAAAGGTTTACTTTGTAAGTCAATTTCTAGCTAAAGATTTGTTCTATCGCCATATATTTGATATACTAAATTCTTAATAATGAAGCTAGATTGTGATAAGTGCATGCAATGGACCCGTGTGAAATATAAAGCTAACAAACATATTTAAGTGTCATTACCAGTGCACCACAACTGCTTAACAAAAGCCGTGGACATTGACTTGGCTGTCGATGTTATGTCTATCCGTACGTCGTACCTGTCAGTCCGGTAGCATGCCTATTAATGGGAGCATAATTGTTCCTATTAATTGTTAAATTTTGCTACATGAAAACCGCCATTTTGTGATAGTTCCTATGATCCTTTGCTATCCTAACGTTAAAGCCTAATGCAATGTTACATTTTTCAAATTTCAAATATGTCTGGAAAAAATATTTTTGCTGGGGGAAATTCAAAACTTATGAAAATACCTTCATTACTGTCATAACTACAACTTTTTCACTCACATTTGATGTTCACCGCGCCGTATTTGAAATATTAGATAAAATCGACAATAGAGCTAGGCTTTTAGGCGCGAAACGGCCATTTTGAAAATTGAAATGTTTTTCAACACAATGATTTTTGATATTTCAAGTACATAAATTAGGAACTATGACATTTTATCGCAACATCTGAACAATATGGCTGCATGATTGCAACATTCTTGTTTGTTATAAATGTTCCTATTAATAGGCACGCTTCTGGACTGCCTGTGTTCTCGTCCGGGTCGTATTAAGCGTTGATAGCATTGTTACTATTATAACCAATATACAGGCGACGACTCCGTCATTGTAATTGTGTGTTCATCCGTCGTCGTAAGTGTCATTGCCCGGAGTCCCCTAATCTCGAATTTTGTTCGAGTCCCGTGCCGTGAGGTTTACCCACTCCTCCCACCTGGGGTCGGACTAGCAGGTTAAAGCAGGTTGGGAAACACAAACTAGGTCAGGCCATTCTGGGGATCTGGGGGTGACTCCTAGCGGGGTCCAGGGGCAGCGCCCTTGTTGTGGATTAGATCCATCCATCATATCCATCCATCCATCTATCCATCCATCCATCCATCCATTCATCCATCCATCCATCCATTTATCCATCCATCAATCCATGCGAGACGACGAGTGAACACACAATTACAATGACGGGATCGTCGCCTGCGCATTCGTGTGTATACACACACACACACACACACACACACACACACACACATATATATATATATATATATATATATATATATATATATATATATATATATATATATATATATATATATACATACATATATATATATATATATATATATATATATATATATATATATATATATATATATATATATATATATATATATATATATATATATATATACATATATATATTTTTTATATATATATATATATATATATATATATATATATATATATATACATATATATATATATACATATATATATATATATATATATATATATATATATATATATATATATATATATATATATATATATATATACATATATATATATATATATATATATATATATATATATATATATATATATATATATATATATATATATATATATATATATATATATATATATATATATATATATATATATATATATATATATATATATATATATATATCGTCCTCTCTTTCCTTAATTCTCTTTATTTTGGAGAAGGATTAATTGTTCTTATAGTCAGGTAGGTAAAATTGTACTATAATATAAACGGGTAGCAAAAATTATAATTACAAAATATTATCACACTCCTTATAATGTTAACACTCTCTCTCCCCTTCCCCAAAAACGTCGTTTAGTTTGACCCTTTGATTGATCAAGCATGAATTCAAATGCAGATGCATTAAGCTCCTTACCTGAAAGATACAGAATGTATTGGAGATCTTTGCAAAAACAGGTAGGCTGCAAGTATGATGAAGAAAACTACGAATGATCGTACATAGTCCATAATAGGATCGCACGGGTCAGTTGACTGGACAGCTATCGACTGTAAATGAAGGACATATAAGTTTTCTATATATCTCAACCGATCAACACAGCAAACAGACAAAGGCGGATTTTAGGTGAGCAAGGGGGGTGGGCAGTGCCGCCATTAAAGAGAAGATATTGTCCCAAGAAAGTTGCTTGACAAATCACCAGTAAATCTAATATGTAGTAGCGGGGTCCCTTCCACGTCGGTTAATGATTGGCTAGATATCCTTTTTAAACATATTAACTGGCGAGGGGCAAACTCCCCCATTTCTTTTGGTAAGTTTTTGACCCCATGAAAATATCCCTATAAAATAAATACATAAAAGTAATAAATAACTACCTCTTTAATAAAATACAACAAAAATGAATGGTTGCTAGTATGGATGTGATGACCCTCCACAACATACCTTCTACACCAGTCGTTTTCAAACATACCTGTATTATCTTTAAAGCTTGATCTCCTGAACGCAACCAGGATCAAGGGTGGAGGGGCGGGGTCATGGCCCATGAAAACTTTCCGATGATACATTTTTTACCATGAGATATTTCTTAGTCACGGTTTATGTAAATTTTCTTCATTTTTTGAGAAATTTCCTTCAATGTTTGGGAAATCTTCTCAATCTTTGAGAAATTTCCCTAATTCTCCTGCAATTTTTGGAATATTTCCCTCATTTTGGGGGCAAATTTTCTTTAATTTTCTTTAATGTTTGGGAAATCACTCTGAATCTTTGGGAAATATTATTCATTCTCGTGTAATTTTTGGAAAATTTTCTTGTTTTGGGGCAATTTTTCTTCGATTTTCGGTAAATTTGTTATTATTGTATTATTATTATTATTATTATTATCATTATTATTATTACACATTTATAGAGCATTCGCTTCTACAAAACAGTAATGCAATCAGCGGTGCTTTACAACTCTTAAAAAGTAACAAAAGTAAGGTTCAATACAAATAGAAAAAGCTAAAGATATATATATATATATATGTATATATATATATATATATATATATATATATATATATATATATATATATATATATATATATATATATTTATAGCAGCACATATTTGTCATATCACCATCAATTTTTATCTTTTTTAAACATTAATACGATTTAAAGGATGAAATCGCTTGAACAACTTGGAACAATATCATTATAATTATGAGCCCATGCGTGATGCTTAGTGGCGCAACAATCAGGTGGGAGCAGGGACGGACTGGCCGTCGGGAGATTCGGGACTCTCCCAATGGCCTGGCCCTAAAGTGGCCTGGGCATATCCTGTAAAATAAATAAATAAATGGATGGATGGATGGGTTATCAAAGGCCGTGGACATTGACTTAGTTGTCGATGTTAGAGTAATTCAGTGACCTCCTTGTTCCCCTGATAAGGTTTGTGTTATTGTGTGAGATTCCATCAAGTTTTTGAGCAATCCAGCGACCTTCTTGTTTCCCTGATAAGGTTTGTGTGATTGTGTGAGATTCCATTAAGTTTTTGAGCAATCCAGTGACCTCCTGGTTCCCCTGATAAGGTTTGTGTGATTGTGTGAGATTCCATCAAGTTTATGACTAATTCAGTGACCTTCTTCTTCCCCTGATAAGGTTTGTGTGATTGTGTGGGATTTCATCACGTTTATGAGCAATTCAGTGCACTTCTTGTTTCCTTGATAAGGTTTGTGTGATTGTGTAAGATTTCATCACGTTTTGAAGCAATCCAGTGACCTTCTTGTTTCCCTGATAAGGTTTGTGTGATTGTGTGGGATTTCATCAAGTTTATGACTAATTCAGTGACCTTCTTGTTCCCCTGATAAGGTTTGTGTGATTGTGTGGGATTTCATCACGTTAATGAGCAATTCAGTGCACTTCTTGTTTCCTTGATAAGGTTTGTGTGAGATTCCATCAAGTTTTTGAAATGTTTGGGGAGTTTTTGTTGTGTGTTTGTATTTCATAAATGGTTTATCATATAGACAAGAATTGTACTAAGCATGGAATGCCTTATGATGCACGCAACTTTGTACAGACAGAAAAACAGCTCAATGCTGAAATGTTAAGAAATTGTTCTTAACCTTTTATTTAATGTTATAAGCACATGTTGTTTTTTCATTCTTCCCTTTCATATAACCCATTTTATACAATGCACATGTCATTCCCTATGTGTGCATATGTCGAAAATCATTGTTGAACACCCATTTTATCTACATTTAAATCTGGTTTGGACATTGTTGCAATGTAGACAACCTGCTGTGATGTCAATAACTCATGAATATTCATTGCCAGAGGCATATGAAGGAAAAAGGGGTCCGGGGGGCGGTGGGGGCAGGGGGAAATTGCCCCACTTAATATGATTTTTACTTTCCCAGCTGCATGCTTTTTTCCAGGTTGGGAGGTAAAAGAGGGGAATTATTCAAATGTAGTTGAAAAAATGGTATAAATAATTTTTTAATTTGCCAAAATTTCCCTAAAACTGAAGAGAATTTTCTAAAAATAAAGGAAATTTTCCGTAATTTGAAGAAATAAAGGAAATTTCCCAAAAATTGAAGAAAACTTTTAAAGCTGAAGTAAATTTCCTGAATAATCTTGATAGATGACCCTTCTAATGCCCCTGTTCATTACCTGTGGTTTATATTTGGTTTTGACAACATGCATTGAGTTCCCTCAGATGTGCTCATCCATGGGAGCCACAAATAAATATGTCTAAGAATATGTAAATTTGAGTTATGGTTGACTTAGGTTTGACGAAATTTTCAGTATATGCTAAATTTGTGAAGCATAACTAAGATTTTTGGTAGACAATATCAATTAAAAGGTTTTATCTAATTTCAATGGAGTATTTGGATTGCCATGACCCATGCATTCAATCTGATAATGCATGAACTTGAATATTTGGCTTAGTCCATTTTTACAACAGGGGAATTTCTTAACAAAGCGAAAATATGTATGTAAACTTTTCTCATTTTTGGTGAGCATGCAAAGCAGAATACGAACCTATGTAATGGCGATTTCGACCGTCTAGCCGGCCACAGTTTTTGCTGTGATTTCCTCACAAATATTAAAGTTTTTTGAAATTCTTCAGAAAATGTTCAAGTTTCTTTAGACTTCCTCAAAGAGTTTCTTTAGATATCCTTATGGAAGGTTAGAATTTCCTTACGAAGGTTATAATTTCCTTACAAAATAGAATTTTCTTACAAACTGTTAATTTTCAGAGACGAAGTTGAAGACTAGTTTTCTTTAAAGTTTACAAAGCATTTGATATTTCCTTAGCATATAACTGTAAATGATGATATAATTTTCCAATATTCTTCTGAGATCCTCAAGCGTCTCTCTTGTAGCACTGGAGATTTAAAATCCTTAAAATTCCTTAAAATATTTCGGCACCAACGGTTGTATTAGGCATGATTATTATTGTGGTCATTTGCATAAAGTTGCTACAGTATATGAACTAACCAGACTCTCTTTTATTTAGTACAGTATGCTCAGTCAGGGAGCGTGACAGGATGTGACTGCATATAGACATAGGGAGGGATGCCATGTGGGACATGGATGTGGGCCATGCAGGACATATGATATAATATATACCATGTGGTATACACCGAGGGATATATCAGGCATAATTATTTGACTCTGCCTTTTTCCTTATTCAACAGATCATTTGCATATAAGTTATTATGTGGACTGACACTTTCATACATAGTATGCTCAATCAGGGACTGTGATAGCTAGGATGAGACTTCTTATGGAGCCTGGGATGTCATGTGGGACATGGGATGTCATGTGGGACATGGAGTGGGATTCCTGTAGGACATGGGGTGGGTACCACGAGTAACACAGTGTGTGACATAGGTTGGGATGCCATGTGTGACATAGGGTAGGAGGCTATGTGGGACATAGGGTAGGGGGACATGGGATGTGATGCCATGTGGGACATAACATAGGATGCCATTGATTTATTAGGAGGGATACCATGTGGAACATATGATGGGATCCAATGTGGGACATAAGGTGGGATGTTATTTGGGACATCGGGGGTGGGAAGCCACTGATGCGGGACATACGGTGGGATGCCATCGGGGACAGAGGGAGAGATGCCATGTGGGACATGGAGGGATGCCATGTGGGACATCAGGAGGCTTGTCATGTGGTAGATATGGTTGGATTAATGTGGGACATACATGTAGGATGTGGGACATAGGGTGAGATGCCATATAGGTCATAGGGTGGGATGCCATGTGGGACCTATGGTGGAATGCCATGTGGGACATATGGTGGAATACCATGTGGAACATATGGTGGAATGTCATGTGAGACATACTGTATGGTGGAATGCCATGTGGGAGATATGGTGGAGTGCCATGTGGGACATGGGATGGGATGTCATGTGGGACATGGGATGGGATGTCATTTGGTACATATGATAGGTACATGTGGGACATAGGGTGGGATGCCATGTGGGTTATAGGATGGGATGTCATGTGGAAGATATGGTGGAATTTCATGTGGGACAAGAGATAGGATGGGATGTGGGACATGGGGTGGGATGCCATGTGGTAGATATGGTGGAATGCCATATGGGACAATGGATGGGATGGGATATCATGTGGGACATGGGGTGGAATGCCATGTGGGACATGGGATGCCATGTGGGACTTAGTGTGAGATGTCATTTTTATAATTGGTCAGGTCATATGATATGGGTGTCAATTGCATGGGCATGTAAACCATGATGGTATTTACCATTCTAATTCAATCTTTTTGTTGCTTTTATGCATTTTAAGCAATCTAACACGGAATTGTTATAAATGTAATATTGTTTGATCATCGTATTTATATGTGTATTTAATGCACGGTTCAAAGGACTTTGCACAAAAATTGAGTCAGGCCTGGACAGGTATAGTGGGTGACCCAAATTTCAACCACCCTTTAAATTTGTCCACTACGTCATTCGTTTGATTTTACCCACCTGACAAAATTGTTAGGAGTACCAATTGTTAATTAAACCAGTGATTTACCTTCTTGATTAAACTCCATTTTCACTGATTAAATGCCACATACTTTGATTGTGCAGTTTTAAGATGACTAGTTTATTTCGTGTTACTAGTACTGCTGCTGTGTAAAGGGGCATATATATCACACTGTGGATAAAGTTAGGGTCAGTCGTGGAGTTCCCAAATACAACTTGTCACTTTTTTTTTAAGCAATGGTTAGATAACAAATCATTGAAATTGTAGGAATTTATCATTTTTATTAAAAAGAGAATTTCCAGAAATCTTATTACAATAATGATATTAAAATTAATAATAATAATGATAATAATAATAACAACAATAATAATAATAATAATAATAATAATATTAATAATAATAATAATAATAATAATAATAATAATAATAATAATAATAATAATAATAATAATAATAATAATAATAATAATAATAATAATAATAAATAATAATGATGATAATAATAATAATAATAATAATAATAATAATAATAATAATAATAATAATAATAATAATAATAATAATAATAATAATAATAATAAATAATAATGATAATAATAATAATAATAATAATAATAATAATAATAATAATAATAATAATAATAATAATAATAATAATAATAATAATAATAATAATAATAATAATAATAATAATAATAATAATAATAATAATAATAATAATAATAATGATGATAATAATAATAATAATAATAATAATAATAATAATAATAATAATAATAATAATAATAATAATAATAATAATAATAATAATAATAATAATAATAATAATAATAATAATAATAATAATAATAATAATAATAATAATAATAATAATAATAATAATAATAATAATAATAATAATAATAATAATAATAATAATAATAATAATAATAATAATAATAATAATAATAATAATAATAATAATAATAATAATTATAATAATACATTTATATAGCACAAAAATCTGCAAACATTTTAATGCGCTTCAAAATAAGTTAAAACTATCCAAAGGCAATAAGAAAAAAGTATGTTTTTTTAAGGGTGTTTCAGCTGACGTCAAGAGGTTACATGACTTTGTTTACATCGCCATTTTGTCAGACAAAAACGCCGTCGTCTGCTGTACACTTAATAAGACTTACGTACGTTTGCATGTTGTTATATAAGATTACTTTTGTGAGATGATGATGTGGGAATCTTGCTGTGACATTGGTTGCAATGATAGATGTGTGCGGGGGAATAAAAAGACATTTTCTTGATTTCCATCTGATCATGATCGACGTTCGAAGTGGGTTTCTGCTGAACGACGTGACGGCTTTAAACTACGATTCACACTAGGATTTGCAGTAAACACTTTAGATCAGGTATGTAGGCTTTGCCTGACTATAACGAATAATTAGCTGGTGTTAACATTAAAGTTACTCTTCGTACACTCGGAGAAAATATAAAACTTAAGGAAAATATAAAGTTAAATTGGAAGCGAGCAAAAAATTACAATCAATTAAGTAGGTTAGCATGTAGTATGTTTGTTGTACAGTACATGTTATGTGACTGAGCTGTGTGACGAATCGTGAAACGCAACAATGACACTGCCCTGCAAAATGAATTCCAGTTGAGTTCAGAGTCGTGTGATGAAATCCCTCTATAGGGTCTTTTAAAGCGATAATTGTTTTCATTTCATTTATCTTCATGAAAATAATTGAAAGTAAGTTCTTAAGTGAACCAAATTTGGACCCACTTTATTTTGACCTCTGCTAAGACTTTTGTGTTGCCTGTGATTGTATGTAATCTGATGATGGTTTAGGTATGTGGTATAAATTCAGGACAGTACTTTTCATTCATGTTGATTCTCAAATGAACTTCAAGATGTTTTGTATAACAGTATTTAACTGTAAATGACACAAAGGTGAGAGAGGCTTGAGTTAAGACCTGAAATAAAATTTTACTGGTTTGGCTGATTATATTGATAATAGCAATGCAAGGCGCAGAATCCAGAAACGTAGTATACTTATTGTTATCATAAAACAGTGTTTATAGCTTAAAGAGGACAAAGTGAAATAAAAAAATCATGAATTTAAATCAAAACATGATTGGCAAAGAAAAGTTTTATTTAAGATTTTTTTTGACAGTTTGCAACATTTTATAAAGGGTTTGGTAAACTAGAAAAAGAAAGAATTTTTGTCACTTTGATTCTAAATGAAAATATTATAAGAAACAAGTGAAATAACTGTAAGTAAAAAAAAGAAAAAGAAGATTTAAAAAAGTTTATTACACTTATATGGCGCATTATCTAAATAACTTATTCTAATGCGCCTTACAAAATATGCATATAAAGAAAATAAATACAAATGTGTAAATAAGATAAGGGAAATATAAAGAAAACAAAGAACAAGAAAATTATGAAGAGGACTTGAAAGCACAATTAAATAAGTGAGTCTTAAGCAAGGTATGGAATTGGGATGGAGCAGATTTGTGATAAGTTAACAAATTTAAATCCATACTCTAGTTTGTTTATAATGAGCCAGTAAGGCCCATCAGGCCACGTGCTTATCCCCAATTTGTTTGGCGTTCCAGCGCACCTTCTAATGATTGGATGCTGTTTTGCACATGGCTCTCCTGGACAGATAATTTTACATGTCAGTTCATCTTCACTTTTGAATCATTCATTTTAATTTGGTCAACTCCCCATCAGTGCATGCAGGTACACCTCAGCATTTACAGCTGAATGGACTAAGAGCAAGTAGATTCAGCATTGCTGATAAAGCGTCTTGCTCAAGGACACACAATGCATGGCTGGAATTAAACCTGCTACAATGTACAGTGACTCATTAGTTAAGAAACTAAGATTGCTTACTGGTCATGCTCTTTGTTTTTTCACGGCTTCTTTCCATTGCCAAAGAAAGATTTTAGGAAAACATTGATATTCTCCTTTTGTGGAATGAAGGGCATCAATATCAAGAGCTGTGTTTTCTTTCACAACAAATCAATTTTACCTGCTGTGATTTAACCTCCATGATTCGGATGACAACATTTAAGGCCCAATCAATTTGTATTTTGCTAGACTCTTGACTGCAGTCACTGGGCTCCAATACAGGGATTGTGGTCAAGCATGTGCTGTCAACTTGGCAGCAGAAACGTCAACGGAGCAGAAACGAACAGACTTCAGACCAGAGATGTAGGATCACAAAATGAGGCTCTTAAGCCCTGTAAGTATGACGAAACAGGAAAGTTTCCCATTCAAGCAGCATCATGGGTTCGATCTCCAGTCGAGTCATACCAAAGACAAATAAAGATAAAATTGTAGCAATTTTTACCGACCAAATTGCACTGTATTTATGCTGGAACTGGTTGTAGCCTACAATAACCACCACAAAACCATCGTGAGACCCAACATAAGCATAGAATGTAACAACTCTTGATTATCTTAAGTTTTCAAACACTCAGAATATACCAAAAAATACATGGAAAATCTAAAGGACATATAAACAGCATTTGGATGTATTATTTATTGATGTTGGGGTATGTTATCTATCAAAAAATGTTGGGTGTGCGCTTATTAGAGCATGGACGATAATCACGTCCAATAAGGCATTATTATATTATTGTTGTTATTATAAACCACAAAATATATTTTAGTTTTAAACCGACTGATAATAATTGTGTGCTGCAAGTCATGTTTTGTTTTGTCAGGAAGCACTTGCACTGGGGGAAAGATCAGATATATTTCAAAAATCCACGATTCATTGTAGTTATAGTTTTGCTTTTTAGGTGAAAGCTGAAAAGACAATCCTTCAATAAAATTTTGGTCTGTACCACATTGTTATCTCTAATGATCAGATGGATTAAGTGGTTTAGGATTTGTAGTAAAATACTCGTAACTGTCATTTTTTTTTGTTTTTTGCTTTGGTTCGGAGATGAGTGATGACTGATATTAAAGAAGGTTCAGTAAGAATTTCTACATTTGTCATTTATTTATGACCATAATGAGCCCTTGGAATAATTAATATCTTTTGAATGAGTTTGGATCATTAAAGCATGTTCTCTTCTTGGGGAACGTTTACTCACCCATCCCCTTCCTCCCTCACTTCCCTCCAGTCACTAATTTCTCTCCTTCATTTCTGTATACAGGAGGTGTTTAGGAAATAAGAAGGCAATAAGAAGGTGTTTGGATGGCAAGAATGTCAGTGCCGTCCTTATGGATTTTGGCATCAGGTTTCATCGCGTCATCTTTGATCATCTACAGAACTATACCTACAACCCTAAAGGTACGTACTTAAAGACCCGGGGTGAGTTTTGTTCATTTTTACTAGATTTTTTTAAAAGATGTGCGATTTGAATAATTTGAACTCATATTTTTTGTCATTACAAGTATACATTTTTGGAATGCCAAGGCTTCAATTTTTTTTGATTAATGTACAGTCTGAACTGGAACACACAATTATTTGCTAATGATAAATATGCAATAGCCCAATGATTATGCAAGACTAGTGTTCAAAAATGCTAATGCTTGTAGTTATGTGGTAAACTGCTGTGGTATTTTTGATAGAAAAGTTTCAAATGTGCAAAATTCACTTTTAATGAAGTCTTGGTAGAGTATGGCTGATCAAAGTTTGAGTGATTTTCAATGTATGCTTAATTTACGATGATGAAAAGATAGCTTTATGTAATTCTTTATGTGATATTCACAATATCTTTCCTAAGATTGATTGAAATTGATAGTAATATTGTGTACTTTGAATGTTGATCAAGTTGTGGTCTGGTAAAGATCTAAAAAAATCTTTCCTTTGAAAAGATTTTAGCTGTACAGTAAAACAAAATGTTACATTTGCATATGAAAAAAAATAATCTTTGTGTTCATACATTACATATTTGCATACAAATATGCATAATAAGAAGCTTTTCATTCTCTCACTTTTTCTCCATCTGCACATAGGTGCTCTGCTGGTCATTTTTGATGTGAACGAGTACAACAGAATGGTGAAAACCTTCAATGTAAGATTGCCTGCTTTGAACTCTGAGATTTGCTTAGTTTAGTACAGAAGTTACGATTGTAACAGTTTTCTCTACAAGTCACGTGACAAAGTTAGTCATTGTCAATTGTAATTACCGTATTTGACGACGTAATAAGCGCCTGGGACTCTTACGACAATACAATTGTAGCACTTCATAGATTTATAAGTTTCTTTCTAATAAGTGCCCATGCTTAAAAGTCTCGTACAGTGTGAATTTGCCGAAACAAAGGGAAAGATAACCTTATTCATAAGTAATTACCATGAATTTCTTGTCCCTGTATTTATCTGTTAATTTGGATTCAGGCTAGCATACAAAAAAGGTATAGAACATTAATATGTAAAAACAGCATTAATTATTTATGATATTGGGATATGTTATCAGTCTTAAAATGTTAGGTGGGCGCTTATTAGAGCAGGGGCGCTTATTAGAGCAGAGGCGCTTTTTAGAGCAGGGGCGCTTATTAAAAGAGGGACGCTTTTTAGAGCAGGGGTGCTTATTAGCGCAGGAGCGCTTTTTAGAGCAGGGGCGCTTTTTAGAGCAGGAGCGCTTATTAGAGATACCTTTTAGGACTGGGGCGCTTTTGAGTACAGGGTGCTTATTAGAGCAGGGGCGCTTATTAGATCAGGGGCGCTTATTAGAGCGGGGGCGCTTTTATGAGCAGGGGCGCTTATTAGAGCAGAAGCGCTTTTAAAAGCAGGGGCGCTTAATACGTCGTATACGGGATGCAGTATGTTTGAAAGAATATTTGACCAAAAAGTTGTTTTCGCAAATTTATGTGAAAGTTTACAAACAGGAGTCTCATCTTGTTCTCTGTGTTGTATTGTTGTTGATTATCGTTATGATCACCCAACGAGTACCAGTGATGGGAAATATAGTGGGCCATGGTCCCATAAAATAAAATATTAGGTCTCCTGCAGAAACAAAAAGAGGAGGAGAAGAAAGAAGAAAAAGGAATAGGAGCAAAAAGAAAGAAAAGGGGGAAGGAAAGGACAGCAGGGGAAAAGGAAAAAGAAAGAAACAAAAGAAGAAATGGAAAGGAAAGGGAAAAAACATGTGAAAAAAAGACACAAGAAAAAACAGAAATACAATTTTCTTCCTAACAATAGATTCAGAAATTTTCTTCAAGACTTTTATGGTACCACAAAGTAAGATTTTTGTTTTCCACACCGCTGTCAAGGATATTCTAACACAAGGAAAAGTTAATAAGAAACCATTTAAAAAGTTTTGTAGTATATTGATGATATTAAGTAGCACTGCATTCATGAGATGTTTTTAATTATCATAGGAATCTTAGAATAATAAAGGAAGTTTGTCATTCAAACAATTTAGGCAGTTTGTAATTGAAATTATGAAACCAGTATTGATTAAATGAACTGACGAGCAGATATGCAAGTAGAAGACGTTTTGCAGCCATTCTGTCCTCTACCGCTCACATCAAGTCCTTTCCTTTAATTTGGAAGAAATAACATTTTTGTTGTTGAATTATTGTGGACTGAAATTCATAGGTATTGTTTCTTTTGTTGCAACGACAACAGAAAGCTTAAAAAACAGTGGCGGCGCTACGGGTTTTAAAGGGCGCTTACCCCCACAATAATGGTTTTCCTTTACTTGGTCTTGTAAGAAGTAAGTTGACCAGCCAAATTTTGTATTGTGTTAATGATATATTTGGCCAAATAGTGGCAAAGCTACCCTCTCTTGCTGCCAGGTTCTGGCATCGCCACGGTAAATAGCACAGCGTCCTGTCTTCATAAAAGGATATCAGAGAGATCAGCAGGGAAGGAAGCGTAAATCAATGTTATTTCTCGGGTCTCATACAGTCTTAATTTCGGGAGCCTGAACAATAACGCTGCTTTTTTGTTTAACAGTCATATCCTGCATGAGCCTCAAAAAACCTAGTTGTGCCACTGCTTAGCGGTGGATGTCATTTTAAAAACTGAACAGTCGATTGTATTGGTATGGCCGCTGATTATGCGCTTACAAAATGGATAATTTTGCAAGAAAAAAAAAAATAACCGTTGATGAGCACACAATTGGCTCCCAGTGAATTAAATTTTGAAGTACTGAGGGACCAAAAAAGATTCGCTCAGAAATACATAATTTACAAGTGTTCCATTTCCATGTTTATGACCATACCAGATACCAGCTAAATATCAGCTAGTCAATCGATCTTCTAAAGATTGTGAGTCAATTGTATGCAGTCACGTTGTCAACCTTCGGTTAACATTGTCGCCTTCAATCATGGGCAAAAGTCTTGACTCTTGTTTCCCAGTTTCAATGTTGGGACATAACTTGGACCTGCAACTTTTAACATTCATTTCCAACATTAAAATGGGGTGCAAGGCGTGACAAGGATTAAAACAACTTTCCTTGAAAAAATTCCAAAGACGGTTCTGCTACTTAGCTGTTTAAGGGGCAAATGTTATATGCGGGCTTTGTAAATCTGATTGCTATTACCCAGAATAATTAGCAAACTGATTTTTGTTTATCCCTTTTGCTATAAACTCTTAAGATCCGGAGAAGTGCCATAGATGGACCAAAACTTGCGGCAGGCCTCGCGAACATCTAAATGTCAATGCATTGGTAATGCACGATTGCAGATTTGAAGATTGTTGGCCCCCGGCCTCACCTTTAGTTACCGCGTTGCTATGATGGGTGTGGCTTATTTCGTAACTCAATGACATTAATTGGCCATGCTATTTTAAATGGGGGAGGTAGAGCGTGCTGCGACAAGGCAAAGAACAACTCCTCCAGAGCCTCGTAGCGCCTCCAAATTTTTAAAGAAAAAATAATCAGATAATTTGCCAATGCTGTGCAGGGAGGTGTCATTTTACGCACTCCGAATGCAAACAACAGGGCCGGAGGTGTCTTGAAACCCAACCAGGCATTTAATAAGCCAACGCTGCAATATGAAGACTGCATGTAAAGAATAACTTTTGAACGCGCATCCCTTTTCTTTATTTGTACAGGCCTCTACGACCCGGGCCCATAATACCCCGGACCCGGGGAAACGCAGCCCTTCGACCTACCTTGGCGTACTGGAAAACAATGCGAGAGAAATATGTATGTAAGCAATAACGACAGAGTGCATATTATTTTCATTGAAAAATCATAAAGTTGTAAAGTATTGATTCTGGGTGTGTGTTCAGCTTAACATGTACTTGATAGGATAGTGGTTCCTACCAGGGATGGTTATGTAATAATATACCTAATAATAAAAATTATAAGATTAATTTATATAGCATTTTTATTATACGTATATTCAAAAACGCTTTACAAAAAATCAAGAAACTAGATTAACATGAATAAAAGACACTTAATGCTCAGCCAAAAAAAATCAACGCTTGAAATACAACTTAAATAAATAGGTTTTCAGCGCTTTTAGAAATTGTATGTGATTATTAGTATTCCGTATATCACTAGAAAGTTGATTCAACAAAAGAGGCCCCGCCCGTGCAAAAGCCCACCCCCAAGTGTTGTGTGTTTTACCTGTTTATGATTGGAACATTGAGCCAGAATGATGAACGAATGCGGAGGTTCTGTGTAGGTCTTTTACAAACAATGAGTTCCCTAAGATACCGGGTTGCTTTACCATGGATACAGTTGAAGACTTGAACTAAAACGTTGTACAAGATACGCATGTTAACAGGGATCCAATGAAGGGAGTATAAGATAGGTGTGACATGATCATAATTTTGGGTCTTTTTGACTATCTTTGCCGCAAATTTTGAACTTTTTGAAAACACTGAATGAGGTTAGATGGCATACCAGCAAGAAGGGAGTTGCAATAGTTAATATGAGTATATACAAGTGCATGAACAAGTGAATGAGTTGCTTCTTCGGTTAATATGGACCTGATTCTGTTAATATTGTAAATATTGTGAAAGGCTGATCTACATTTCTTAATCACATGTGATTTCATATTCAGATTGCAATCGAGCCATGCTCCCAGGTCACAAACATATTTAACAACCTTTAAAGGAAGACCACCAACCCGAACTGTTTTAATCTTTAGTTTCTCAGTTGTTGAAAGGTACCAAAGAAAATAATTTTGGTCTTATCATTTTCATTTTAAATTCAATCTAATCATCCAGTTTTGTACATCAGCAATACACCTTTCTATTTAATCAATAGCTGTTGGTGCATTCTACTTGACAATGTCAAAAATGGATGCAGCATAGAGAGTGAAAAGGATAAGATCCACAGCATGACCCCTGTGGAAACAAAAAGTTGATTGATATTTCGTCAGATAATTGGTATTTTATAATGACTTTTTGTTTGCGGTCTTAAAAGTATGACTTAAACCATTCAAGTGCTATGTAATTTATGCCAAACTGTGACTTGAGCACTGAGAGCATGATGATGTGATCTACCGTGCCGAAAGCGGCACTGAGGTCTAACATCTCAACCAAAGAAATCATTTGCTTTTCCATTGCCATTAGCAGGTCAGACTTTAAAGCGAAGAAGAGCTGTCTCAGTACTGTAGTTGGCTCTGTATGCTGACTGGTATACAGGAAACAGATTATTTTGATTAAGGTAACTGTTTAATTATGCCACTACTGCTTTTTTTCTGTAATCTTGGAGAGAAATGGCAAATTGTTTACAGGCCTGCATGTAATTTTAGAAATCTGTTTCTAAACCTTATTTCTTTGTAAGTGATATAATAATAAAAGTCTTTCAGTTTTGAGGGAAGATTCCTTCACTTATTCATTTGTTTATTATCTTTGTTACAAGCGGTAAGAGAACGTCCATCTATTGTCTTACCAAAGTAGTTGATGCTGAGTATAATACACACTGCTTGTTTTTGGCCGCTCTGATGAGCGTGGCTATTTCACACTCATCCAGAGGTTGAAAAGCAGGTAGCTCTGGTGTTTTCCTAAAAGAATTATCACACACTAAAACTGAGGCAGTACTGTCTAATTCATCACGTATTTTTATTATTTTGTCTACAAAGAAAGAATTGAATGAATTTTCCAGTCACTTTCTGTTTTCAGATTTTGGTGTAGGATTTGATTTTGTTCTGTTCAAGAGGCCATTTACTATGGAATAAAGTTGTTTTTGGTTTTTACTAGCCAACTCTATTTTATTATTGTAATAATTTCTCCGAGCGTATGTATTAATGGCATTTTAGAAGCCAAATTTGAGAAAATTGCTTTGTTTGAAATTTAGCTTTTTTGTGGCTATTTGAGACTTGTTTGGCCACAAAATATTTCTTTTGGCTCTTTTCATATTGAATTTGATCATTTTAAATTGGGATAATAATAATTACAGTTAATGATTTCAATTTGATAAAAATACAAACAAATTATGTGTGTATTAAGGCTTTTTGGAGATTGGTTTGGCTTAAAAACGTCCTATTTGGCTTAATTCTGACCTTTTCTCAAAGGCTTTGATGAAAAATAAAAAATTAACAAATAATTTTCTGATGACGTCCAGACCACGTGAAATCATTATATCATTTTTTTGCTGTCATTACATTTAACCCCAAGCCCCTAGACCCCCAGTGGCCGAACCATTTTAAAATTTTGAATTTTCTTCACTTGAATACAGTTTTCTTTTCTTTTTTAGCGTAATTTGGCATTTTTCAAACTAATTTGGCATCTTGCGCTTGGGACTCATATCTACCATTTGGTACCTTTATTATTAATCCCACACGTGATGTGCTGTTAAAATTTAACAGTTGAATAAGGGTGCATAGTTCACTTTTGCAAGGTTTCTCGTTTATGTAATGCATGTCTGCAAAATATTAAGAGGTAGTGATAATTTTGTTCTAGAAGATAGATTTCTGGAAAACAATAGATGCGTCAATGAAATGCGTCAGTGATGATATATAGGCTGTTACAAAAGATCGATAATCGAAGATAATCAAAATATAAAATAAAATTATCGAAATACCCAATATGAATATATTCATATATTCATATTATCCACAACAGAAATAAATTATCAAAATACCCAATATGAATATATTCATATTATCCACAACAGATCGATATATTTCATGCCTCCATAGCTCACAGACGACGTGAAGGCAAAGGTCATTTGAACATTCATATTAACCAGAAAATTGATACATGCTGTTGGGTGCTAGATAAACTTTGATTTTTGGGAGGCCCCTAAAAGTACGCCCTCACTTTTCGGTCTAGTGCTTTTTTTTTAAATGACCGACAGCTATGAGTCATTGTGAGCACGCCATTTGACACAGTAAACTATGTCATTCTCTGCCATGCACACAGTCTGTAAGGGATCACCAGCATAGATCGCGGAATAGATCCGATACGCCCCTCCATTCCCCTTCTCACCCTATCCCCCCCACCAACTTCTTCCCACCCTATCCTCCAACTCTACTCCTTCCCTAAACCTTTTCCCCACCTATACTCTTCCCCATCCTACCACTTTCTAACCCTACCCATTCCCCACCCGTCCCCTCCCCTACCCTACACACCTTCACCGATTCTATACCTACCCTTCCCCATCCTACCTTTTCTCAATCTTACCCCTTCCTCCACCCTACCACTTCTCCAGTTTTCGGCAAATTTCCTTAATTTTCAGGAATTTTTGGAAAATGTTGCTAAATTTCACCACAATTTCCAAAAAATTTACAAAAATTTTGTACACTCTAAATATTTCCTTTTTTTAATTCTATGTGTTAATAATTTCCCAAATTTACCAGAAAACATGCTATACAAATTTCCCTCATAAATACTCGCCACAAACACTTTCTTACAAATTCGATCCCAAAATGTGAAAAATCCGGCTTATTTTTAAGTCTCCAAAAATATGCTCATTACGGGGTTTTTTTCGTGACGTATGGATAGGACAGTACAACACTACCGTTATGTGAAAGTGACAGTGTAATATACAGTAATAGCCTAACGTAACAAGTGGAGTTCGCCAATTATAAAGAAATAATGGATCGGAACTTAACATAACATAACATAAAAAGATTACGGACTAAGAAGGGTTAGTCACCCACTAAAAAGCCGAAACTAACACCACCACCACAAAAATATTCAAAGACACCTAAAGTTGTTAATTTGAACTTATCAATGTTGACATTGAAATTGTGAACACAATTGGAAGTAAGTACCCATTCAGGCAAACCATTCCACTCATTAACAACTCTTTGCGAAAATCTAAAAGGCCGAATATCTATCCGTGGATATAACAGCAAGTCAAAGCATCACTACCAGATAAGATAGAAACTCATATCGCCACGTACTCTTTTCAACTCAAGCGTGGTCAAACCAAGAATTTGCAACCTAGATTCATAAGAGTGATTCCTTACTTCGGGAATAAGTCTAGTGGCTCTTCGCTGTACCTGCTCCAAAATTAACTTATCCTTCTCATAAAAGGGACTACAAGCCTGAATAAAATATTCAAGGTGAGGCCTGACTAACTGCTTATACAAATTAAGAACAACCTCTATACCAAGAAAGAAAAGAAAAAAATATAATCAAACCAAACATCCTATTTGCCCTAGCAGCTGCTAAAGCACACTGTTTAGAAGGCTTCAGATTGCTAGTGACAACACCTAGATCCCTTTCTTGATCAAAGCAACCAAGATTTGAAACATTCATGCAGTAATCAAAAGCCAAATTGCTTTGACCAAAATGAATAACTTTGCATTTATCAATATTGAATGACATCTGCCATGCTCTGGGACCAAGAAACTAAGTTATCCAGATCAGTTTGCAAAAGTGAACATTCTTTAGCATCACCTACAATCGTGTACAGCTTAGTGTCATCAGCAAATTTATAAATCCTGGAGCCAAGGAAAACATCAATATCATTAATGAAGATTACAAAATGAAGCAGACGCAATATAGAACCCTAAGGAACACCACCTGTAGCTTTCTTCCATGTAGATACTTCACCATTAATAACAACTCTGTGTGACCTGTCAACTATCCAAGAATTTATCCAACTGGCACACTTTCCCTCCACACCAAGCGCGCTTGTTTTCATCAAAAGCCTGCCTAACGGAACTTTATCAAATGCTTTTTGGAAATCTAAATGGATAACGTCCACATTATGACTAGAATCAACTAGTTTTGTAACATCACCAAGAAACTCTAATAAATTAGAAGCACAAGACCTCTTAGGTAGAACCCATTCTGGGATAAATTCAAGAAACAATTGACTAGTAAATGATCGAGTACAACATCCTTAACAATGAACTCCATGACCTTGCACACAACACTATAAGACTCACTGGCCTATAGTTACAAGGCGAACTGTGGTCACCCTTTTTAAAAATAGGAGTGACATTAGCAATTCTCCAATCACTAGGAACAACACCAACATCAAAACACTTTGAAAAGATAATACTCAGGAGAACAGAAAGAACATCAGTACACTCACGTAAGACAACAGGATGTATACCATCTGGACCGGGTGTTTATTTGAGTTAAAACCCTTCAACCTCTTAGGCACAACATCAACTAAAAAATCAACATTCTTAATTGATACTGGAGAGTGCACTTGAGAGTGCAAGTTGAGTCCATATTTCCTTTCTAACCACTAGAAAAAATCCACAAAGTATATCGCTAATTAAGCGATATTCTTATGTTTGATTCAATGAAACTAATGTTTTGGAGTAGCCTATATAGGTAAAGGTGACACAGTAACGCAGTAAAAGTTATGCATGATAGGTCTCGCTGTGTGCTTAATCTTACGCCACACGCCCTTTTCCTTCTTTTTTTAATAGTGGAAGTCCAGCCGTTTCTTGGAGCTTAATTTTTTACTTTTTTCTCCCCACCGACCGCCGAGGTACCGAAATCTGTTCCACATCACTTGAAACGGTGCTTAACTTAAAGAAACGGAACGGAAAATTCACACTGCGAGCCTGGATTGCATGCCAGGGTGTGCGAGTCACGCAAAATATCAATAGTTAGGGCCAAAGATTTGAAATCCAAGGCAAAAATTTAAATGTCTGCCCTTTTGCAGAGATTAAGAAAGGGCTTTTTCAAATTTCCCTGCGTGAATATATGAAGTAATAGTGAACAACATAAGTTAAGACCAATGAATTAAGCCACCCCTCCTCTCCCCAAGCTTGCGAGTTATAAATTACAGTCTAGCAGTTATCATGAAAGCGTTTGAAAATAATGAGAGTTACGTCCTCATTTCGAAACATTTTTATAGCCCCACATCAGTCGAAAATGATGTCGAGGCCAATGTTGGAATCGCACGGAATTATAGAGAACATCTTACAAAATGGCGGACTTTATGTCACTTGAGCAAGTCTTGAGGTCCTTGTTATCAGTGAAAGTGACGTAGCATATCCAATTGAAATTGATTGATCTGGAACGCCAATCGGGTAATATTTGATCGCCTGATCGCCGAATATCTCAAAATACAGCACTTTACTGAATGGCATCGCTCTTTATTTTTATTGTTAAGTCCAAGACATTTATCGCATTGCAAAGTAGCCAATCGTATTTCATGTATTTGCTGGACAAAAGCACTTTACTGAATGGCATCGCTCTTTATTTTTATTGTTAAGTCCAAGACATTTATCGCATTGCAAAGTAGCCAATCGTATTTCATGTATTTGCTGGACAAAACATTTTATGATCAAAATGAGGAATAATTACACAAAATTAAATAAAGATGATGTACCTTTAAAATGCGCAGAACTGTAGGGCTGCCGGATGTTTCACCCCTTCCCCCGCAAGCGTTTACACTAGCGCATTTGATATAATTTGTTCAACATCCACAATACCCCCTCCCGCCTCCCTTACACACGCACACACATACACACTTTCATAAGGGCTCCCCCTTTATTGGCCTAACTTTAGGCAAAATAAAAGGTAGCTATAATCTGACATGTCTGATGCGAACATTAAAACAAGTGTAGGTCGAAGATTTTGCCTGTTTGCAACTTCCTTAACTGATAACTTTAGGCCATGACTAACAGACCAAGAGATTCAAGAAGAGAAAGGAAATAACACAGTTATAGCAAATGGGCAAGAATAAACGCAAGATCAGATCAAATTGCACCGGAACCTTCGGGAGCCAACATATGCTATCATATACCTTCAATATTTAGCCTATCAGAATTAGAAGGCATTCACCACAAAATTTGTGAAAAACGTGCTGAAATGCTGTGTGTACCTTTCAATTTCAAAGAGACAAAATGTTATTAATACATATGACAGCTATAGGTTTTAAATAAGAAATCACTCAAAATTGCATGACTATCTATAACCTGGCTGCTTTTGGGTAGTTATATCTAGCTAATCTCAGCGTTGGACTGGCCATTGTGCCATTAGCACAAAAGGTCCTCGCTCCGAACCTCCAAGGGCCGCTCTCTACCTCAGCATCTCTGGTCGGGTGGGCCATCTTTAGCTATTTTATGGTACCAAAGATCAGAGCCCCTAAAGCATCCCCTAATTCCATTCCGACTCTGGCTATGCCCTTCAATTCGAAAGAACACTGATTAATAACCATTGTATAAACAGTAGCGTAACTAAGGGGGGCAGGAGGGGCAGTCGCCCCTAAGTTTAACCCTATAAGGAGCCCGTGAAAAAATATCACTATACCTATATACCATGGGGGCCCGTAGTGCCCCACTCGCTCCCGGCCTGTAGGACCCTAGCTACTCCACTGTGTATAAACCAGTAAAATCAGAGGATTTCAACGCTTTTGTAATGTAGTATGAGATTTGAAGACTTACTATATTTGTTTCTCTCTCGCAGTCTTGTCAATTCCTTTGGTTTACTATTTCTGTAATGCTGTCATGAACCCCTCTCAATTTCTCAACGGGTTTTTTTCTTGTCAATCGACGCGGAAACGGGGGAATCTATCTGTGTCGCTGCAGATCTATGTTGCTTGGTGGTTTTGCAAATGATGGGCCTATATCAAATATCAATGACTATCAAATTGCTACACCTCCTCGAAAAATATTTTCACAATAATGTAATAATAATTCACCAACCAACCACTTGAATAACGCTCAGCCGCTTATGTCGTGCTCAAATCTACCATGTGTACTTAGAGTATTTTTCGTAACTAACTTGTATAGTATAGTAATTAATTAATTAATGATAATCTAGAAAGACATTGGTTGTACTTTGCTTATTTTTTTATTTTTTATAACGTTACAAAACTCGGGTGATCAGGTAATAGGGACAAGGAGTGGCAAACAACCATTGCTTCATTACTTAAGTGTTTTGCTGGTCGTCCGAGAATTACAAAATAAATCACGCCGATTGATTTTGTTTTCCTTCGTGCGAGAGCGAAAGAGAGAAACGAAAATGATTTCTTGCATCTTTTTGTACTTGTGTTTATCTACTTTATTGGTATCCACGGTTTTCTCACAAGACGGTGAATACTCTTATCCGCCTGTTTTCACCGACCCTGAGAGGGACAATTTGATCACTGGGACATTTCCTGTTGGTTTTATTTGGGGAAGTGCAACATCGGCGTACCAGATCGAAGGAGGCTGGGACGAAGACGGCAAAGGGCATAGTATCTGGGACACATTTTCGCATTCAGGGCGTATCTACAACAATCAGAATGGTGATGTCGCGTGCGATAGCTACCACAATTACCTGCAGGACGTTCAGATATTAAAAGATTTAGGGGTCTCCCACTACCGATTTTCAATTACATGGCCCCGGACGGTATCCTTGCCGGTGGTGTTAATGAAAAGGGGCTTATCACTACAATATTGTATCACTATTTTTCTAGTGAAAGGGCGTGTCTAGCCTTAAGATTTATCATTATTATTATTATTATTGTTGTTGTTGTTGTTATTATCATTATTATTATTATCATTATCATTATCATTATTATTATTATTATTATTATTATTATTATTATTATTATTATTATTATTATTATTATTATTATTATTATTATTATTATTATTATTATTATTATTATTATTATTATTATTATTTTTGTTATTATTATCATTATTATTATTATCATTATTATCATTATTATTATTATCATTATTATTATTATCATTACCATTATTATTCTCGGGTGATCAGGTAATAGGGACAAGGAGTGGCAAACAACCATTGCTTCATTACTTAAGTGTTTTGCTGGTCGTCCGAGAATTACAAAATAAATCACGCCGATTGATTTTGTTTTCCTTCCTGCGAGAGCGAAAGAGAGAAACGAAAATGATTTCTTGCATCTTTTTGTACTTGTGTTTATCTACTTTATTGGTATCCACGGTTTTCTCACAAGACGGTGAATACTCTTATCCGCCTGTTTTCACCGACCCTGAGAGGGACAATTTGATCACTGGGACATTTCCTGTTGGTTTTATTTGGGGAAGTGCAACATCGGCGTACCAGATCGAAGGAGGCTGGGACGAAGACGGCAAAGGGCATAGTATCTGGGACACATTTTCGCATTCAGGGCGTATCTACAACAATCAGAATGGTGATGTCGCGTGCGATAGCTACCACAATTACCTGCAGGACGTTCAGATATTAAAAGATTTAGGGGTCTCCCACTACCGATTTTCAATTACATGGCCCCGGACGGTATCTTGCTGGTGGTGTTAATGAAAAGGGGCTT
>JAIGNY010002325.1:2500-16390 GCA_020152595.1 Chiridota heheva
ATAATTTTTACTTCCATGCCATAATATGCAATCTTGGCTCACACGACCTTGATTCTAACAAGACTTAACCTAACCTAAAAACGTGAGTAACCAGCGTAAGCCCTGACCTCCATAATACTTCTCCTCTCTCTGTACCACCCTCACCAACATCTCCACCGCAGGCCTGAACGAGAGGAGGGCGGGAGTGGATGCATGGAAGGTGGTATAACTCAGAATATCCTCAGCACGCTTAGCGGTAAATTTACTCGGGTTATACCTTACCTTCCATGCTATAATAATATGTGCAATCAGATTGCAAATCGAGGATAGGAAGGAAGTGGTAAGTCTAGATCACGCGACATTTTTTTTTTTTTTTTTAATGGTTGGCACGAAACTCACACTAACCGAACTCATGAAGGACGTAAATTTCTTCACGAAGGATGAAAGACTCCAGGAGGAAGAACTAAAACAGAAACCACGCGAGGTACACAGTCAAACCGAACAAGGCACCATTCGTTGACAGTAACGGAGGCAAACCTCGAAAGAACCTGAGCGTAAAGCCCAGAAAAACAAGCCAACCGGAAGAGCGTTTGGACACAATTACAGCAAAGTGTCCACAAAAACGCATACAAGCCACCGGATTCGTCCCCAGACAGAACCGGCGAGGAAACTACGATTGGGAACGCGTGTACCAACGAAAACGAATTGAAGAAATCCCGGACAAGGGAAAAAATTCGTTAGCGCATAACGCGTAAGAGCTAAAGTTAGGGGAACACGAAGCGTCGAAAAGTGAGTCAGACCAAAAACAAGAGAAAAACCGCAAAAAGCGGTTTCTCAACGCCGCACGAGAGATCCCGTGAAAAGAGGTTATGCCCGAACCCGAGTGCATACCGGCCGTTCTATGAACAGTTCAGACTACTTTAACAGAAAGCCACTGGATGATCTATCGGAGGAAAATGTCACATGACACACTACGAAGAGATCTCCCAGAACTCACCAGTGGTCGCGAGTCAAAGACCGTAGACCCCACCGGAAAAACCCTGGTGGATAGCTGCAAGTTATCCCAGAGCTCATGACGGAAGTAAGCTTGAGAGAGGGCCCACCTCCACAACGGGAGGAGGCGAACAACCCTCAGAAAAGCCATGCTACGCCGAAAGGCGGGCCGAGGCCACACCATCAAACAGCGCCCGGGACTGAGATGCAGTCGCGGAGCCCGGAAAGAGACAAAAATCGCCCTGACCCGAGGCTCGTCACGCGAAGCCTGCAAGGTCTTGAGCAGCCAAAGTTCGTCCTGCGCCGAGGCGAAAAAAAGGGCCGGTATGGCCGTCAAGTTTCCGACAGAAGGGGTCACAAGAAAAGTGCCCGACCTTGATCAAGAAGCCCCGCCGGCACCGACGGTGATATCTGACGGGTGAAAACTTCGCTCCGTACACCAGGTGGGAGCACCGCACCACCACCAAAGGGTGTGACCACCGACTGAAGCGTAAAGCGGAGGGACTGAAACGACACCATCCGCAGTCCAGAAAAAGCTGCCGACCCTGAGCAAAGGTTGTTGAAACCGACTGACCAAAAAGCAAAGGCTAGCGAAACAAAAGGCAGGCCGTTAATATAAAACGTATACAAGAAGGGCTGCCAACCGTGGAAGGCTATGTAGCTGTGAGACGGCATGGGTCGTAAGACCGGCGGAGCCGTACAACATAGTCGACGGCACCCAAGCGAGGTCCGAAAACTGTAGCAGTTGCGGGATCGCAGTGGCTCCAGGCCACGCCTATCAACAGCGAAACTTGTCTAAGAAGTGGACTGGAGAAAGTGTTAACGCTCACGATAGTAACAACCTGGAAACCGCGGAGCCTACGGCTACGGGCGCCGGAGAAAACGAATACCGTATGTCTATGCGGGCAGTTAAGTAACAGGCCGAAACCGCAAGGAAGCAGCTGTAAGGTGTTAAAGTATGGAAGGAACCATACGTGCCGTTGTGGGTAATAGCTACCCCAAACGTAAGGTTGTCTATCAAAAGGCCACCTATGGTCAAGAAAAATATCCGTCATGGAGGTAATATTGACAAGTAGGGGGTAACGTACTCACGTCAACCGTATGAGTCATAAACCCCAACACTGGGGTAGAAATCACAAAAGAGGTGACGCCCTGTGTATACTACGGACCGTTAAACACCCTGCACCACGGAGCGGAAAAGCGCGTGGCTACTAGGGGGACGTCGCCGTACAAAGCACGCAACCCCGTTAAGTATAATAGATCCGTTATGGGTCTACAAAGGCGCCAGCACGACAAGTAAAAACCACGACTCCTCCGCTAACGACGCCGCTGTGCACCACGGAGCAAAAAGCTCGTGGGCTACGCGCGAGGGGACAACTGGTACTGGCATGCGTGTCCGAACGGCGTAGCTATCAGTACCAAAAGGACCGTCTAGGTCCACGATAGCGTGAACGCACTACACCTGTAACGGAGTCGTTATCTCATTATACCTCTATTCACCAAATTTAACTATTGCTTATTATGCCACTTTATCGTGTAGATGTATCGTCAAATCATCACTAGGTCTGTAGGTCACATGGCTCTGTTTGGCGAATAATATTTGCAGGTCACCTCGTGAAATGTAGAATTTGTAATGTGGAAAGGAGTATCATTTGTTCAATCTAAATAATTAGATAATTGTGTTAATCAAGTTCCACGGAGCCAATCATGAGTATCCAACATTTCTAATCATTACGCAGTGAGATTAACATTTGTTTTGTGTAAAGTGTATTGAGTTTGCATGTTTGTACAATTGATATTGTGTTTTAATGTAAGTTTAATGACTGAACAGAAAATTAATTACATACTTCAGGTTTTAAGCTACTTTTATGCTTGTTCCTGTGTACATAGAATATTGTAAATGGGAAGAAAAGGTTCAATAAAACAGACAAAGGATTCTAATGACTGAAAAATTCCCATGGTTCTTTTATTGTCAGAATTAATGAACATTTCCACCTAAAAAGCAGAAAAAAACCTTTTGAACATTGGCCTCTAAGGCACTTAAACTTATTCTGACATGTTGTAAAGAGGGGTCTTCAAACGTTTAAAAGTTATAATGAACCAAATGGGAGGATCGTTGTGAGCTGCAATAGAGGAACCAGAACATGGTTGTTGTAAGTTATTTTATTTTCTTTATTGAGTGTTTTACATGACAAATGGTGAAAAGTTTAAGTATTGTTCAACAAGATTTTGTAGATTATTTATGTATTAATGTTGCATGTCAATGAGTTTAGAGGTAATGATGCTGGGCTTGGTATAAGATGGGGGATTAATTTCAGGGGGATGGAAGAGAGGTAACAATTCTGAGCTTGGTATAAGATGGAGGATTAATTTCAGAGGGATGGAAGAGAGGTAAAAATGCTGGGCTTGGTATAAGATGGGGGATTAATTTCAGTGGGATGGAAGAGAGGTAACAATGCTTGGCTTGGTATAAGATGGGGGATTAATTTAAGAGGGATGGAAGAGAGGTAACGATGCTGGGCTTGGTATAAGATGGAGGATTAATTTCAGAGCGATGGAAGAGAGGTAAAGATGCTGGGCTTAGTATAAGATGGGGGAATAATTTCAGAGGGATGGAAGAGAGGTAACGATGCTGGGCTTGGTATAAGATGGAGGATTCATTTCAGAGGGATGGAAGAGTGGTAACGATGCTGGACTTGGCATAAGAGGGGGGATTAATTTCAGAGGGATGGAAGAGAGGTAACGATGCTGGCTTGGTATAAGATGGGGGATTAATTTTAGAGGGATGGAAGAGAGGTAACGATGCTGGGCTTGGTATAAGATGGGGGATTAATTTTAGAGGGATGGAAGAGAGGTAACGATGCTGGGCTTGGTATAAGATGGGGATTAATTTTAGAGGATGGAAGAGAGGTAATGATGCTGGGCTTGGTATAAGATGGAGGATTAATTTCAGAGGGATGGAAGAGAGGTAACGATGCTGGACTTGGCATAAGAGGGGGGATTAATTTCAGAGGGATGGAAGAGAGGTAACAATGCTGGGCTTGGTATAAAACGGAGGATTAATTTCAGAGGGATGGAAGAGAGGTAATGATGCTGGGCTTGGTATAAGATGCGGAATTAATTTCAGAGGGATGGAAGAGAGGTTACGATGCTGGGCTTGGTATAAGAGATTAATTTCAGAGGGGGATTAATTTCAGAGAGATGGAAGAGAGGTAACGATGCTGGGCTTGGTATAAGATGGAGGATTAATTTCAGAGGGATGGAAGAGAGGTAATGATGCTGGGCTTGGTATAAGATGGGGGATTAATTTCAGAGGGATGGAAGAGAGGTAACGATGCTGGGCTTGGTATAAGATGGGGATTAATTTCAGAGGGATGGAAGAGAGGTAACGATGCTGGGCTTGGTATAAGATGGGGGATTAATTTCAGAGGGATGGAAGAGAGGTAACGATGCTGGGCTTGGTATAAGATGGGGATTAATTTCAGAGGGAGAGGGATGGAAGAGAGGTAAGAGGGATGCTGGGCTTGGTATAAGATGGAGGATTAATTTCAGAGGGATGGAAGAGAGGTAACGATGCTGGGCTTGGTATAAGATGGGGAATTAATTTCAGAGGGATGGAAGAGAGGTAACGATGCTGGGCTTGGTATAAGATGGGAATTAATTTCAGAGGATGGAAGAGAGGTTTTGGTATAAGATGGGGGATTAATTTCAGAGGGATGGAAGAGAGGTAATGATGCTGGGCTTGGTATAAGATGGAGGATTAATTTCAGAGGGATGGAAGAGAGGTAATGATGCTGGGCTTGGTATAAGATGGGGGATTAATTTCAGAGGGATGGAAGAGAGGTAACGATGCTGGGCTTGGTATAAGATGCGGAATTAATTTCAGAGAGATGGAAGAGAGGTAATGATGCTGGGCTTGGTATAAGATGGAGGATTAATTTCAGAGGGATGGAAGAGAGGTAATGATGCTGGGCTTGGTATAAGATGGGGGATTAATTTCAGAGGGATGGAAGAGAGGTAACGATGCTGGGCTTGGTATAAGATGGAGGATTAATTTCAGAGGGATGGAAGAGAGGTAATGATGCTGGGCTTTGTATAAGATGGGGGATTAATTTCAGAGGGATGGAAGAGAGGTAACGATGCTGGGCTTGGTATAAGATGGGGATTAATTTCAGAGAGATGGAAGAGAGGTAACGATGCTGGGCTTGGTATAAGATGGGGATTAATTTCAGAGGGATGGAAGAGAGGTAACGATGCTGGGCTTGGTATAAGATGGGGATTAATTTCAGAGGGATGGAAGAGAGGTAATGATGCTGGGCTTGGTATAAGATGGAGGATTAATTTCAGAGGGATGGAAGAGAGGTAACGATGCTGGGCTTGGCATAAGATGGGGGATTAATTTAAGAGGGATGGAGAGGTAACGATGTTGGGCTTGGTATAAGATGGGGATTAATTTCAGAGAGATGGAAGAGAGGTAACGATGCTGGGCTTGGTATAAGATGAGGGATTAATTTCAGAAGGATGGAAGAGAGGTAACGATGCTGGGCTTGGTATAAGATGGGGTTTTAATTTCAAAAGGATGGAAGAGTGTATGTGGAAGTTAGATTCGTAAAATGAATATATAAACATATTGGGGCGGGTAGCAACAACATGAGCTTTACGGTGTAAAATATACTAAAACAATTCCCATTCAAAGTGGTTAGAAATTAACCATTTTACATCAAATTAATACTCAGATACCTCATTAGACTTCAGAATGGGACAACAAGAACATTGCTCAGGTTAGCTCATTGATTTTAGGACCTTCCTCGTAATATTTTGAATAGAAGCACTTGCTATAGCGAACAGGAAATTGGGTAGTATAACTTTGACCCAGATTTAGCAGTAGAACACAATTTAAGAACGTTTGATATTTGACATTTGGGGAAGAAATCTAAAGTATTACATGAAACTTTGTTAGCTGTATTCCCGTTCATGCATCATCACATTTTGATTTGTCATAACTTGAAAAGTGACATGATTGTGGCCATATTAAGACTGTTCAGCTCAGAATTAAAACAGTGAGGGGGCTGTCTGATACTTGACTGTTAGCATTGTGCATACAGAGTATGTGTTTGTGGCAAGGGGAACTTATCGCTTTACAATGCTCGTGTTTCTGTATTTATTGAAGTTTGATATAGAAAAGATTTAAGAAAAAATGGAAATGGTCAGCGTGTTATCAAAAAGTTATAACATTGTCAGAAATAGTGAAGAGAGGAAATATTAAAAAGGTAAAGCTTACAGCATCGGATCTTTGTATATATGACAGGAACTTACGCATAATTGCAAAGTGGTGTTTATTGTTCAATGTTATAAATAGTGTGAGTTTTAATTAAAAAGTTTGATATTTTATTTATGTTACATATTATATGCTTCGTTTTCTTGTACAAACCGAGGTTGGTAGACAATATTTGAGAGCAAACAGAAATTAGTTTGAAGTGTAAAGTGCAGAGGTTATTATCATATGTTTAAAAGTAACGATAAATGAAATTCCAAAGTGCAAACTTGATAACATTTATCAAAACAGTTATTCCACCTTTCTCATTGCGTCAAACACCATGATGAATTTCTGCTTTATATAATTGTTTTTCACTTTCAGTATCAGGGAGTATGTAACTTGCTTGATTTGAAGTTGAAATTCTTTTAAAGGCATATTGATTACCTCAGTCACATTTATCATATTTCTGACAAGTTTGAAAACGATATTTTAGAAAAAGGCATACTGGAAAGTATGGGACTGTTGTATGTACAAGAGAACAGTTTGCATAGTTTTTAATGTTTTCATGTGTAAAAAAAAAGTGTTAATTGTGTAAAGGGATGTATGTTTTATGTTGACTATATTATTGTATCAATTATAATTTTTATTTTGGGAATAAAAACCCTGTCACCTGCACCCAGCTCCACAGATACATTTTGGGGGGAATTATTTGATGTAACATAGTGCGTTGTGTATTTATACTACATGCATTGTGGAAGATGAATAAGATCAATCTGCAAATTGAATTGTAAGTCCCTGAGAGAACCTAGGTTTAGGAACACAGGTTGCTGACGTTCTTCAGCCGTTTTGATCAAATGGTGGGAAAATTAGATACCGGAATATTATTATTACGGTATATTATTATTATATTATGGAATAAACAGCTTATATTTTCAAAATGGATTTCTATTGTCAAAATAGACTGGAATAAAGCCTTTACATTACCATACTCTTTGTTTGGTACTTAAAAAACTCTGTACCAGAAAAGGTAACAAAATTTTTGTTGGCTTTTTTTTGGTACATCAGTTTATCAAGTACCAAAAATGGAGTATAATGGTAATGTGAAGGCTTTATTCCAGTCTATTTTGACAATAGAAATCCATTTTGAAAATAGAAGCTGTTAATATTATTATTACGGAATATTATTATTACGGAATATTATTATAACGGAATATTATTATTACGGAATATTATTACGGAATATTATTATTACAGAACGGATTATTATTATCACGGAATATTATTTTTACGGAATATTATTATTACAAAATATTATTCTTGCGGAATATTATCCTTACAGAATATTATTCTTACGGAATATTATTGTTATTAAATCTATTAACCAACAAAAATTGTATTTACTAGCCTAAAAGGGTCGCAAAAATTGTGTTGTAATTTGTCAGTTAATTTAACTTGGTTTTGTGACACGACCTCCCCCACTACCTTTCCTATTAACCCACTTACAGACTCTTTCTTTGTATCAGTGGCTCTGGCCACTCTATGGAAATATCAATTATATTTGAAAGCAATGTATATGAAAGCAAAACAATATATGTGTATCAATGTAAAGGTCTCCAGGTGTGTGTGTTTTTTCATGTCTTTGTTTTAGGATTATCTTTATCTTATCATTATTTACAAGGTGCAATCCCTCTGCTGTTTTTCAACTGTTCAGTGGGTTACATCAGCACTGGTACATAATGCATTTATTTCAAAAAGTTGATAAAAGAGACATCAAAGTATTTGTTTCTTTCACATGCCCGATACTAAACATTACACCAAACAATTATCTTTTAAATGAATATACCATAATTAATCATATATTTATCTGACAGTCTGATACCTTTTCAGCATACAGAATGCTGAAGAATTCACCCTTTCACAAATTCACCCTTTTCCCTTTTTCTCCCTCTCACATCCTCCATCTCCTCTCTACCCTAACTCTTACACCTTAATTTTTTAACGCCCTCTTGGTACATTTGACTCTGACTGTCGCGGCGCCGTTAAACATCAACAAATCAAACCAAACAGAATGCTGATTGATATTTTTGTCTAATCAATAAATTGATACAATCGTTAAATGGTGTTGATTTGTTTAATGCACCACAATCCATTCAGCAATTGATGAATAGATCAGTAATATTAATTCATGGAGGTACCACGGGTGGCGAAAGATGTTTGAATCTGGTTTGAATCTGACTGGCATTTGTTGAAAGCATGCATGTACGACAACAGTATTGATATAGCTTTAGGGACAATCAAAATTGGTGGAAAATTTCCTAACTTTAATTGGTCTGAAAATTACTGGTGAACTTTTTTTTCTTCTCCCTTTTATATAAATTTGCAGCCATGAAAATATTAGATCAATGTACTGTTTAGGGCTTTCATTTGGCAAAATCTAAAAATTGTGTATCAAGATCACTCAATATTGTGAAAAGCAAATAAAAGGTCCTTAGATGGTCCAGAAAGATTTTCATCATTTTCTTGCTAAAAATAAATTAAACTCAGTATATTAGTATATATTAGACATGATATCCCAAATTCACACTCTGTCGTCAGCGAGTCAGTTGTAAGGGTCTCCATTATAAGTTTATCCCTGGCTCAAATAACATCTCTCTTTTTCCAATTCCGCACTCAGACCTCCGTCTCTCCATCTCCAATTACATCAATAAGACCTGGCAAGACTCCTGGAATCACGAACCAGTAACAAACTTTACACCATCAAACCCAAAGTCGGGACCAACACCCCCCTGCACAGTCGCAATCGCAGGGAAGACATCGTTGTCACCCGCATCCACCTTGGCCACTCCTCTCTCACCCATTCCCATCTCCTTTCCGGCTCCCCTGCCCCACTTGCAACACCGATCGCTCCATCAAGCATATCCTCTTAAGCTGTCCTTTATACCTGAAGTCCGGGTTTCTTCTCCTCTCCTCACTCTGTCACTCTCCTTTATCTCGGATCTATTCAAGAGCAATTCTTCCTCCAACATTATCAACTTCCTCCGCAACAACAACCTCTTACACCAAATATAATCTTCCTTTCCCTCTCCTTTTACACCTAACCTTACACACCCCTTTCATTTCACTTTAATTTTTCTCCTAATTTCCCCCTTTTCCCCCTCAAATCCTCCATCTCCTCTCTACCCCAACTCTTACACCTTAATTTTTTAACACCCTCTTGGCACATTTGACTGTCGCGGTGCCGTTAAAGATCAACATACCAAATTAAAGGTGCCCCAGTAAAGAAATGTTGGTAGCTTTCTCAAACCAAATTATGTTTTTGTTACTTTCTTCACTTGGTCAATAAAAAAGATACAGGGACTTGTTTTTAATATTTCTCTGTAAAGGGGCACATTTTAGAATTAATAAAGAATTGGGAGAAGGGCACATCAATGGCTCGCAGGTCCACATAGGTTTGTCCCTGCATGAGCCCCATTTCAAAGATGCCGCAAAATGAAATTTGTGGTTACTCACCCACTCTAGCAAGCAAAATGGGGTCTCTCAGAGAAAAGAGCCCCAAAAATGTCTCAATTACAAGCGGGAAAATTGCGCTGTTAAAGTTTCCAAGAAACGTTACTGCTTAATCAGGAACTTTCCATCAATTTTCGAGAAATTTCCTTAATTTGTTATGAAATGTTTGCCAAATTTCACACATTTCAAATCATTTAATCAAGTTTGATCAGGATTTCCCAATTGTACATCCCAACCGTGCAGAAAGCATGCAACCAGGCAGGTGAAATCCTCTCATAGGGGGTAGTTGCCCCTACTTCCTACGCCTCTGCTAGCAAGCCCCTATTTTATAGTTCCCCCCCCCTCCTTTAATCGCAAACCTTTGTCAGGCCCTGTATTTGATTATCACTAATACAGTCTGCCATTAAAAGATTAGTTAAATGGTCAACCACGTTCATCTTATTATTTGCGCCCCTCACCCCCTCCCCGCCCTATTTCAGGCCCTCCTATTTGAAAACTGATCAGGCCCTGATTATTTGATTCTCACTAATACAGTCTTTCATAAAATAAAATAATTAAATGGTCAACCACGTTCATCTTTATTATTCCCCTCCTCCTCCCACTCCAATCGCAAACCTCTGTCAGGCCCTGTATTTGATTATCACTGATACAGTTTTTCCATTACAGGATTAGTTAAATGGTCAAACTTGTTCATCTTTATTATGTCCCTCCCACAATCGCAAACCTCCTGTCAGGCCCTGTATTCGATTCTCCATTAAAAGATTAGTCAAATGGTCAACCACGTTCATCTGTATTAAGCCCCCCCCCCCCCCTCCTTGCCTCCCCTGTCAGGCCTTAACAAGATGAAGGGCTAAAAAGGGTTAGTCACCCCATGAAAAGCCAAAACTAACACCACCACCACCACAAAAAAATAAGTTATCAAAGAAATAAAGATTTAGGTAGTAAAGAAATTATTATTGTTGACTTTGAAATTGTGAACAGAATTGGAGCTAACTACCCACTCAGGAAAACCATTCCACTCATTAGCAACTCTTTGCGAAAAGTTAAAACGCCGAATATCTACCAGTGAGAACTCTTTGGTCAACTTCAAACTGTTACCACGTGTCACATGAGGATTAGCTGAAACATGCAAGAAATAACAGGAAGAAGCATCACTACCAGATAGGAATCTAAAAACCTGAATCATATCGCCACGTAGGCCCCTACTCTTCTCAATTCAAGCGTGGTCAAACCAAGAATTCACAACCTAGATTCATAAGAGAGATTCCTTACTTTGGGAATAAGTCTAGTGGCTCTTCGCTGAACCTGCCCCAAAATGAACTTATCCTTCTCATAAAAGGGACTCCATGCCTGAATAGCATACTCAAGGTGAAGCCTGACTAACTGCTTATACAAATTAAGAACACTCTCTCAACCAAGAAAACAATAATTTATTATATTAAAACCAAGCATCCTATTTGCCCTTGCAGCTACTGATAAAGCACACTTTATAGAAGTTTTCATACTGCTATTAATGAAAACACCTAGAACCCTTTCTTGACCGACACAACCAAGATTTGAACCATCCATGCAGTAATCAAAAGCCAAATTGCTCTGACCAAAATGAATTATAGCTTTGCATTTATCAACATTGAATGACATCTGCCACGTTTTGGACCAAAAAAGTAACTTATCCGGATCAGTTTGCAACAATGAAGAATCCCTAGTATCATCAACAATCCTGTTGTACGCCTACTGTCATTAGTAATTTTACAAATCCTGGAGACAAGGGAAACATCAATATCATTAATGAAGATTAAGAAAGAAACGGACCCAACACAGATTGGATTTTTGATTCCTGCACTACGAAAATTCTGAAAAAAGGCAACTGCTCGGGCAGCACATGTATATATACCTCACATATGGAAGTGTCCCCCTCCACCTCTTACCTTCCGGGAACATACCCCAAAGTCTTTCTGTATTCAAATACGTTAACAAATCTGATATTAACTGATGAAATTGAATAACAAACATCTATGGGCAGGAAGCAACAATATCAGCTTGGAATCAAATATGCTATCAACTGAAAACATGAAAATAGCAAAAAAATTGCGTCAAAATATAGAAACTGCAATTTTACACTGGCGGCATTTTGAATTTACAGATCTTATTATGATAAATTATGCAACTCTTATTGAAATTTTGTGACATCACATCAAGAAAAGTTATGTACTTGTCGGGCCTAGGCTATATTGTTTTTCAACCCTCCACCAACAACCAAGCTTACTTGAATGGTCAAGACAAGGAAATATGGTCAAAAGCCCTATTATATCTTTATCATCAAACACTTTGTCGAAAATTGTTACAGTCGGATGATTTTCAGTGACTGAAAATCAAGAAATGTAAAGAATTGCATTAAAAGACAATGCAGTGCCTTGATATTGAGAGAAGGGGAGGGGGCTAACCGAACGCAAAGCGCGAGATTTCTGGCGTGGGATTCAGGGGCCTGCTTATAGGCCCCTAGTATGGTCCAAGGGAGGAGCCCCGGTAGGGATCCAGGAGGGGAGGGGGGAAGCCCTGGAAGCTGGTGAAATGTATGTAGCCTTTTTTGTAGGGCTAATATAAATTAAAAAAAGATCTCACTTAAACCCAATTGGAGGGGTAGAGTCAGATAGTAAGACAGGGCTATTTTCAAACGAATTTTCACGGGTGGGCCAATTGATAGGTTGGTTGAGAGGGGCAGAGGCGAAGGAAGCCGGCGGCGGAGGCAGTTTGCTCCCTCCGAGAGGATTTCACCTTCTCGGTTGGATGCTTTCTACCCGGTTAGAAGGTCAATTGATTAGGAATGTTGGTAATATTTGGCAACATTTCTCAAACGTTGAAAAAAAAATCCCGAAAAGTGAAGAATACTTTCCGAAATTTGGCAATTTTTTCGATTATTAGAGGAAATTTCTTGCAAATCGCAAAAACTTCCCGAAAATGAAGGAAATATCCCGTAAATGGAAGTTCAAAAATCGAAGAAAAATGCCCAAAAATGAAGTCTTAGATTTCATGTGAAGAAAAGTGAAGTGAAAGTGAAGAAAAGTTCCGGAAAATTAGAGGACATTTTCTGAGAATTGAAAGGCAATGTTTCGAAAATAGATAAAAATTTGTCCGGAAATAAAGAAAAGCTCCTGAAATTGGCTAAAACATTCCCGAAAATGAGCAAACTTTCCAGATAATTACAGGAAATTTCCCAAAAATTGAAGAAGAAAAAAGTCCCGAAAATGAAGGAAATTTTCCGAAAATGGAAGAAAATGTTAACCGGAATTAAAGAAAAGTTCGTGAAAGGTGAAGACAATTTCCAAAGAATTGAAAGGTATACACATGTTATTTGAAAATTATAGTTTTTTTTTATTAGGAACAACTTGAACGTTGCATGAGAGAAACTTAATTTAGCAGTGCAACTTTATTTCCGATTGTAACTGGGAAATCCCCTCTCTCTCCCCCTCCCCCCTGAAAATGATGGAACTTTCCAAAAAAATTGCCCCACAAAAGTTGCACTTGCCAAACTTATCTATAAACATTATGCATGTTTCTACCATGATCATACAATATAGAACACTTGAGAATAATCCCCCTCCCCCCTCCCCTCTCCGTCAGCCCCTCTCAACCAGTGGCATCGTCATACATTTTGGATACAAGTACCACATGCGAGAACTGCGAAACAGCATGTAGCCTAGTACAGTAGTACTGTACCTGCTAAGGGGCCGCTAGGGCGATCCAGAAGAGGCCCATAGAGCGAGCCAGGGTCCCTTGTCACTATGGGCCCTTTGGAAGGGGTCCAGGGGTGAAGCCCAAGGAAGATCTGGCAATTTCTTGTTGTTTTGCCTCAAAATCAACACAAAGATCAATGAAAAGAACAAAGACAATTTTAAATTCTCATGTTATTCTCATATAAGATTACTTTTCGCAAGTAGTATGTTGGAATCTTGCTGTGCCGTTGGTTGCACCAATGAGTAGACGTGTTTAAAATCCACTCATTAAGATTACTTGAAGTAATTACTTGAGGGGAATTTTGTCTTTAAAATAACATTTCATTTAAAAAAATGAGTTCATCTGGCCAGTTCATTTTAACCAGCGCCTATTTATATGCCCAGCACGTGTTTTACATGCCTAGAGCTAGCGCGTGTTTT
>JAIGNY010002331.1:0-17500 GCA_020152595.1 Chiridota heheva
CTTGCTGTTTTTGGTAGTTGGTTAAGATTTGTATCTTCTATAATATGAAATTTTAATTGTATCAGACTTCATGCCTTCTTTAAGAATAACAACACGGTGAAAAGTGTATACATATCTGCTGTAAATTAAAGATCTTATTAAAGGGAGGCTCGTCTCTGTAAAATTGTGTGATGAGAACATTTACGTCACATCCGGTTGTTTAACGCACAATATCGTTGTCTGTTTGTACCGTCAGACGCCGGCACGCTGTGTGTGAAGTTTCATGCACAGTGCATAACGTATTAACGATACCAGAAACATTTTAAGAGATTTGAGCTTAAGCGATGTTTAACTTAGGAGCCAGGTTCTCGCCCGGATACGTTCAGATTTTTGCAGCGTTTATCATATCCTAAGCGTTTATGTATATATATATTTCTTCTTTTTTGTTTAAATATATTTTGCTGTGTTACTATGTTTGCCTTAAATAGATTGATATTTTGATGTAATAACAGTTCATATTGTTGTGTAGTTTTAAGGAATGTTATATTAAAAAATTTGCTAATTATGTTTCAAGTACTCAGATTTTGCTCGGCGCAGTCTGAATGAATTAAGCATAAATAATAACATTGGCTCAGGAAATACCACCGAATATCTCTGATTCAAAGAAAACTGTGTTTTCATTGGCTGGAGCGTTAAAATACCGACCGGCTCATATGCTAATCGAGCTTGATATCCCATTTGGGATTTATCCCAATGTTTTGTCAAATTGCGGTATAGCACTTGTAGTTGATAGCTCGTGTGGGCTGTAACTTGGGTTTAAAAACCTAAAAGCTCAAGAATGGCTATTAAAATAACCTAAATAGACTATTTGTACCATGTAATGCGATTGAGGCTGGCTATAAAATGACCAAAGTGTAAAAAAACTCACTGACATGAACACTTTAAAAAAAGGGCTGTCGTGGCAATGATTTTTTTCTCGTATGGATAGTAATAAAGAAAGCAGTGGTGTGTCTTAAGGGGGCGGGGTTTCGTCCCCTTCAAAATTCATAGCCCCTTTCCCTCAAAAAAACTTCTGCGAAATTTTCATGAATTTTAAGGAAATCTTCGTCAATTTTCGGGAAATCTTCTTCATTTTGGGAGAAATTTTCTTTCGTGAAATCAGAGAGCTTGAAGCCCTTTGGTAAAATCTTTAATTTCCGAGAAATTTTCTTCATTTTCCAGAAAATTGTATTAAATGTTTTGCGAAATTTTCATGAATTTGAAGGAAATCTCCTTCGTTTTCCAAGAATTTTCCTGCTTGTTCGTGAAATCTTTAATTTTCGGGAATCATACTTCAGTTTTCTAGGAAAATTCTTCACTTTCCACGAAAGCACTGTCAATAATTTCCAGAAATTTTCAGGAACTCTTGCCAAAATCGAACAAAATTTCAATTTTATGTTAATAATTTTACAATTTGTCATCAAATTAAAGCACTGCAATCGGGAAACCCCTTTCAGGGGTGCCTCTAACTCATACGCGCCTCTTTCAGTCTGCCCCCTCCTTCCTAATCTGAAACCGGCCCTCAGTCAGTTTCCTCAAAAACGAATAGCAAAGAAAGTTAGCAAAGTGATGTAGGTATTAAATAATGTTTCATAAAATAGTCTAGATACAATAAATAAAGACGTCGTGAATAATAGATTAGTCCCTGTTAAAAACAAGAAGAAATAACACCTGCTTCCATATGCTATGTAAAATCAATAACAATCATCGCCATTGATAATGATCAACTAATCCCAAACGTAATAGACAATACAAGAAATAATCATGTTGTCTGAATTTCACGTTCCTTATGCTAAAACGACTCGATACTCCTTTTTGCCTAAAACACTAAAAGATTGAAATACTTCACCGCCAGACCTCCAGACATTGATATACATTCAGCAAGTCTAAACTGTTTTAAACTTAGCCTACTAAACTTGTTAACTGTTTTCCTCATACTTGTTACGTTACGCTCGCTTGTCGTTCATGTCCAGAACGATTTTTGGCGACATCAACCTGTAACGCAAGTCTGCAAAGCACCTTTAAAAGTTAATACAGTAATGTGCGCTATACTATAAGTTTCTAATAACTTTACCTTAACCTATTCAGATTCAGGTTGCAAGATTACTTCAGCGGATGGAAAGTGGCGTACATACCCACGCTAACAATTTCTCAACTTAGATGTTGAAGTTTCCGGTTAGAATAGCCTGGTTCATTTCAAATTTCAAATAATATCATTCTCCTTCACTATCTCTTTGTGACTCTTCAAAAATTATTTTGGTGTAATAAATATTTTCTTTTATGTTTCTGAAACAGCAAAAATATTTAAACGATACCATTCTTCATATCACGTTATAGAGGAGGCTATTAAAATATCGGATTGGCACCTGAACTTTACGTCTGCATTCCTCAACGTTGCCAATTTACATGAATTTTGCGAGAAAAAAACAACGCCATAAATTTTCGAATTAGCATTGCTGAAATTGATTGTAGCGTTATAGCCATTAAAATACAAGCTTCAATAAATAACAATTAATTTGAAGTCCATAATCTTTTCATTAAATGGAATTTTAAAAATATTTCTTAATCAAAAGATGGCGAATTTTGAGCATGGAATTCACAATACTAGACCTGTTACGTCCTGAAGGCCACGGCAGATCAAAAGGACTTGTTCAAGTCATATTTTGTTATAATGATTGCCACTTGGAAGTGTATTTGTGGGATGCTATTTTTGATTAATTGTGATTCATTAATTTGGATAATTATTTGCTCAGCCTGGCTAACATATTAGCAATATGAGGAAATAATGGCACTAGTCATGCCTTTTTGCAAGGATATAAAATCCATCATATTTGTATACAAAAGTATTTTGCTGTCGGTTTGTCTGTTTATGATTTCTATTTCACTTAAAGGCAAACATTCTGAATAAGATTTGCATCATATTGCTGTTGAGGTTTAAGTTTTTCTGCTTACTTAAGGTGCCCTTGAAAGTTGAGGACAGATTGGTCCGCCCTTTTGAAGCTTATTTAAAATTATTCTAGCTCATTTTTAATGCTTGAAAACAAACATAAGTCCACTCACTCTACTCAACTACACTACTCAAATACTACATAATACATAGAGGTTGTCACATACATTAAGTATTTATTTGACACAATTAGAGCATGTCATTTTAGTAGGGTCACCGAAAGCCGTGGTGTGCTAAGGTATGCCCCCAATAATTTTCTAAGCAGTCATTTTCAAAAGAAGCCTTTTACCTATTCTGAGTACTTGTCAACATTGGTCCTGGCTCCCCAATCATTGAACCCATAGGCGGAATTTGCGTTTTGAAAGTGGGGGAAAGTCAGACGTGTGTGTGCGGGAGGAGGAGGGGGTCACAAAATCACGCTAAGATACATCACATCACCATACAAAAGTACCCATTTGGACAAAAAGGGAGGGTTGGGGAGTGCCCTCTTGATCCCCCAAATCCCGCCTATGTTCAAACCATATGTGTAAGAACCACGGGGCAGGGGCACGTTTCCTCTACAATTTCGAAAACTGACAAGTGTCCCTTGTTTGAATGTAAATTACCCCTCAATTACTGTCAAAAAAGCGCCCTTGTACTTGATTTTCTGCTCCTTTCTCCCTGCCTTGAGTTCCTTCTGACACCCCTATTACTTTGGGTCCCATAACAAAGACATTGCAATGCCATTGTTTGGGACTAGATCCAAATCGATTTTGGCCAGGGCCTGTAAGATTTACCCACCCTTCCGAGCATTCCCAGCCTTTTGTCGCGCCACTGTTTATCAAACTTGTATTCCTTTCCTAACAATTCCAGCCTACCCAATATACCTCTCCACCAACAAAAACAGTCTAATACCCACCCCCAAAACATATATTGAGCTACTACATCATTTATGTTCTAGCATCACACCGATATTAAAGCCCGCTTGCATTTCCCAGAAAAATAAACATCAAACATGTATTTCTTTCCTAACAACCCCAGCTTACTCGAATTAACTACCTACAAACAAAAAGCTTCTAATCACCCCAAAGTATATCTTAAGCTACTACATCATTAATGTTCTATCTTCAACGTGTTTGTCAGACAGAAAAAGCAAAAGTGATATAAGATGATACAATAGTAATCACTAGATGCAATTTACAACGAGAGAATAAAAAGGAGGAAAAGATAACTGATTCTGCTGGGACTCGAACTTATTCAAACTGTTGGATTGAAAAAGAATTAAGGGCTATTGCCCAAGCCGCCTGTTCTATAACATGCGTTGAAAAATACAGCCGCCGACGACGAGTGAACACACAATTACAATGACGGGGTCGTCGCCTGCGTATTCGGTTATGATAGTAACAATGCTATCACGAAACGCTTAATACGACCCGGACGAGAACACAGGTACGACGTACGGACAGACATAACATCGACAACCAAGTCAATGTCCACGGCCTTTGATAACCAGTTGTGGTACACTGGCGTGTCTACCTAATCCAGGCTTGAACCCAGGGCCTCGTGGTCTGTAGACAGGTATGATAACCGCTACACCACAGAAGGTAGATTAAAAAATAAAGAGGTTTTGCTTAGTACATATCGTGAAATAAGAGCCAACGAATTGGTTGAAAATTTAACCAATCAAACAATTTGAATCAAAATATACTTATAATGTCCATATGACGATTTCGCCTCTTTTAAGGAAAAGATTTCTTAACACTTTTTACACCATTTTGTTACTTTTAAGTAGCAGCAAAGTGTTGTACTGGCCTGCTGGCATACCGATGGTAAACTCATGTCATTTGAAGAACTTGATAACACTGATGTCTGGAAGATAAAATATATCTTTTTTTTGTAAATGATAAGTTCAACATCAACGTCAACCCTTGAAAACTCTGCTTAATCTGATTCCACCACTCCGTTTTCTATAATCTGTGGAATTACCATACGCGTTAAAGCAGTCACTTGGCAGAAAGGTCGCGTATTACGAAAGTGAAATTGAAGATTTCATATTTTGTTGTACACCGTATAATCCTACATTAAGACCTCGAGTAATGTGTGTGTGATTTCAAATTAATGAAGCACCTCCAACACCTCCGTATATCTATTAAAATTGCGAAATTGATACAAACAGAAATCTAATGGAGGGAATTGTTCCTTTAATTTCGTGGCACCCTACTGTTAAAATGGCCTTTTAAATTTGTTGTTTTCATTATCGGAGCAAAGCGAAATACCAGAGGCCCTAAAATGTTGATTAGACGAGGGTTATTACATTTCCCCCTTGGGAAATACTTAGCAGCGTTATATGTAGGACGGCTTAGAGAAAATATAACATTTAAAGTTTATTAACACGAGCGCATTTTCCTTAATTTTGTGAACGCAAAACGTTACGAATACTTTGTCATTGCACGTATGGCAGTAACTGAAGATGAATTTCTGTTTGATAGTCTGAAATTCCAAACTATCAGTAACAAAGCATTTGGCATTTGTTGTTACTTCGCTGAAATTTTATTTCGGTAATCAGTCCAACAGCATGCCTATTAATGGGAACATTTATAACACACGAGAATACAGCCATATTGTTTAGATGTTGCGATAAAATGTCATAGTTTCTAATTGATGTACTTGAAATATTAAAAATCATTGTGTTGAAAAACTTTTAAATTTTCAAATGGCTGCTTCGCGCCAAAAAGCCTAGCTCTATTGTCTATTATTTCTAATATTTCGAAAACGGCGTGAACAAAGGGAGTGGAAAAGTTCTAGCCATGACAGTAATGAAGATATTTTTATGAGTTTTAAGTCTGTAAGTATCCCAAGCAAAGATATTTTTTCCAGACGTATTTGAAATTTGTAACATTGCATAAGGCTTTAAAGTTAGGATTGCAAAGGATCATGGGAAATATCACCAAATGGCGGCTTCCATCTGGCAAAATGTTCCCATTTAGAGAAACATTTATGTTTCCATTAATAGGCATGCTGCCGGACTGGTTATGCTACCGAATTGATGTCACTAGTAAGCAATAAATTGTATTGGGCTTTATGCCTTGACAACATTTTTAACCCAGATTTAAGTTACCTGAAACACGTCATATTTCAAAAAAGGACGTGGTAAACATGTAAAAAGGAGTCGATTACATTTAACCACGAGACCTATACAAGTTATAAGTTTCCCCTTGTAAATGTAGTTTTCTCTGACGTATTTTTAAAACAAAGCATAACATTGAATAAGGCTGAAATGTAGCAAGGAATCATATAGGAAATCGCACTTTTGCGATTGATCTCAATAATACCTTTCTGGAGACGGCGGCCTGCGTCAGCAAGAAATTTTCAATATTTCAGGAAATTATCTTGCACTTTATCTTTAAATTATCTTGAGCACTTTATCCTGCACTGATATTTTGCTATGAATTGCCCTTTTCTCTGCCAAACGGGTCATATCACGTAAACACTGTTATTATGTTCATCGATAACGAAATGAAAACCAAGTTAACTGATTCTTTTGTGGGAATCAATGATTTCACTCACTAAGCTTTTCTTCATTTGTCATGCTCCTGACCTATTATTGTGAAACATAATCTTGCAAACATTAACACCAATTTACGCCTATAAAGGGTTGTACTTAGTTTACATCGTCTACAAAAATTGTTCTACAATTAGGGCCTACGACGGAAAGGTTGCAAGGTACTTCATGCAGCTTCGAGTTAAATTAGAATATAAGTCATCTCCTGCAGTAATTTCTTTCTTCACGTAAGTATCAAGAACCTTTAAAGGTATAAATTACACACGATGGTAAGGCTAATTGTGCTTAATTCTCTTAAAATATTGTGACAAAATGTAATGGATAATTATTCTCGGGCAAAACCTTTTGCACGGTGACAAAAAAATCAACATTTTTTTGCCCACAGCGATGCCGATGAATAATTACACATATTACGATTACAGAAATTGAAAAAGACTTCAGTTATTTCATAAAATAAGTGGAATTGCACAGTTCTGTAAAGGATTAGCCTAGTTCAGCTAGTGGTTAGTCACGTTCATCTCATATGAAAGAGAACTTCAAAAGAAACAATGGTGAAGAAACTACTTCAGTATCTTATTACGCTATGGAGATATTTAAGTTTAAAGTTGAAACGACTGAAATTAGACTAGTTGTGATGCCACACTCTTAGATTCCTCAAAAGTCTTTATGTATATTATATTTTGCCTTGCGATTTGGTGGCTTAAAACCCATGGATAATTTAGGAAAGTAGTCGAACTGAATCTAGAAAGGGAAATCAAGTAATAATATACCACCTGAAGAAAGTACGAGGGAAAATAATTCAAATAGTAAAAAAGTTACATTAATTTTCTTTACAATACATTAAAAATATATGGACAGGTAGAGATTTTGCCATAAATATGTTCCTTGTAATATTCTGAACATTTTATTAACATATGTCTATCAACTATTTCTACACTTTTCTGAGATATTCGCGAAAAAGTAAAAGATTAAGCCCCAAGAAACGGCTGAACGTCCACTTATAAAAAAGGCATGTGACGTAAGAATAAGGACAAAGCTTTTACCAAGCCTACAATGCATAACTTTCACTGTGCTGAGTCACTCTGTCAGCCGTAATGGCAGGCTACGTTCAAATGCATCCGAATATCGCTTAAACCTATATTTGCAAACTACGAATGTTCTTATTAATCATTTTGTGACATTTTCTTGTGGATGAAGAGGAAATATCGATTCAAGTTCAGTTCCATTATTTCTTTATGATCGGCGAACTCCACTCGTTACACTAGGCTGTAATTATTACTGCATGGTACACTATAATAACTTTCACAACGTTATAGTGATGTGTATACAACCATTTTTGGAACATTTCTAAAAGTTATGCTTCATTTATTGAGTGAGTAAATGATTGGGGAAAGGGCAAATGAAAAGTTACTGGGGAATTTCTACTGGTTATTATACCATTGTGTGTCATTCAATCAGAGTGGATCACGTGATATACTGTCCTACCCTAATTACGTCACGAAAAAAACAGTACGTAATGAGCATACGCTTGGAGACCTAAAAATAAGGCAGATTTTTTACATTTTTGGATCGATTTCGTAAGAGTGTTTGTGTTGAGTGTTTATGAAGGGCATTTGTATCAATGTATGCAAAGTAGTTACTACCTGTCCGTATACTTTTAATAATTGTTAAGAATGTGAGGATGAAGGCGTCAACCTTCCATAGTAGACTACAGTACCATACCAGGGATTTCTACATAGATAAGACATAGCTTTAAACTTATAATATCTCTTTAGATATCACTGGTTTTTTTCACCATCTTACCATTCTGTTTCTTTTAAAGTCCTCATTCATATAATGTAAATTTGCTTGACCACTGAACTAATCCTTTTAAGTTAATAATCGTGATCATTAAAATATATATATATATATATATATATATATATATATATATATATATATATATATATATATATATATATATATATATATATATATATATATATATATATATATATATATATATATATATATATATATATATATATATATATATATATATATATATATATATATATATATATATATATATATATATATATATATATATATATATATATATATATATATATATATATATATATATGTATATATATATATATATATATATATATATATATATATATATATATATATATATATATATATATATATATATATATATATATATATATATATATATATATATATATATATATATATATATATATATGTATATATATATATATATATATATATATATATATATATATATGTATATATATATATATATATATATATATATATATATATATATGTATATATATATATATATATATATATATATATATATATATATATATATATATATATATATATATATATATATATATATATATATATATATATATATATATATATATATATATATATATACAACTGCCATTATCAGTATGAAAATATACAATGATAACATTTTCAAAAATACCATTTCTAAAAAAACTATTTCTTGATATTCGTAAAATAAATTCCTGTATTCATTTCCATTACGACATGCTTTCGTGGGTAGAACCATATCAATGCAAGGCCGCACACAAACCAAAAAAGCCTGTAAAATTATGCCGGTACTATGTACTGAGTAAAGAGTAAGTCTTTACTTCATTGTCACTTAAACAGCTGCTTGTAATACCTCTATTGCAGCCGCATGTCAGTCCAGCAGCATGCCTATTAATGGGAACATACACTTTTTTAAAAATGGGAACCCTTTTCTACATGGAAACCGCCAAAGTACATAAATTAGAAACTATGACATTCTATTGCAACATCTGAACAATATTGCTGCATGACTTCAATATGCGTGTGTGTTATAAATGTTCCTATTAATAGGCATGCTGCCGGACTAAACAATATGGCTGCGTGACTTCAATATTCTTGTGTGTTATAAACGTTCCTATTAATAGGCATACTTCCGGACTGCATGTTAGCTTTAATAAAAATAAAACATGCTAACTGTATTACACTAAGTTGTTTGAGTACTTTGCTACACACTGACGTGATAGCGTGTTTCTGTTCCTTGATCGATGACGTAAATACCCAATTGGATAGACCAAAAGGAATGACCATAAAGAAAATTGAATGAGATGAGCTAATTTTGATACTACGAAATATCGAGACAGGGTGGCTTGTTACAACTCTTTGTTCTAGATCTAAGAGGCTGCAATACACGTAAGATATAATATTCCTGCATTTATAGGTATATGGACAGCGCCAGACGTTTTGTCTGTTAAACTTTTCAAATTCAATATTCTTTACATTTTGCAAATAGCATATGATTTTCCATTTGTGGCTGATAAAAACTGTAACTATACTATTCGGTAATTGAAAAGTATCATATAGTTGGTACTTTCCTGATATCCAATTTGGAGTAGGTCACATAATCTTGTAACACCTGAACACACAGCAATAAAACGCGACTTTTGAGGAACGTAAGAATATAAACGTCATAATTTCAGTTGCTTTTATACAAATAAGACTTCAACATTTTGTTTCTTTTTAATGTCCTCTTTTATTTCAAATGAACTTGCTGGACCACATTCGCACACTAAACTCACAAAACACAAATAATGTGAGTCATAATTTTTCAAACTAATCCTAATTAAATTGTTGATTCCAATATAAGGAACCTATGCAGTAACGCTAGCGTGTGTATGTATGTGTGGGTGTAGGTATGTGTATGTATGTATGTCTGTGACAGCTATCTGGTAAGCGCGACATCTCAATAACGATACTCTGGATTCATGTCATATATGGTACACCGATAGCCCATGGTCCGTAGATGTTCCCTATTGTTTTTGACAGTGATGTCGTACATATTGATGAGTAGGCGGGGCTTAATTTAAAAATCTTGAAATGCTCATATTTTAACAATAGCATGTCTGTTTTGTTTCATATGTAGCTTAATTATGATGTTAGCTGGTGTGTATATGTTCATGGTGTTAGAACGTTGAATTACTGGGCGGGGCTTAATAGGATTTTGCTGAAAGAGCTTGTAAGCACGGTATGTCAAGAAGGGTAAACTGGATTATGTCATATTTGGTACACAGATAGCCCATGGTCCGTAGATATGACCTATTGTTTTTGGTGGTGGTGTTATGCATGTTATGCATATTAATGAGTGGGCGGGATTTAATATAAATATCCTAAAATGCTCATATTTTTGCAACCACATGTCTGCTTTGTGTAATATTTGGTGTAATTATGTTGTTAGCTAAGCGTGTACATGTTCATGATACAACAATGTTTACTTTAATTAATTTGCATAGTGGGCGGGGCTTAATATGATTTTGTTGAAGAGAACTTGTAATCACGGTATCTCAAGAACGGCAAACTCGATTCATATCATATTTTGTACACAGATAGACCATGATCTGTAGATGTGCTTTATTGTTTTTAGTGGTGATGTCATGCATATTAATCAGTAGGTGTGACTTAAATGTGAAAATCTGAAATGCTCATATTTTACCAATCACGTGTCTGATTTGTTCATATGTAGTATAACTGTTTTTAGGTAGTGTGTATGTGTTTATTGTATAAAACCATTGAATTTCATTAGTATATGCGTGGTAGGCGGGGCTTAATATCGTTTTGCTTAAAAGACCTTGTAAACACGATATCTTTCGATAGATTCATGTAATGTCAAACATTCATGATGCAATGACATAACAGTTAATACAAAATCAATCAGCATGAACAAAAAAAAACCAGAACCACATAATCTTTTGGTTCTGGTTATCTTAGGAGGGAAGGGCATGCGAGGGTCAGACTCCCTTGTGGTAGTTCATATTATTCAGGAAAGAAACGATTTTTTAGGGGTGGACCTTTTTTCGGATGAGCTCAGTGATAGACAGATGGGGTTTATGGAGGTCCTGTAGAGGGGCGGTTTACGAGGATGTGTTTAGTTGTCAAATGATCTTGGAAATGGGGTTCATTTTGAAGGTGCGGTGGGTTGGATGGTATGGAGTTTGGTATCAGTGGATGTGGGATGTTTACTGATTGTTCTATAGTATTTTATGCATCAGCCAGACGATTAAAATGAGTCAGGCAAGTCAGCTGGAATTACACAATTCTTTCAAAGTAAAAGCAGCAAGGTTGTTTCATGAACAAGCAGCAGCTGAACTCTGCTGCCGGTTGGTGATTCTATAAATTAAGTAAAACCTATATCTTTATCAGATTACTGTTTGCGAATTAGAGCATTTCATCATTTATAATTGCCTTGTATTTCTTGTCATTACTGAAAGTGCTTTGCCTGACTAAATAGAAATTTCATCTCGAAATATAACTTGTTTTGTATGATTTTGTGTGTCTTTTTTAATATTATCATAACAATGATCATTGCTTAAGGATAGTGTGGTATTGCATCGCTATCTACTAATGAATATCCATACTGAACGATAATTATTTTTTAACAAAAAGCACAAAATCCTGTTAACTATATCCTAGAATATTTTTTTTTTGTTATGCAACAATGAAAATATAATCTGCACACTCGACTCAATTGTCCTTGATAACTGTCAATAGCTTAGAATGTTAAATTTATATTCCCATGGATTTTCATTTTTTCATATATGATAGAGAATTTTTTAGAAACAAAGTGGTGAAAGAACTATGTTAATATCTTATTCCGTTTAGAAGTTATGTTCTTAAAAATAGTATTATTAAAATGTTCCTAAAAACTACTTTTAAAAGAAAGTATTTTTGAATTTGAACAAAGATAACTGATTGGCAACATCTGTGATGTCATAGGGACATTTTCAACAAAACGTCTTGTATTTCTTTTAAAATGATTTGGATTTTTTTCTTCTCATTAAAAATGTGATGTACACCAAGAAAGAAAACAAAAATGTTTTCTTGTAAATTATACATTCCTCCCTATCTCTATAATGAATCAAAAATGTTCTTCGATAATGTATAAAAAGTGTGATTCGATTGATAAGAAATACATAAGCACTGTGCTGGAATTGCCTTGATGACATCACCAAGCTAAATGACATATAATGTACGAGGTGTATTAAGAACATTTTTATACTTTTTAATTGTTATTACTTTTAAGCGGAATAAGATACTAACATAGTTTTTTCACCACTTTGTTTCTATAAATGTTCTTTATTATCAATGAGAGAATGGAAATCCGTGGGAATATTCCTTTAAAATGGAACAAAATGAGAAAAAGCATTGAAAATATGTTATCTGTAATAACAGAATGAAAAGGGAAGAGTGTGTGTTTGGGGTGAAACACATTAAACAGAACGATCAATATGCGAAATTGGTAGAATAATACAATAAAAGAATAAAAACATGTAAATTGATCTCCCTGTTTATAGCGAAGCAGGAAGATGTAAAAATCAGTCCCTGTTATCAAAGCGTCATTCTTTTAACCACATCAGAACTTTCCAAGTGGGGATAGCGTGTTTGGTTTAATATTTCACAATGACTTTCTACTTTATTATATGAGTATTTTTTTCCTAATAATCTTGTCGCTTTCCCTCGAAATTGACTCTAATGTAAGTGCTTTGTCATAAATCTTAAGAATGGTGCCAAGGTGTTTGTACCATTCGGACCTCAACTTGACTACTTACCATAAAAAAAAAAAAAAGTATCAAAATGTTCAAATTTAACCCCTGTACAGTATATTTCGTGTTTTTATTTCTTTCATGAATGAAAATATTAAATAGGGCTGAGTAGCTTTAAATGGCAGCCATTTTGAGCGTTTATCGTAGATTAATACAGCAATGCTCGGGAGTTTTTTAATTCTATCGATTAAAAACATAATCAAAGACTACTAAATATGGATACAAATTGTTCTTGGTCACTGCTAATATTTTTTAATTGGTGCCATTTTTGTTTTGAGACATTTATAGTATCCGACACTGTTTCTAAGATGCAAATCCTAATGTGATTCAAGTGTCATTCTTGTATCAATAACATCATTTGTTAAACTTATTGCTACTTCATATGTAGAATAAAATCGCCAAAATCTGTTGTTTTTGTGATTTGTAAAAGTTCTTATTGTGTGTATTTGAAATCTTCCCACAGAGGAAAATATCACAGGCATATCTAATACAGATAGAGATACCTTTTTCTCAAGATAAATGTGTTTTTTAAATATTTATATAAATATTTAACTCAATATTACAAATACCGTATGCGACATAATAAACGCCCGGGGCCCTTTCGAAATAGAATTGCACCAATTTTTGGGCCCGAAGTTTCTCCAAATTAGCGCCCATGCTCTGGGGCCGCAAACAGTGTGACTATTCGAATTGCATTGTGTGAACTGGTTCTATGCTAGCCCCACAATAACCAACACTAACACATCGTGAGCACCAGACAGCAAATAAACAAATACTGTAACAAAACTTATTCAAATAAATTACCGTATATGACGTAAAAAGCGTCCCTGTTCTAATTAACGCCCACCAAACATTTTTTGACTGATAGCATATCCCAACATCAATAAATAATGAATGCTGTTTTGTATGTATTAATGTCCAATACTTTTGTATGTTATCTCGTATCCCTGATACTACGAGAAGAAATTCATGGTAATTAATTATGAATAGAGCTATTCCCCTTGTTTTGACGAGTGCGCGCTGTACGAGGCTTCGAAAAAGTCGTCTTTTTCTCAAGATAAATGTGTTTGTTGTGTGTTCCTCATCACAATTTTCATTCTTTCAGGCCCGTTTTTTCTTTGATGAAACCACGTTGGTTGAATTGGAGGAAGGTTTCATTTCCACAAATATAAGAAGCTTGCCAATGTTCATTCTTCCTTAACTAATACACGACTCTTCGGATTACTTTGACCTAATTAAAGGAAAGGATTAGTTAAAAGGCCAAAATAGGACAAAATGAACAAACAGAACCGAATGAAATACTTTATAATCAGTCCGGTCCACGCTCACGATCGCGATTAATTGGGAGATCAAGACATGCCAAGTGGCATCTTTTACACTGTTGTGATAAGGTCAATCCTTATAAATTGTTTTGCTCTTCAAATTCTGTTATTCTAAAGTTGTATACTTTCAAAATGATATTGAAATGAATATTTTTAAAACTTACAAATGTTCTTGTATAGTGTGCTTTAGCTGGTGACTAAAAGTTAAAATCTGCTTTTCAGAAACTATTGAATTGAATTTTTAAAGATCAGTTTAAAATTCCCTGGTGAAAGTCATATTTTCGCGGTAAAAATTGAGAAAATAATTTCATCGTTCTGTTGTACCAATAAATAAGAATATTTCGCATGCATTTGCCCTACCTTTGGCTTAACCCTGTTTTACCGTTATGTATTTATATAGAGAGATTTGGAAAATGCATTGTGGCTTATTATAACAAAAAAATCTCCCGTTCGGGGGCGTGGACCGAATTGATGATTTTAAGAGGACATTAAACTTAAGATAAAAGAGTATGACATCACACCTCACTTTCATAAAGGGAAGGTTTTGTCCCATAAATACATTTTTTCAGAAATGAACGCCCACCGATGAACGTCACTTTCATCGGAAATGTTAGTGCTGTTTTTGAATTAAAAAAAAACACTGACCTGATCAGATGTCAAACGTCACTTCCGGTTGTCAATTTTGCATACTGATTACGAGAAATATGCGATGCTATCCCTCACACATCCACATCCGCCGCACCGAACATAGGGGCCTACATGGGTTATCAATAACGTCACAGATTTCTCGCAATCAATAAGGAAATTGAAAACCGGAAGTGACGTTACCAGCACGGCAGCGTTCACTTCTGAAATTATTTTATGGGACAATACCTTTTCTTTCACTAAGCAGATGAATTTTAATTAGTTTTCACAAATTCTACAGTTGCTTCGCTTGTGTGATTTATTACTCTCCTGATCTGCTGATAATTTCAATGTTTTGTTTTTTTACAATATCTCAGAATGTCATTTCAAAACATCAATTTTAAGCTTATAGAGAACTTATCGGCAACGATAATTTCGCAAGGAATTACGGTATCCAAAATTGTGCAACAATTTACCAACCGCATTATTACTTTCTATACTAAAATAGTAATTTCTACAATGTTCCAAAGAAGTTTGACATATGAGCAGGTCAGTGTTGTTTTAAGTTAGAAATAGCACTAACATTTTCGATGAAAGTTGTATACGTTTTTAATTAATCGCAGAAAATCTTGATTGTTACTTTTTCTATATCTTTCCCAACTCTCAGTAACTTTAGAAAATTATACACTCTCTTCCTGCAAGAGTTTGATAGAGGGTAATGTAAAATATTTTGATCACAATTCGCTGCACCCTTTGAATTATTACAATAGACAATTGAAAAATAAGGTTTTACCTGAAAAATACCAATGTACCGTACCGTAATCGACGTAATAAGCCCGAGGCCCTTACGAAAATAGAATTGCACCACTTTTTAGGCCCGACGTTTCTTCCTAATACGCGCCCATGCTCAGGGGCTACATACAGTGTGCTATTCGAACTACATTTGTGTGCAGAGGTTCTAGACTAGCCCTATCAGACAATAACCACCACAAAAACATCTTGAGCGTCAGACGCAAGATAAGCGATTAATGTAACAAACTAATTTATGTCTTCAAATTAATCAAATAAATTAGTTTATTAGTCAAAACAAGTTGGGTGGGCGCTTATTATAGCAGGGGCGCTTAATACGTCGTACGATAGTTTAATTATTATTTTTTTACACTTGTAGGCACATGCCAAGTAAAGTACACATAAGTCACCTTTAACTTGTTTTGTGGATTTAATAGTCTTGTACTTCATCACAAATTGGTGTAAACAATTATTTATTGATACCTGAAAATTAAAAATGCTGTTAGATGGTAAATATTTAACCTAAATTGATGAATTTGGTTTCTGTCATGGTTTTTGATATATCTGAAAAGCAGTTTAGCTAATGTTGCCTTTACCAGACCTTTAAAGGCCATCTATCAGTCTATCGTGAATAAAAAGTGGCGGCGTACATTTTATTCCAAACGATTACTGATTGGTTTATCAGTAAAAGTGCAGATTGGAACATCATATTTCGTAATAAGCTCGTAAGTTAGAGACAACTGACCTTTAAACAGCAATCACTACGCGTGCTGATCTTCCGGCCTGTCACGACTCAGGACCGGATTGCTTACTATTAATTTTGGTTCAAAATATTGTGAAATACTTTTACATGATATGTAGGCCTATTCGCATGTATAATACACCTTTTCATATTGGAATAGAGGGACTTCATAACGTGACTGTAAGTTATCATCTGGAAGCCATTTTGTCGGTAAAGCGTCGTTGCGATTCACGCGTCTTCACACAGCTCAATCACATCACACGTACAACAAACATACTGCCTGCTAAGCTTTTTACCAATACCAGTTCAGCGAATTTTATTGTTTTTGTTCGCGACGGTGATTTTACTTCATATTTTCCTAACGTTTTATATATTCACCGGGTATACGAAGAGTAACTTTTACGTGAACGCCATCTGATTGTTCGTTATACGCAGTCAAAGCCTACATACCAGGTATAAAGTGCTCACTGCAAATCCTAGTGTGAACCGAAGGTTGAAAGACGTTGCGTCGTACAGCAGAAACCCATTTCGAACGTCGATCGTGATCATATGGAAATTGAGAAAACGTCTTTTAGCGCTTGTAAGTCTAAATAAGTGTACAGCAGACGATCTTTCTCGTCCGACAAAATGGCGATGTAAACAGTCACGTGACCTCCTGACCAGCTGAAACACTCTTATTGGCAATTTCCGGACTGCCGGAGAAATAATTAAAGCAATGTCTCATGGCCGAAATTCACGTGTTTACAACGGACCAATGGGGTATTTTATCGACAGATCAAAGTCTCCCGGATTCTTGCCTGTCTGCGCAATTCACGCACGGGTATGGGACCAAACGTATGAAAAAATACCTTAATTTAGATGAGTGTTGAG
>JAIGNY010002331.1:22500-87500 GCA_020152595.1 Chiridota heheva
ATATTCTTATATTCAAAAATGTTTAACAGACAGATAGACAAACATACATTGATAGTAGCTGGCTTTTTAACCTAGTCATACCCCAAACCACTATTTAAATAAGACAAATTGTTTATCGGCTGATTACATTCTTGGATCAATTTTCTTTTAATAATTACACAATTGTTTACCTTTTCGCATATTCTCTTGAAAATAAGATCTATGTTGTTTTTCCTTAATGATGTAATTTTTACAGGCAACACCGATGATAAAGCATATCTCGTCGGTATCCGATGTCACCAGAACGTTGAGCAGAACTTCAAAAGTCATTGGAGATATACAAAAGTTGCTTATGAAATAAGTAACCATACAAGCTACGCCTGCAGAACCTTATTTAAGGAAAAAGTATAGTCAAATAAATACATTCAGAAGTGAACGCCGTCGACCTGATAACGTCACTTTAGGTTTTTAATTTTCCTTAATTTTGGAAATCTGTGATATTCAAGTCATGTAGGCCCCCAGGTTTGGTCCGGCGAAAGTGTGAACAATAACATCGCTGATTTCTAACGATCAATAGGGAAAATTGAAAACCGGAAGTGACGTTATCAGCGCGGCGGGCGTTCACTTTTGAACGTATTTATGGAACGATACCTTTCCTTCACGTAACGTCACTGATTGAAGCTTTAACAATTTCCCACTAAATTATATTCTTCAAAAGAGTTGTTTTGATTGTTTGGCTGCTTTGCGTCAATGTCTTTCTATTGAGCCTTCAATTTGTATATACTTCAATTTAGGTATTTTTAAACTCAGCGATAAAGTTTGTTTTTGTGGGGTAGTGTTAGTTTGGGATTTTTATGGGGTGACTAACCCTTCTTGGTTAGTCCTTCATCTTGTTATGTTGTGTTATGTCCTCAAAGCTACAAAGGGACCGAACAATACCAGAACATTGGATTTGAACCATCATATTTTTGCTACATGTATATGTTTCACATTGTTAAACAAAACTATTTCGCAAACACAGAGACCGTGAGAGACGTACCTGATTCCGGTTCAAGAAGTGATGCCTTCCATCAACAGTCCAGGAACATGCCTATTAATGGGAACAAAATGTTCCTAATTTAGGAACATTTTGTTTCATGGAAGCCACCATTTTGTTTTATTTCCCATGATCCTTTGTTAGGGAAAACTCAAAACTTACCAAAGAACCTTCTTACTGTCGTGGCTAAATATTTCCCTACTCCCAGGTGATATGTTTACCACGCCGTTTTCGAAATATTAGAAATAATAGACAATACAGGTAGGATTTTAGGCGCGAAACTGCCATTTTGAAAATTCAAAAGTATACAAATTAGAAACCATGACATTTTGTCGTCACATCTAACAATCCCGCTTTATCAATATCCTCGTGTGTTATTCATGTTCTATTAATAGGCACGCTGCCGGACTAATCAACATGAGAAAATAGATTTTGAACTTGCAAACACCTAGGAGTTCTTGCGTCGATCCTTCTTTATCCACATTGCTTTATTTTAATTCTTGCCCTGGTGTTGTTCATTTTCAGCTTGTTTTAGGCGATCTATTACATGATTCTATAGAAGCCCAGAAAACGTCAATTATCATTTCAAACTTCTGATTTATCTTTTCGACGGTAACGAATTGTTTTCAATTTGCCTTGAATTTTGACTCTCCTCCACGAAAGGTGGAATAACATCACTCAATTTCCTACCATGATGAGGAGACCCAAGTTGGTTTATGCCTCAATGGTCCGTGAAAAGATAAAATGGCCTCTCTGTGATTTTATTTAAACTTGGACCTCTTCTGAGTTCTTCAAGGCTACACAATTTCACTGCTGCTGATGCCTGAATACAATATCCGATATTTTGACATTGTTACTTTGGTTTTACATTTTGCAACGTTACCACAGTTTCGCGGCTAGGGTTTTCATTAAATAGTTAAAAACTCAAATGCATTTTAGTATATGCATCTTCCACAGCAATCCTTTTCTACCTATCCAGGCTGGGTTATTTAATCAAAACAATGCTTAAGCTGCTTAATTATTGTCCTAGAGATTACTCTATTTCTAATTTGGCAAATGCTCATTACTGTGTTGTAAATATTCTGATTATAGATGTAAACATATGACTTGAAATGACATCAATTCGTGTAATGGGCATACTTTATCCCATGAGTGCATCAATTAACAGATAAGTGTGTCTTCATTATAAACTAAAATTGAGTAATATAGCTTCTCTTAAGGAAACAGGTTCTAAATATTTTTGTTGTACGCATTGGCTTTTGAGTTGTTAAAAATGGTAAACGACCTGGCAACTGCGAAAATGAATTACAGTATTTATTATCAACATAAATCAAAGGATAAAAAGCCACCTTAAATCTTTATGTAATGAACCGTTAACGGCAAAATATAATTATCAAAAACCCATCATCGAATAGATTCATTTTTTGTTTCAGTCTAATCTGATCTAGAGCAATACTGCATAGAAGCAAGCATTAACCTTCTACAATCAAAGAAGTACTTTTTTACACGCATCGTAAACTTTGATATCTTCTTAACCGAATAAGATATTGCACTCGTTTTCAAGAATGGTAATACAAATCTTATAAAAAGTTATTCACCCATCTCTGTGTTCCCGTATTGTTCCCAAAAGTTTTGAGAAAACTGCGTTTAATGGAATATATTTCATGTTCCAAAATAATGTTCTTTACCATCATAGGTTTAGTTTTCTTCCCGTTAAAGCTACTTCCCACGCCATTGTACATATCGTTTTTAAACTAAGTTTTGCTTTAAAGGTGTTCGTGGCATTGCCTTAGATTAGTTGAAAAGCTATCGATGTTACCGTAATCAATTTTTTCTGTTAGCAGGCTAGCAATTCCAAGTTGAATACGGATTGTGTAAGATGTGGAGTCTCACAAGCAGCGGTGTCGGAAGCAGGAGGGGGGGCAGTGGACCCTTTGCCTTATAGTAAGGGGGCAGGGGTGTCTTTCGAAAGTTACGGGGTGGACGGGGAAGGAGGTGCCCTTTTAAAAGTTGTAAAATGCATTTAGTATTTATTTAACACAATAAAGCATGTCATATACAAGGGACCCCGACACCGAGGACCATGGTGGGTTTTCTTATCAGTAATTTTCAAAAGAAGACCTTTTACCTATTCGCGTGATGGGCAATTGCCATGATTGGTCCTGGCTCCCAATCTCAAACCCATAGTATATGCGGGATTTGCCTACCGAAAGTGACATGGGAGGGGGAGGGGGGATCATACATCTGGAAAAAGTGTCCCCTTGCTCCCGCTCCCCCTAATTTCGCCTATACTCAGGCCATGTGTGTTGAAACCGGGAGCCAGGGGCACATGCCCCCCCTTCAATCTCCACAAAAGTGACCCTTTCTGAAAAGTAAAAGTGCCCCTCAATTACTGTCAAAAAGTGTCCTCAGTTGATTTTCTGCCCCTTGCTCCGAGTTTTCCGACACCCATGCTCACAAGGTTCAATTCTTGGCCCTTTCTTTTATTATATACATTATTAATATTCCTGAAGCTGCATCCAATTCTCACCTGATCTTATATGCAGATGGCACCATCTTTTTATATCTGATTTGAATGATTGGACACCGTTGAAAGTGAATTAAAAATAATCATCTCTTGGTCTAGAGCAAAAATATTATCACTACAAAAACTCCAATTGTCTTGTTCAGTCCACCTGCTAAATATGCACATCTTATTTACAAAAGTATATTCTTCAAAGATCGTGAAATACGTTTGTCTATCAGTCCAGGAAAGGTCCTAAAAGAAGACATCAAAAGGTTTTCAAAATAAGGAACTTTTCGTGCTATGGACATTGCCATTTTATGATATTTCCCATAGTGCTTTGCTATACTAACGGTAGAGCCTCGTGTAGTGTTGTAATTTTAAATACCTCTGCGAAAATATTTTTTGCCCGGCGAAAGTTAGAATTCTTTGAAAAACCTTCATTGATTTATGACTAAGTATAATAAACTCCCTTTTAAGTGTTTACCACGCCGTTTTGGAATTATGGTTGGAAATCAGGAAGAAAGCTAGGCTTTTAGGCGCGAAACGATCATTTTAAAAATTTAAATATTTGTAACAGTATGATTTTGTCGTTAAGATGACAGATTCTAAGGAATGAAATTAAACATCGCAAAATCATACAATCCATATGACAAAATGGTCTCTTCTGTACATTTTTATCGCAAAATATAAAGAGAACGGCTGCTGGACGTCTATTAACTCAGGTATTTTACAGGTTTTTTAAATTGGGCCTCCTGAATAGTCTTTAGTGCTGCTAAGTTTCTTTAAATTTTCTATAATTATTGTAAATATTCTGGTAAAAAGATTGATCTACGTGATGCAAAAAAGGTCCTACAGTATTCAACATACATTGCCACTTCATTCTTGGAAGAACAATTTTGATTGATGAATAATGATGAGAGTATGAATTTAATGAACTGATGTACTATATTGTAATGTAATGCATTAGGCACAAATTTGCAGATTGTTGTGAAAGAATGTAAATTTAAAAGCCAAATAAAACAAGGAAATGTATCGTCCCATGAATACATTCAGAAGTGAATGCCGCCGTGCCGATAACGTCACTTCCGGTTTTCAATTTTACTTATTGATTGCGAGAAATCTGTGGTGTTATCGATAAACATGTAAACCCCCATATGTTGGGTCCGGCAGATGTGTGATCGATAATGTCGAAGATTTTTCGCAATCAAGAAGGAAAATTGAAAACCGGAAGTGACGTTTTCATTACTGCGGCGTTCACTTATAAATGTGTTTATGGTACGATACCTTTCCTTTAACAGCTTATAACTTGTTTGTATTATTATTTGTCTGACGTAAGTGTATATTTCCTTAGGTTGTTATTTGTTTACGTATCTTTCTATATTGGATCGTTAGTATCAGTTCTTAATCTGGTAATTGTTTTTTATTGTTGCTTAGTGACTTGATTGTTTCGTTTCATTTTGCTATTGTTACTCCATTTTTTTGGTTTTTGAAAAACTATTATCCAAAAGATAGCTCCATAGCTTATTGTGTTCTCCTAAGTCGCTTTTGTCTCATATACTATTTCATCCATTCAGCCATTGTTTATTTACACATCTTTGTTCTCTAATATGATTTGATTGATTTGATATGATTTTTTGATTTACACATTAATCATGATAATTTAACCACAAAGCTTTACATTCAGATAAAAAAGATTATTGGTGGAGGTCTGAACAAGCTGTTGCCCTTACAGAGCAGACCTACTGTACAAAGAAACAAATAAAGGAACATAAGATAATGAAAACTTATCTTATATGTATAAATATATAAATATATATATATATATATATATAGAGAGAGAGAGAGGAAAAAAATACATATAGAATATAATAATACGCCCCCTTTCTCATCATGGTACATGCAAATAATACAAGATAAAAAGCATAACATACTGCCATGTTATTATAACATGTACAATATTAACTTGAGAAGACGTAACAAAATGTTTGTGAAATCCAATCATTACCAGTCCAATCCAATCATTACCAGTCCAATGTAACCATTACCAGTCAATCCAATCATTACCAGTCCAATCCAATCATTACCAGTCCAATCCAATCTTTACCAGCCCAATCCAATCTTTACCAGTTTGCTTCTTCCAACTGTTTAATGTCCTCTCTCATTTAAGATAAACGTGTTTGACCACTGAAGTCATCACTTTACATTACAGCCAAGCTTGGATGATGAAAGGAAATATTCGTTTTATGTGCTAAAGATTATTGCCTCAAAACATTAACCAAAAAGCCGTATTATTTGATAATTACCGTCCTATAAACTACCTCTGGTTATTTTGCTAACTTATTAGAATTATGATTGACATTTACTATGAATTTGATGTTCTAATAGAGGATTGTTTTAACCAATTTCAGATAATTTATTCAATTTGAGGTATTTGACGTGGGCGAAAATTGTACTAGACAGTGAACAAGAATTTATGTATAACGTCATTTTCATGACGATTTCAGAGTGAATTTTCAATACTTCGTAGTTGTTTTGAATAGGTTTTTTTTAAGAATTCAACTGCTCATTTAGTCATGTGTACGTTATGACGTTAGTTACCTTCCTTAACCAGAGTGCAGAACGATAGATCGATAATTATTATGAACAATTACTTTTTGTTTTAGAAAAAATGATCCTTCATGAAGTCGTTTTTCATCGATCATAGACTGACAAAACAATAATAGAAAAAAACCAAGTTTATTTTCTTCCTGAATCTTGAATCTAAATGAAATTGAATCTTTAGCTATTAAGGGTTTTACAGAAAATATAAGTGAAGTTCTTTACATTGTCAAATCATAATGTGGAAAATGCATATAACCTATCATACGTACCTTCTTCTGAAAGCATATTAGTCTTTCATAACATGATAAACCGAACTCATCAGATGTTATAGAAACTTTTTTTTTTTTTTATTTGAATGAAATTGAATCTTGAGATGTTGAGGGTTATACAGAAAATATAAGTGAAGTTCTTTACATTGTTAAATCATAATGTGTAAAATGCATATAACCTATCATACGTACCTTCTTCTGAAAGCACATTAGTCTTTCATAACTCGAACTCGTCAGGGGTTATGGAAACTTTTTTTTTTTTTTTCATTTTTATAGAACAATCGTTTTTTATTTTGTATGTAACTGTTAATAAACGAGCAGTCCTAAAATGGATAGTTTGTTATCAACATTTTAACACATGGTGTTTTGTTATCTCGAAAAATGATGATAAGTATTCATGATCGTATTTTCCATATCTACTTTATTGCTGTGAATATTAGACTTCAAGTCTGCATTGTTTGTTCTGGAAAAAATATTCTACTATCAATTATATTCATCTCTTGTGCCTTTATCGCTTAAGACGTCATACTGTTGTTTATCGCATTACTGGTATCAAAAACTTGAAGATTTCAAATCGGCATCACAAAATTATACAGATTGAAAGTCTGCATAACGGTATTTAATTATATTTCCACATATTTAAGGAGTAAAAAATAATTAAGGAGTTTTATTTTTTTTTGCTTTACGTGTTTACAATCGTAATGTTTGGTGGTTCTTATTCCAAAAGACGCACAACCACGTAAAGAAATCTTTGTAAGCGGTAAACAAAAAACCAAAAATTCCAATAACATTAAGTTTGTAATTGCGTTTTTCAAATATTTTCCTCAAATTTTCATTTCAAATATATCAATATTATTCACAAACATTCTTTGTAGATGTCTGTACGCTTTACAATATTTGTTCTGTTATAATGTGTTAGAATCCAGTGAAATAGAACATGCTTGGTTGCATTGTTTTGTTCTAATCCTTTTGTTGAAAGTATTTTATATTATTCATGGTTTTACGTTTTTCAAAAGGCTTTTCACTTTACACAATGTTAACTTTCAATGGGTAGTATCCAAGGATGGTTGATATGCATTTATAGGTATGATACTAAGAATTAGTAATGGACTGGAATAAAGCCTTCACATTACCATTATACTCCTTTTTTTGGTATTTAATAAACTATGTACCAAAAAAGCAAACATTTGTTAGCTATTCTGTTACAGAGTTTTTTTAAGTACCAAAAAAGGAGTATAACGGTAATGTGAAAGCTTTATTCCAGTTCATTTTGAGAATATAAATCCATTTTAAAAATACAAGCTGTTTGTTGAAAAATGCGTGAAAGGTAACTTTTTGGTGAAGTTGTTTGTATTAAATACAAGCGCGATTTGGTGTAAAATGATCTGTAAGCAGAATGCTGTTCTTTGCCGCTAAGATCAAAATGGAGTTTATTCCATTGGAAGAGATGATAAGTCATTAAGATTGTGCGATTCAGGGAAATTGTAAAATACGATCAATGTTAAACTGTGTTAGAGATTTATTACATTATTCGTATCATTTTTAGCAATATCGTTTGTTTTTCCGTTATGAGTCATTAGTGGTGCTAAACCTAAATATCTGGTTTTTCCTGACCTTGTCGCTGCAGCTCCTAGCATCGAAAGCTTTAAGAATCAACGTTTGTGTAGCTCCAAGCCAATGCGGTTGAGTATGAAGCAGCACTTACGTAATCTTTGTTATCTACACTAGAGCTGGAGGACTGAAAACCTGCGTCCAATACCATCCTAAGGTAATCTATGATTGCTTGAAGTTGGTTGTAATAAGATGAAATCTTTGACGTATTTTCCACATTCAGAACTTCGATTTTTATGACTGTTTTTATTCATACATTTAAAGTTTTTTTCTGAAGTTACCAATTTATTGAACACGATTTCACAGTCATCTGGACTCTCAAACTAGTATTGACACGAGGTTACTCAAATAGTCCGGGAGCATGCCTATTATTAGGAACATGTACACCACGAGAATATTGAAGTTATGCAGCCATATTATTCATATGTTACGATAAATAGTCATGAATTGTTCAAAATGGCTTCTACCTGCTTAAAAGCCTAGCTTTATTGTCTTTTTTTTTTCTCTCTAATATTTCGAAAACGGCGTGATAAACAATATCAAATAGGAGTGGAAAAGTTTTAGCCATGACAGTAATGAAAGTTTTTTCATGAGTTTTATGTTTCCCCTAGCTAAGATATTTTTCTCAGAAGCATTTCAAATTTTAAATTTGTAACATTACATAAAGCTTTAATTTCAGGATATCATGGGAAATATCACAAAATGGCGGTTTCCATATAGCAAAATGTTCCTACTTTGAGCAACATTTATATTCCCACTAATAGATATGCTCCCGAACTGTTAAACCTTTTGTCCAATCGTACGCTTTTCTTTATTATTTACTTGCGTGCGTTCTTTGCCTGAGTTTTGCACGCAATATTGATCAAATAATACTTTTCTCTATCGATATTTATGGATATAAATGACATTAATTTTAAATCATTGTCTGGAATTCATCATTTTGTTTATAATAGTTAACTTGACTTCTTGACATTTAACAATTTTAGTTCTTGTTCTGAAGAATGGTTCTCCTTAGGGTGAGCTTTCCATTAGGGAATCAATTGTATTATGGGTGAGTGGTAAATATATATTGAAGCAAACACAGTTTCGATCAAGTTAAAGACATCAATATCTAACAAAAGGAAATACGGTATTATCTTTTAATTGAAAGCAAGCTCTGTCATTGTATACTGTACAGTCCTGATCTTTAACAGCTTGAAGGGAGATGTTTCATCCGAATTGGATAATTATTCCGAACAAAGAACTTGACCGAATTTTCAGAGGCTTACACTCTTGGCATTTCAAGAGAGCACTCGTTATTTTTCAGTGATAACAGGATGTTTCGCTGAAGATTGTTGTGCATTTCAGTCTTCCCTAGCGATTTAATTGTACTTCAAATTAATCGATTCCAACTCTCACAGTCGAAAAATTTTGAGGCTTTTTCTGAAACGATGGTCTTATTTTGAATTGCAGTGTGTGTTTAATGTCCCCTAAATAGATAATCATATAATTTTCTAGATCAACGTTTGTAGGGTTTAAGGATGGTCTTTGTGGCTTAACAAACGAACCATCTCATACTGTTCCCAGCGCATTTCACATTATCCACTCAATAAATGAAATTAAACTGTCATGATTTGTCTATTCTTAAAAACTATCAATAACGTCTAAAACCGAAGTAATATCACTAGAGACTTCTTATGAGCAATGCTGAGGGTAGTTTGGGTGGAATTTGTGGGTAGGGAGAAGTTTAATGAGGGGTGAGTGTAATGTGGAAGGCTAGTTTCACCGATTTATTTAATTTCTTTATGCGCATACTGATGTAATTATTCATTGTACTGTTGTGTGGAATGTGGAAGGCTAGTTTCACCGATTTATTTAATTTCTGTATGCGCATACTGATGTTATTATTCGTTGTACTGTTGACTGTTATCATATAAGATTTAGTGGTTTTGCAAAATCTCCTGATTCCCTGTAGTTCAATTTGTTAAGACATGTTACTCGATTAAATGATCTCATTTCAATTTATATATACAAATATATAATTTCCAAAATGTATATTATTTCACTCGATGTAAATGTATATAAATTGTAATTATATGGCTGGAATGAAGTACTTGAAGTAAAATACCTTTCTTTAAATATCACAACATCAGGTGACTAGGAAGCTACCACTGGTACAAAGCTATGTTCGCTTAACCATTTCCTGCTTGCACTTTACTATAATTAAACTATCCTCAACATCCTATCCTTATATATCATTGTACCCTAATCCTCAATTTGTTGGCTTTCTTTACTCACCATTTACTATCACCTGTTGCTATAAGGTAAATAGCACTCACACATTAGCACGTCCTAAAAGCTCATTGAAATTAGGATTCTTACTTATTAAGGTGCCGTTATACAATCGAAGGATATCGGATAGTAGTTTTGTGTGAAGTGTGGTCTGTAGTTTGGTCCGAATTTAAAGGATTACTTCAAAGCGTTTAAAAATCTTATTCCATTAAGGAGATATTCAAGTTTAAAGCTCTGGTCTTATCTGTGTAGAAATGACTGGTGTAGTAAGTCTATTATGGAAAGTTGGCGTCTTCATTCTCACATTCTTATCAATTGTTAGTGTATTTCAAAGAAAGTTTAATTTTTCTTTATTTGAATTATATGGTGAATTATAAATACTTTTACTAGATTCAGTTTTACTACTTTTTTGACATATCCCATGGTTTTAAGCCACAAAATCGCAGGACAAAACATTATAGAATACATAAAGACCTTGAGGAATCTGAGGCTATAACATCACAAGTAGCTTGATTCTAGTCGTTTCTACACAAATGAAAACAAGTATGTGACTAAATTTACCCCAAAATTGAGTAAACTTCGTCCACAAATTGACTCATTTTTGCAGCGAGTTTATTTAGCTTCTAATGAGTAAAAATAAATCAAATGAGTAAAATTACTCTATTTCACTGCAATCAGAATGCTGTCCTCGAAATCAGGTGCCTTCGAGTATGCTTACACATCACCTCGTACTTCTACACATGACCTGGTGACCGAAAGAGTAGGAATACTTATTTAATTTTATTGTAATAAAAGAAGCTATACATGCATGGCGAGTACTAACGTTACACTCGCGATATGTGCATACGCGACTCACCGACACCCAACCACAAAAGCTAAGATTTTTACAATACAACTTACGAAAATCCGTTTACTGTAGCATCTGACCTTACTAGTAACACTACAGTAAGAGTGCGCATGTTAGGCTACAACTGCTAATCAGTACTAGACCTAACTTACATGCAAGCCTGTTAGGCTATAACACTAGACGTAAGACCGAATATCGAGCCTTGGGCATGGTTGATGCTCGGTATTATTTCACTTTAAACTATATATTGATATATATGTTATCATAGCGTGGTTCGATAATGTTCTTGGAACATTCCAGATGCTACAGTAAATTGTGAAATAGTATATTGTGAAAATCTTACCTTTTGTGGTTGGGTGTCGGTGACAACGAGTCGCGTATGCACATATCATATTGTGAATGTTTAGTAGTAGTCTATGCCCATGGGCCCACACGAAGTAGATCGTTAGTGCAGTTCAATTAACAAATAAATAATAATACCATCGAATTGCAATCGTAAGTATATTTCATAAAGGCAAAACGTAGTTCATATTTGAATCCTGTCGGATGTACATGTAGGTACAGTTTTCGCAATTTTTCAAAGATCAAGCGGCACAAATCGGCAATATTTATATCACTAGAAGTTTGCCATGTTGAAGAGGAATTGCCTACTTCAGCCAAGTAGTGGGGATAAGAAATTGATTTGATATATTTCTTGCCGTTGACATCAAATTCATCTTTCGTTATGAAATTCACAAAACAGTGGTTGCCATCGTTAAACCGAAGTACCTTTTGGGCAGCTAGGACATTCAATAAAACTTCAATCGAATAAACTTAGATTATGTATTTATTTGATTTCAATTTTTGTTGATGAGTTTAGAATTCACCAGCGCGCTGTGTATTAGGTCCAGGCATATACTTTCTTTTCGTTTGTTTTTTTAGTTATCATTTTCTGTTTGTTCTCAAAGGTTTTTCTTATGGTATCTTTTTGTACACATTTATGTTGTTTTATCACAAAATTTTCCGATTCATGTTGAAAATAATGTTTGGGAGAAAACATTTTATAAAGTATTACACTTCAGTTTTCTCCTTTTCTATGCAATAATTCACGGATTGGACACAAGGCAATCATCTAAAAATGTATTTTGTTAATTTGAAGATGTATATAATTTGCTTCTGTTACAAACATATATTATTATTTGCTAGAAATAAATTGTGTTATTGTCATTGTTATTGTCATTTGAATACAAATGACCATCAAATTTGATAGTAGATGTATTGGTGACAATTTCTTGACTTGTAGGAACGCACACTCAGTGCAGTCAAGCTTCAAGTAAAGCAAGTTCAGAGAACTAATTTCACCTAAACCACTGTACGACCTTTACTGTTTATTAAAAGAGAGGATTTCATTCCTAGGCAAATTTTGAAAGCCGCGTTGAGTTTGAGATCCCCGGTGAGGCCCGAGATCCCCGATGAGGCCCGAGATCCCCGGTGAGGCCCTCTAAGGTGGATAAAATGTTAACAAGGGAAACTGAGAGCCCGCTCTTGGAAACCTCTCATACATTTCCAAATCCCATTATACAGTTATATGAGATGTAAACAATACCGCAACCCTTTTACGTGAAAATTAAATATACCTTATATCAAAATTATCTATGTTAAAGACTGGTTACATTTTTTTTACGGAAGAAACCCTGGACGGATCTTCGCACCCCTCATCCACCTATCTTTCCTCCACTTCCTAGTAAACATACAACTCATATACATAAAGAAAAACATTCATAGATTTGAAATTAAAATAATATAAATTTTGAAGGTGAATACAAATTATCCTTTTATGGATTTGAGTGATAAACTTTGTAAAATTCTGAGTACGGTAGCTGCTCCCAATCTTCTTTTTTTTGAAAAACCAGACTACGTCAGGATAATCTCCCTATGTAAATGATAAAAAGTAATTATCATAACTGTTTACGATTATGTAATTGATGTCCTCCAAGTGACCCAAAACAATATTCGTTGCTAATGGATTAAACCGGAATTTGCATTGTTCTATTTCACCTATTGATTGAATCTACGTAATTCAAGTTTCTTGTGTAGCAAAAAGAGCGCAAGTCTCAATGAAAGAAGTAACCGCCCTCTAATGCAGATACATTTCACAAGTGTTCGAATCTACTTTTAGAGCAATTTATAAACGATGCTCGGCGACCTCTGTCGTTCAGTCTGTAATGTTTGATGAATTTACAAGGAAGTGTTACTGATTGCTGAAGAACAGTGCAATTATATGAAGATATTCCAACTGGAAAGGTGGATACGTAAAGGAAATCGTCGGGGACGACGCAGGTATTTCGTTTTAATGGTTAAATAATTATCTAAAAGAAAACATTGAACGTATGATTTTTTTTTTCTAGCTGTATGATATTGCTGGAATTGCACATTTCTGTATACACTTATGGACAAATTTGCGGATGTTAAGCGGATTGACAATTAAAATTCTGCTCAACGGGCACCAAGTTTTTAATAAAGTTGTAAAGTTTGTGAAGCGGTAGAAAGAACTTTAAAATTATTCTCTTGTGGCGCCTGTTTGCATAGCATTCGAATTGTGACTTTCAAAATTTAACAAGTCACAGGTTTATCAAAAATTTATATTTGAAATGTATTAACATCTGCCAGATTAATTTGGGCAACCGTAGGTAAAATGCAAAGTGACTTTTGATATAGTTAATGCCAATAAATAATTTATAATTTTAATTTATTCATACTGATATGGGGATTAGATCAAGTTCTTTCAACAAGTGTGCACCTATTTCTTGGGGGAAACTGGCATGATCGGCATCCTTTGAATGCTAAATATCCGGCATTAGATATTTATATATAAAAAAATCATTATCGATAGGCAAAGGTGCAAATAGCATTATTATGATCTTTCTCTGTATAGAAATGTGATGTGCTTATTTACAAAATCTTAACAGAAAAGTCTAAATTTCTTTTTACGCAATTTTTGATAGGTAAAGCTAATTTATAGATAATAATGCAAGGTACATGTGTATATGATTCGAGTAAGAATAGTATATAATTGTTTTTCTCCAGGATAATCATCAACAGTGGGCATATTTAGATAATTGTATTATTGATTTGCATATATCCTATAATTTCCATCAAGTCATTCATAGTTCCTTGGTTATTATTCCGTCTTTTTTGTGCTAATTATATTTTGCACGTAACACTGAATTAAAATTTGTACAAAGACATGCGAATATCTATGATGATTGCCTAATTAGTAATAACTGTAAAATTAACTTTTAGGTTTATTAGCGGTAAGTTTGTTATTAAAAACTATAAAATTAGGTTTTAATTTATAATAAGAATTAGCTTTTAAATTCATTTTTAGAATAAAGATTCGGGAATATGGTACATAATAGTTAGTTATAACATACATGCCAAACTAACCAAGTTATGTTAAAATGTATTATAATACGCGGTTTTTAAATTCGGTTCAACTCAACTGAGATATGTTATTACGAACAATAGCAAAAAAATAATGACCCAATGTGCAATTTATTTCGAATTTCATTTCTAAAGCTTGTACGTGACATAAACGTTAGTGAAAAAACTGTTTTATTCCAATATACATACATGTTATCTTGGCGTATCTGGTGAATATGCTTGTTCAATTATTTGTTGTATTTCTGCTTCAAGATTAAAGGCCGTTACACATCGAACGCGACGCGGCGAGCGAATTTTTGAACAAAATTGAATAAAACAAAGGAAAAGAAACATTTTTACCTTTTGTTTTCAGAGAAGCATCGTCATCGCATGGCTATTCAGATAATAACTGAAAATTGATTGAAAGGGCATTTTAAAGCAAAACGTCGCGACAAAAAAAATCGCGCTCCACTTAAACAAATTTCTCCACAGTTTGAACAAAAAAGCATTTCTAGCAAATTTTCCAGTATCATCAGAAAGCCTCAATTGTAAACTTTATCGTGTGTAAGCAAAAAATCAAAGCATCGTATAATATTTGTTTCCTGTATGATTACCTAAAAATCGCTTGCAGCGTCACGTTCGGTGTGTTACGGCCTTAATACCTGTTTTATCCTCTAAAATTGTTTAATAAAATATCCTATTTCTTTACACAATTTAAGTATTATTATAGAGCGGTGCAGACACCACACGTTTCCAATTACTTTAGGTGGTTTTCTTCTCTTGGCAGTAAAATAAAGGAGTTAATAATGATCTTGTTCTTAATGAAAAATTGAACAAGAAGGAGTCGACGTTGCAAGTCATAGATGCACTCGAAATCATAATTGGACGTGTAATTATGCATGCATTTCTCGTCATGAACTAGGATTTAATAGGGAGATAGGTGCCGCCGATTTTTACAAGCTGTGTAAATTCAAGTACATTCAATTAAACGGTAGTACAAGTAAGGTAAATTTAGAGGTTTGTTCTGGTGATTGATTCGTCCGTCTATGTGGTATTGGGACTGAAAATCAAGAGTCCTTACATTATTAAAGCTTCACATCTAGAGAAGGTTTATCATTGTGCTTGGTACGTAGGAGTAATGTAAAAATGTGTAACCCTAAAAAGAACAAAAGAGTCGAAAGGTAAAACGAGATTGAGCTTTAAGATGTAGCTTTTAGGTTATAGAAGACTGATGTATAGGCGATTGACCAATGCAATCAATACGTTTTGGAACTATATAAAGCTTTTTGGTATTATGACGAGACATACTGAAAACAATTCAACATTTATTTGTTACTACGAGCAATTATTTTGTTACTATTTCTGCTCCTCTTAATTACTATTTACGAGGAATATATTGAATCATACATCGTCTGTAAGCAGCGTAAAACAATTTACATCAGGCCTAATATTCTTTTTTACTTGTATTTTTTATTTTCCATTTCCTTGAATTCCCCAATTAATAAACATGGTAGAAAGTGTCAAAAAAGATATAATACCAAAGCTTTGGGTTTTACAAATGATGAATACGATTGATATTACTAAACATAGATAAACCATGTTTGAATTATAATGCAAACCCTGTTTACGTTAAACCAACATTTGGTGCTCACTCTTACAATATAAGCAGTTGATGGGGTTTAGCGTCAGGCCTGTAGCGCGTCTCTTATAATGCCCATAGAAAGATCAAATACCGAATCTCTGGCTAGATCCAAACCTTTGTATACATTGATTACAACGAATAGCTCAACTGACGCAATATATACCTAAGGCTCAACTGACTCAATATATACCTAAGGCTCAACTGACGCAATACGTATGCCTAAGGCTCAGCTGAAGCAATATATACCCAAGGCTCAACTGACGCAATATATACCTAAGGCTCAACTGACGCAAAGCTCAACTGACACAATATATACCTTAGGCTTAAGTGACGCAATATATACCTAAGGTTTAAGTGACGCAATACATACCTAAGTCTCAACTGACGCAATATATACCTAAGGCTCAACTAACGCAGTATATACCTAAGGCTCAACTGACGCAATATATACCTGAGGTTTAACTGACGCAATATATACCTAAGTCCCAACCGACGCAATATATACCTAAGGCTCAACTAACGCAGTATATTCCTCGGGCTCAACTGACGCAATATATACCTAAGTCCCAACTGACGCAGTATATACCTAAGGCTCAACTAACGCAATATATACCTAAGGCTCAAGTGAAACAATATATACCTGAGGTTTAACTGACGCAATATATACCTATGGCTCAACTGACGCAGTATATACCTAAGGCTCAACTGACGCAATATTTATCTAGGCTCAACTGACGCAATATATACCTAAGGCTCAACTGACGCAATATATACCTAACGCTCAACTGACGCAATATATAACTATGGTTCAACTGACGCAATATATACCTAAGGCTTTTAATATCCTTTAAGAGTGAGATGGAAAAGGTGTGTGGTTCGCTTTGATAGGGTATAGATTAGCGATACAATGAGCTAAACCACTTTTACCCTGAAAATGACAGGGACATATCATAAATGTAAGGCAGTGCCGGACGGAGTACCTACCAAAATCTCAAATATCCATTCAGCACATTAACAGATTTATAGAAACAATCTGTTTATATATAGTCAATCGAATTGCCGACCAACGATTTGGGTTCTAAACGTATAGAAATGTAAATGAAAATGAATCTCTTTTCATATTATACACACGCATCTATATATATATATATATATATATATATATATATATATATATATATATATATATATATATATATATATATATATATATATATATATATATATATATATATATATATATATATATATATATATATATATATATATATATATATATATATATATATATATATATATATATATATATATATATATATATATATATATATATATATATATATATATATATATATATATATATATATATATATATATATATATATATATATATATATATATATATATATATATATGTATATATATATTTGAAGAAAGAAACTGCCTCTCTGTAATAAGTAATCAAAATCGGTATTTTTACCGACCTGATACCAGATATACCGACTAATCTCAAATTTTACCGACGAGTCTCAAAACACATTTTGGGGGTGTGACACCCCTCGGTATTTACGCCCCGGGTAGATTTTTATGTCCTGAGTGAAGTAGATAAACGTTACGATGGGGATATACTGAGGTTACAGCGAATCTCACGCCAATAGATGCAATTCACATTTTCGAGATTGATATTTTCAACGCCGCAATTACAAAACACATACTAAGGTTGAAGTTTTATTGACCAGAATGCCCTTTGAAATATTCAATAGTTCCTGCTTGCTGCTATTTCCGAGTGATTTTGACACTGGACCTCAACAAATCACGTAGTTTGGCACGACACTGAAAATTAATGTTTTCAAAGTAAATTTGTCGTCTACGTTCATGTCGCCAGAAAAGATACAGTTTCATTTCTAGGAGAGGAGCACTTCTTTTCTTATCTGATGAAAGTGATTAAATGCATTGATAACTGCATTTCAGCTCCTTCACTCTTGTAGCTTTTACTGTTTGATGATGTCATATGGGTTATCAAACAAAATGCTCGTGTCTCTTGTCTGTTATATGCATTCTTTGATCATACGATGTTCTGGTGCATAGCCCGTCAGAACCCTTTATTGTGAGGCTCACTCATTTCCTTGTGTAATGCTATGGAGGCTGCTATATACCCATGACACATTTCGTGTCTATTATATTGTAACTTTTGTAGACGAACGTATGATTGTACCCGCAACGAAATTGTTAACAAATTTTTCAAATACCCACGAGATCAAGGAATGTTTTTAATCTAGATTTTGAGAAAATGCCTTTAAAGGGCTAAAATCGTTTAGTGAATTATAACCTCTCATTTGGCCTGACGACTTCAACACTTAAATTACCAACCCATTTCATAAGTGCATTTCAAAAAGATCTCTTTACAACTATAGAATCCCTAAAAGTAAGGAGTAAGTAATTGTGATGTCAATTTCGAAATTAATTGGGAAGTCAACTTCGAAAGAATGGAAAAAAACTGCTGTCTGAAATAGATATTATTTTGCGCTATTATATTAATAACGAAGGAGATGACACCATTGGGGGACTACGGTTATGCGGTCCCCGATGGAGAAAAATAAAATCGTAAACTATATTGTTAGTTTGTCAGGGAACAAAAATAAAAATATAGCCTTTTTCTCTCCTACCGGCGTACATTCCTGTAGACCTTTTCAAATCGGGTTTAGCCGAACGTGATTTCTTCAGCACTTCGACCAATCAGCTGCTGGGGGAATTTTTTCTTTGTTTCCTAATCAATCAAGTATAGTTTTGAGGAAAACCCTGTAAGCAGCAATAAGTGCGCGTATTACTTCTATGTATAACGTACGTATGTCACGTGCACTTGAAAATATTTTTTTCGCATACGCTTTGTCCCATACCGTGCGTGAATTGTGCAGACGTCCAAGATTCTCCCAGTAGTTGGTTGGTTAATAAGATTCCACTAAGTATATCATTGGTTCATTACCCTTACCAAAAAAAAAACCGACCAGGGAAATAGTGGTCCTCTACTTTACCTGGTTATTTTTTATCAATAAAATACATAAGGATTTTTTACCTTTTTCATGGTTGTCTGACAAGTGCGCGTTTGGAACTATTTCTCTGTTTTCCCATGTTTGACAACCAATGGTTGGTTGGGCTTCAATGACCACCTTTTCCAACGTTGTATTTGACACGCATTTCCTCCATCATACCTTTTCAACCAAAAACCACTATTTACACGACAAAACCGACCGTTCAAATGTAAAGCAAGTTACATAAACTTACAAAAGCTCAAATAGCCAAAGACAAAGGAAATAAGAAAGTTGGAATTTTAGTATTTCGGTTTTCCTAACGCATCTTGCTCGCATTTATCTTTTCATTGTTTAAGCAATGACTGGAAGTAAAAAGGAGGAAATTGTGTCTTGAGATGGGTTTTGAATATATTATATACGTACAATATTACACAGACGTTAACATTTCATAAAAAATTCATGCAGTTTGTAATATGTACAATGAAAATAACTTGCATATATAAACACTTGCGCACTGTAGTATAATATATTATTTCAAAGTAAATACTAAGCCTATCAACAAAATGAGTGTATGTATCTCATGTAAAGTTTCGAAGATAATTTATCGTTAGTTTTGCAATGGATCACAAACGGACATAATTCGTTCAGGGTATTCGGTGACGTTTTCCATAAATCTTGAAAAATACACTTATTTTGTAAACTGTTTTCATTTACTTTAATCAGTTAATTATGAACGAAAATCCGGACGTTGTGTGTGATTAACCCTCAAGGTTCTGAAAACTGTAAAGATTGACAAATGCCCACTCTTAAAAAAAAATTGACTTTTAATGAAACAACTTGAGTTTCTGCACCGAAATAAATAATAAGAATACCTGTTGAACTTGTTTACGTTAATAAAATAAGTTTCGTATTCATAAATAATTACAATGTTTCTCCTTGAATTTGCACAATATTTTATTAAAATCAAAACAAGAGCCAAACTTCCACATTGTTCTTACTGACTCATATACCTGCTAGCAGAGAATGCGTAAAGATCATTTTGTTCCTATACCTTTGGCACCTGTACTTAGAATCGAAGATGTGCTTAATTCCAAAAGCTAGAATCATTGATTAAATACGAAGGTTATCGATGATATGTACTAAATCATACGGTGAGGATTATCTATTTGAAAGCATTATTAGGTTAACTTTAATTTCAATTAAACTTTAATTTGGGATTCAAGATGCCAGATAAGTAATAATAACAGTAAAACGCTGCAACATAACTTGTCCTTATATTTATGCGTACGTATATTTATACGTCACCTTTTCGATGCTTAGTCTGATTATCATGAGATGGGTCTTGTTCTTTCCATCACCTCACAAACTTCATTCAAATAAATGAGCAAAACAAACCGTCTTAGCATTGTTATTTCAATTAGACATTCAAATACTTTGGCAAAAATAAGATCGACGTATGACGGTATGAGATATCTTCGCAAGTTTCTCTCACACATTTCCAAGAACCTGTAAAACATTCTTATCTATGCTTCAAAAGTTCATCTACATTTCATTTACAGTCTTTCTAAATAAACATGTTAATACAGAATATACTGTTTAAGGCGGAAATGATATTTTTGGAAGCTTACATCAGTTAATAAAAATAAACATATATCATTGATAGGCCCGGAATGTTATAAAATGTGATTTGATATGAAATTCATAATATATCGCGCCCTCTCGTGTGGGAAAAACAACATGTAAGTTATTAAATTACGTACTGCGTCTCTATTGGTCGTCTCTTATGGTTTACATGTAGAATTGCAAAGATAATGATCAGATGTTTAAGTTTCGAAAATATGTCGTGTATATCAAATTCAGTTGAATTAGGATTCAAATGAACGATCAAAGTTTACCTGCTATATAAAATACCTGAGGAGCAAAATTGGGGGAACATTGGAATCCTTCTTGAAAAAAATATGTTAGGAAATGTAATTGAAGATGTTCAGACACATTTTATATGCATTTTCATTTAATAAATCACTAGAATATTAAACCAACATGGAAGTGCCCGATGTTAGATACCTTTCGCAGGGTTAAAGGGTTTTAGGCGGTTAACATTAATGTTTATGTGCTACTCATACTTTTTATAATAACAAGCCGAAAATAGTAGTTGAAGATGTTGTCTGTGCACTTTTGAGCCCTGATATTTTATACTAATCTCTCTCCTCTCATTCACATAATTAGCCATTATAGGTTCTTCTTTGCTTTAAATCCTAAAATTGTTTCATTTCTATTTTTATTTTACATTAAGAACTAAGCAACTATGCAGATACAACATTACCTGGATTTTTACATAGAAACCATGTAAATAAACGTTTTCTTTTCAGTTATCAATCATAAGTCAGCGTGTTTTTCCTAACAAAATAACATTTGTTTTATTCAATCTTGTTTGAATGATTATTAACAGTATAAGCAATTTTTAACATCAAATTTCACACATACGTAAGCGGTTTCAATTAATTTAGTATGATTTCTATGCGTGAAGAAATGTGAATTGCTGGGAAATCAACCCATTTAATTCTTGTTATTTTGTGATTGTTATTATTTAAACAAGGAAATGTACCTAAACCTAACGCATTACTTTTCATTTCTTCGAAATGCTATCTGTCGTTTCATATACAGTTTACTGAAACTGGTGTTTGATACAAAATGTAATTTTTTCTCAATCTTTAATCAGAATTACTTTCATCCGATGTTGTTCCCTTCTAAAATCATTCGACTCACATTACACTACGTTTTAATAATCAATTATGAGAACGGAGTGGATGCGTAGATGAAAGAGTTGTTATTTGTTGTAAAATTGGCGGGAGATGTACAAAAGCGGAAAATCACACCATAGGGTAAAAGTTAGTGACATAAAACTAAACTTTCATGCCTTCAGTTTAGGAACTACTTCTTTTGTTATGAAATATAATCATGTTTGTATTTTTTCCAAAGCGTCATTGTTTATTTTAGCTTGGATGGAATGGCGTTATGGTCAATGACATATTTTATTTATCATAAAAGATCTGAAAATTTTCTTCAACCATATGCAATTAAAATAGTTGGCATAAAGTAAGAGACAAATTTTCATCTATTCAAAGTTTGTTAAGTGAATATGATAAAGTTGATCAATATCCATAGAATTCAAAACAGTCACGACTGAGGGTATTAGGAGTCTATGAAATTAAGTACCCTTGATAATGTAACAATTCATGCCTTTATCCATTTCTTCGGAAAATTGTACTCTATTCAGCCTCGAAAATTTATTTGAGCAGATTTGAAGTTTAGCGCCGCAGGGATACAAAATATCCTAATTGAAACTTTATAAAAACGGGGATTTCTGAAGGTACTTTTTTAAATGTTATTTCCATGTTAATAGTTAGGAATAGCTTTCGTCGGACTGTCAGACATGTCAGAAGTGGTTTTCATATGAGATTTTTGTCACAATATTAAAAGTTTAACTTTATTTGATTAGGTTTGGTCCAGCCCTGAAAACTGCAAGGAACTTGAATTCGGAAACGCATTGTAATGTGAAAGCTTCTTTGGGGGTTATGTAAAGCTTGTTATAAATTTATTTTAAATGTCAACTACGTTTAAGTATCTCTGGAAGGTGATGCTTGGAATCATCTGACGTACAATTACACTTACTTGATTGGTTTACAGTAAGGCTCATTACCAAGTTTGGCGGCGTAAGGAAATCGTGTAAAACCATTCTCTGAACTGCGACCATTCACTAATGATTTGTGACTACTATTTACAATGAGTTTTAAGATTATTCCAAACCGTGGCTTCAACAACATTCATACTTTTTTGCACACAGAAATTAACGTTCCTATTTGAAATCATATGCCTTTTTCATTCAGTTTCGCCGCGTAACAATTCTTTATCGAAATGATCAACGGCTTTTATACCTTTAATCATAGTTTAACATCCAAGTTTAAATGGCTTTGGATGGTGTCATGTGCTTAGCAAGCAAAAATATTACGGGATAAGAGTACACATTATATCTTGTTTTTTATTTTTAGGCTTCACCACTTGATGAACATTTCATGGTTCTAGCAATAATTTATGAAAGCGCTAATTGGACAGTTGGAAATTAGTATTCCTTGGGATTCTCATATCTACCAGAACAGCTGCATTATTCGATAATGGGAAGTTTTCCTCGCACGAACGAGTGCAAATATAATTTTACCGTCTTGTGATACTAAATTAACGAATAATATTCAACTTGTTTATCGGAGTACGTACTTTCGAATTTCTACAGACTTAAAATAAATTGAATGGTGTGAATTGAACCTGATTATCAAATACTTGTAGAAGTAAACGGAAATTGCATTGCGCTCAATGTAGATTATTAAGCTTAAACCGCTGCTTTCGTGGCAGGTCAATAAAGGTCAACCAAACATTTTCAAATACGTTCCCACGCGTACTAACATATCAAGCTTGAGCAAATCATAGTGTTCGCGTAATTCATTACAGAATCAACAATATCTGGTGTCGGCATCCTTGCTCGATTTAATCTAAGCGATGTCAATAATTGAATAGTTTTGTCGGAATAAACCATTTAATTTAGATGAAAGTTGCCTGTAGATATGAAATGCACTGAGTAGTGGGCATACTATTTTGCTAAGTGTTCACATAAACAGTGACAAAAAGTATGCTGGTCTTCCACGAAATAAATAACGTTCTGCTTTGAATGATTAATAATACGATAAGAAGGTGTTAAGTTTCTTTTTGTAAATTTGTTACAAAACGAAATGTTATTGTACACAACGGCAAATTCTCGGCCAAGTTAACGATTTTAAAAGTATATATATATATATATATATATATATATATATATATATATATATATATATATATATATATATATATATATATATATATATATATATATATATATATATATATATATATATATATATCTATATCTATATCTATCTATATATATATATCTATATCTATATATATCTATATATATATATCTATATCTATATATATATATATATATATATATATATATATATATATATATATATATATATATATATATATATATATATATATATATATATATATATATATATATATATATATATATATATATATATATATATATATATATATATATATATATATATATATATATATATATATATATATATATATACAAGTTCATCATCCCATGTAACTCATAGTATAAAGTGGTGTCAGCATTAGGTAACTGTGGGTTTCATAAATCATCTTCTATAATCATTTAAAATTTGTAAACGCCCCTGTATAAAATGCAAGAGGAAAGACAGTCGCTTGGTTATATGAAATTTATAATCTAAGACCATACTTTATTTATTTTTTTAAACGGGGCATCATAATACAAATATATCTGTACTTTCCAGAGGAAAGCTATGAATATTTTTGGGAATGTCGATATCATTGCTTCACTGGAATCTCACGACCGTGTCAAAATATTGTAAGAGTGCAATTGTGCAATTGATCATACACGGTTTGGTGACTTTTTGCGCCTTCCATTGAGAAGTTTGAATATTTTTGTTTAATCTAAATTGGATGATTGTCATATGTCTCATTTTCTAAATGAGTAGACATTGTTTAGGCTTAAACATGTTCGCGAAGGATAAAGAGAGGTTAATGGAGAATAAATTAAGGTACTAGAAGGAACATTTAACACTCTTAACACTCCGACAACCTTACACTCTTGTGTGCACTTCGTCGTAGCTACAATATTATGTTTCCAGACACACCACTTTGTTCATAAAAGTAATTCGTTTATGTATTGTTGTTAACATATTATTTTGTGGAGATTTCGTTCATTTTGTTTTTCTGTGTCGTTTACTGCTAGGAGCGTATCTTTCTTACAGGTATGCTGTAACATACGCTTCCTGTATATGAGGATAAAGGCAAATTACAATGTTTCCGAACAGATCAGATACATGAAAAGCCCTGACAAACCTCCGTCAGTTAAGATTTGAGCAAATCAGTGATAAATATGGAGACTTTAAATTTATTAGATAGTTTGTTTAAAGAAAACTTAATTCAGAACTTCCCTAACCTGCTAACCATTTAGATACAATTTCCACAAGTAACAAAGCAAATTTGATTGACATATCAATTACGTAATTTGACTTCATGTGGAATGTTTGCTATTTTTACCCTATTTTCCATTTCTTGGGTTATGAGTACTACGTGCGACACTGTCGCTTTGAAAGTCACAGTTGACAAATTACCACAGTTGAAGAATTGTCATAGTTAGTTTAAAGAATAGATACAATGTGCAACGCGTGTCTCTATGACATTGATAATTTACTGCTTCGATATTATGAATTGAATATATAATACAAGATGAAGGAGTGGTTATTAAACGTTGCATACGAGTCTTTTACTACTTGTTTTGGAACTTACTAACCAATACCTTCCTCTCCACTACTACTTCAAGCTTGAAAGCATCCTATTATGCTGCATATTATTACATAATATCATTCAAAGTGAATTATGCTAAGTAACTATTTCTTATCAAGAGTTGAAATTGATCAATGTGAGGCTTCTGTCCCCAAAATATTGGGACATGACTCTGAATCCTCCATTGGCAACGCGTTTGAGACTAAAAATGATCGCAAATATTAAAACACGTTCAGCTATTGGAATGTTCACACGTTTCTGACAAGCATTTTAAGGGGGTAGCTAATGTTGAAATGTGGCATTAGCTTTACTTTCGCGATAGGGAGGGCATATCGATCATTTTTACTATATCTAGTATAAAAGTTTCGAGCTTTCTTGGAAAAATCTTCAACGCTGAACACATAGTACTAAATATTTTTCCTTTAACATTTTAAGTGTCTTTTCAAGTTGGATTTAGAAGTATTTGTTCTTTTAGTCGGATTCAAAATATGATATTCTCCTTCCTCTTCATACCTTAAACCAATTTTTCAAAATGACCGTTTGTTAATTAGTGGTATTAATCCTAAAAATGTTTTGTTACAATCTGTACTTCGATCGAAAACGTAGCGAAAACAGACATTGCAAGTACCATATATTTTCTGTCTGTAATCGAAATTCCTGCGGAATACAAAGAAACTGTTCCATACATACAAGTAGTTTAAATTGCTTGACAACTCTGAAATATAAAGGTTTTCTTACACAACTTAATCTAATATTAATTTAATATTAACTAAATTTACCTTTGAAAGGGTTACAACTCTAATTATCAGGCCACTTAGTATAGAAATGCATGCATAATAGGCACCACGCTCAGTTAAGTGCATTGATTTACACAATTTTCAAGTCAATGTTTCCAACAATTTCTCAAGCATTATCTTTGGTGTTGTTCTTCTCTCAAACAACACGTTCATTGCATGACTAATTCAAAACATGTTTCATTATATTCATTTAATTTTTAGGTCGCTCTTTAAAAACAGGAGGATTTAGTGTTTCGGAGATATGATGCTAGTTTTGTTTCTGTGAATGAAATATTCTCAACCTGACCTACTCCACGTTTTCTCTGCCAACGTGTTTTTCTTAGGAATTTGTTACTGCAGTGTGTTTTTAATATCCAGCACCTTTCGAAACATGATGTAAACTCATGTATTATATTTTCGAAATCTTTAATTGATGACAGAATTGTTTGAAATGTTCATATTATTTATTGTTTTTTTAAAGACATATTTAAGTGACTCGGACCAGACAAGTTTGATTTTTGTATGAAAGAGGGGAATGAGACAAACACAACATTCAAAAGGCTACTTTATTATATTTTTTATAGGCAGATCTTGAATGTCAAAACAGTCGTTTGTTCATTTTAATGACTTTTTTTCTAATTGAGTATCTTTTGCTCAAATATATCACAGTTACCTACCTTAAATCTGTTTATCTCGTGGCACGTTTAGTGAGTGTACGCTGCATATCAAGAATGTACGCTGTATAACAAGAATGTATGCTGCGTATCAAGAATATACGCTGCATATCACAAATGTACGCTGCATATCAAGAGTGTACGCTGCATATCAAGAATACGGTACGCTGCATATTATGAATGTACGCTGCATATCAAGTGAGAATAAGTCACAAAATCTCAATAAAGTGACTAAAGAGTACAAAGAATTTTGAGAAATTTGATGGTATTATGTCACAACTAGTCTGGTTTCAGCCATTTCTGTACAAATCATACAAAATCCCATAACGAAATAAGATTTCCTTTACCGTTTTATTCCATGTAATACTGTATTATCTCCTTTCATATTTGATTATTTTTGACCTGTGAACTACAAAATGTCAGGAAAGTAAATCCCTGAAAGTTTTTATGTTTTATAGCTACTTGAAACTCGATCAGAAACTGGTAATACGTTCTAAAATCCCTCTGAAATTGCTGTGTATTATATCAGATATCTTAAGAGATTGCAGATGAAAGCGATATTCTCTTGATTTTAGTGGGAATTTTGTTTGTAATTAATACTTGATATTGAAAAGGTCTCAGATCATGAACAATAATTATGTAAAAAAATATATAAAGATGAATGCAAGGGATGTATCTACTTTACTTGGCCACCAATTTAGTCTTCAACAAAACAGGCTGAGCAGTTTAGATGCACAGTAGGCCTATTTGACAAAAATCTAGAATTTTACGTCGTTTATAAAGAATATTCATCAGATACTGACGAAACAAAAACGTGAAGAAAGAAGAAGTTTGGAGAATCTTTTCCGGGTATAATTTTCTTGATCTGCCCGGAAGCATGTTGCTCTTTATGATATTTAATCCTTGAAATTTATTTCAAAGCACTATTTTTATAATAACTAAACTAATCTTATACCGTGCTTGCAATACAAAATAGTGGAAGTATAAAATTGTTTTCCGCATCGTTCTAATTACTTTACTTGGATTTGAAATATAGTATACCTGTTAATGTACCTCCATTAAAAAAAAGAATAGATTCTAATGACGTATTATCTGTTTCTGTATCAACATTCTTTTACATCTAATTTATGATGGCTACATATATTCTCACACTTTGGATTGATATAAAGATTAAATTAATATCCCCAAATCAAATCTTTTAATTAGATTCAAATCACCCTTGTTATCCAATTTTGTTTCTAAGATAGCTAAATGCTACCAGACATTTTTAAAGTAATCTGATTCACTATCGCTGTTTACCAAGATGCATTGTCTTTTTGTAACAAGATTGAACGGTATTATGGAAATGTATTATGTCTGTATGTTATAATCACCTTATTCTGATAGAAATCGGATCATCCCATCCCATCAATCTTCACCTTATGTGAGCCAAGAATGATGTTTTTCGTTTAAGATACGTTTCAAATAATTTATGAAACGATTCAATTTTACAAGCTTCAGAAAAATTGTTGCATTTATCGGAAGATTACTAGTAAAATGAATGTCGGTATATTATATGTACGTCATTCCTTTCAATGAGTTACCAAAGACGCTTTTACAAAAAAGCAAACAACAGCTTCTTGCGTCGATTTGTGGTGTAAATTAAAGAAAAACTCCGTCTTTAAAGATTTGAGTAAATCAGTGATAAGAAGACTATTAGTGTATTAGCTACTTTGTTTAACAAAAAATTGTGTTTTAAATTCATTCTCTAACTAACCATAGCTTCCCTAACCATTTAGACAAAGGTTCCAAGAAAATTTGTCAATCCAAAAAGGTAAACTTGATTGACATATCAATAATGTAATTTGACTTCATTTGAAATGTTAGGCTGTTTTTGTCCTATAATATTTTCCTTTTCCTGGGGTATAAGTACCTCATGCGACACTGTTGCTTTGAAAGTCACAGTCGACAAATTACCACACTTGAAGATTTGTCACAATTCAGGCTTTACCGATTTTTTTCAAAAAATACAGTTTCTTGTCAAGTTACACCGGTAAACATATATTTCTATTAGATCAAATTATATTCATTCTCGTTTTGAACTTGTATTTCGATATAATTAACCGATCATGTACAGTCTCTTTTTCAAAAACTGACGAAAGGCACTCAAAATGATTATCATATAATCTTTGCATAAAGGTTACTGTTTTTTCTGGTACTTACTCCATTACCTTAACAAAAAGCCCGGAAATAATTGCACACAGCGTGACTTTTATTGTATATAGCTAAATGCATTGCAAGATATCAATAACTTGCCATCTGTAATTGATTTCTAGCGTCCCTTGGTGATTCTTACATTAAATTGAGACCATTTTCTTGTTAAATAATGACTTTACATTACATTGTTGAGATGAACAACAACTTTAGCGGTTACTTTTGAATTCCCATTTGTGAGTATTTTTTGCTGTTTGTTAAGTTTCTCCGTTGCCTTTTAATCAGTTCTGAAATTAATTTCTGACATTTTACAAGTGACATAGATTGAATTTTTTTACCTTTTGGCATTTACTTTTAAATTCTGACTCAATTTCGGTTTACAAGATCTTAAGCCAATCTTTATTTGGTAAACAATTTCTTATTTTGATTAAAATTACATTCGAAAATGTAATTAACATTTGAAAAAAGAAAATTGTTTCAAAAATATCTTTCCAGATAATATTTGATATGTGATAATTTCTTGTTTGGAAAATTTACAGAGAATGTGTATAATTCACTAATGTTTTAGAATATGAGCTTACTTCCTTCAACAACCTAGGTTACGCTGTCGTATAAGATTACAGGTATATGGACAGGTAGAGATTTTGCCATGAATATATTTTTGTTTAATATTATGAACATTTCATTAACATATGTCTATCAAAAATTTTCACTCGTGTCTGAGATATTCAAAAAAAGTGAACAATTACGCCCCAAGAAACGGCTGGACTTCCAATATTTAAGAAATCAGGCGTGTGACGTAAGAATAAGGGCACAGCGAGGCCTACAATTTCCAAGTGTAACTGTGTCACATTGATCTAGGCTACGTCAAAACTTTGATTTCATTGTATCAGAATATCGCTTACACATAAACTTCTGAATTATTTTGTGACATTTTTTTGTGATAAATAGGAAATATCGACTCAAGCTCAGTTGTATTATTTCTGTATGATTGGCAAACTCCACTTGTTATCTTAGTCTGTAAGTAATACTTTATGGTTAACTGTAATTTTCACATAACATTAGTGTTGTAGTGTCCTACCGTTACGTCACGAAAAAACTAATACGTAATGAACATACGTCTGGATACCTAAAAATAAGCTGGATTTTTCACATTTTGTGATCGATTTTTTAAGAAAATGTTTGTGGTGAGTGTTTTTAAAGGGCATTTGTATCAATTTATGTAAAGTTGTTGCTACCTGTCCATATACCTTTAAGAGTGTAACTACTATATAACTTACACCAAGTTTTAACTTAGGTGTCAAATTCAGGCCAAATAAATGATTCTTACCTTTTTCTTCAATCTTTCATAATCAGAAATGTAGCATATATTGTGCAAAGATTCTTTCTACGTTTCTTGAGATTGTTAATTCCACAAAATAGAAACGTTGTCATTGGTTGGTGCTCTGGAAAAAATAAGGTAGCATTGCATCAACAAATGCGCCATCAATACCCATCGCGTCAAGTTGGGAGGTTTATCTGAACACGCAGAATGAAAATGAATCTAGTTTCTTAGATTGTTAGATAAAGCATCATTTCGAATTCTGGGACATTGTGGAGTTAAACGTCAATTGATGCATTTGACTAACGTAGGCATAGCTTTTACCTGCCGAAGTTTTATCATTAAGAGTTGCCAGATTACTAGATTACCACTCCATCAGTCTTTATTTTCAGAAATAAAGATTTGTTTATGTTTATTATTCAATACCATACGGATTACATCAAAAGTTTTAATTTCTACGTACTTTCATTAGCCTTTTTCTTTCTTGGATGGGGAGGGTACTTCCAGTGACTATTTGAAACAAACATAACAACAAAATTACCACAAAAATTGCATAACAATGATATCCCTTTTGCCAACATATTCATAGCCATCACCTCCATTCTGCGTTATCAGACTTATACTTTTCCAATCCATATCATATGCATGGACTTAAAGTGTTCATGCCTTTGCCATTTACTCATGGGATATTTCATTCATTTCACTTCAAATACTATATTCCAGCAAAAATATTACAAATTCAATATATACATATACATAGAGTGAAATTAGATACATCTTCTAAATTACATACTGGTTGATTAAATTTAAATGAGAGTAACATGGTTTAACAAATATTAACACAGTGGCAGAGGAGATTTTGCAAAAAAAACTGCCTAGAGCTTATGTGTGCAAAATATAAAAAAAGACAATAGAAAATCAATTCAGTATATATATATATATATATGTATATATATATATATATATATATATATATATATATATATATATATATATATATATATATATATATATATATATATATATATATATATATATATATATATATATATATATATATATATATATATATATATATATATATATATATATATATATATATATATATATATATATATATATATATATATATATATATATATATATATATATATATATATATATATATATATATATATATATATATATATATTTATATATATATATATATATATATATATATATTTTATATTTATATATATATTTTATATTTATATATATATATATATATATATATATATATATATATATATATATATATATATATATATATATATATATATATATATATATATATATATATATATATATATATATATATATATATATATATATATATATATATATATATATATATATATATATATATATATATATATATATATATATATATATATATATATATATATATATATATATATATATATATATATATATATATATATATATATATATATATATATATATATATATATATATATATATATATATATATATATATATATATATATGTATATATACCCACCCTCCCTGACCCCTCTCCTCTAATACCACCTAAACTTACCCTTATCACCTCCCAAAACCAAACCATTAAGGATTCAATAAAATGCACAATACGAAATCGTTTAAGTCACAAGCACAATGTTGATAAAGTAGCAGACAAATTCGAGATTGGCCATATATGATTTAGGAAATCTCTGGCGGCTGGAGAATAAAGGAAGAACACAATGAGACCAAATTCGTACTCTTTTCATAAAAGTTGCTCACAGCTGTTAATAAACTTGCTTGTACAGTCGTAGTATCACTCGTGACTGGTCATAATTACTGTCGTATTTTTGTTGAACGCACAACCGCATTTTTTTGTTAAGCATTTTTGTATTTAAGTCTAGTTACTAACTTTTAAAATAGAATCACATTTCCCTGTAGTTTTAATTACAATTAATTCAACGTTAACATTTAAATGATAGGTCACCCATATTGCTGGGAAATATTCAGACATTGCTTGAAAAGCTGACTTTGAACATTCGTTTATAATATCAGTGTATCGTAGCCAACGTTTGGACAACATATATATTAGCAAACAACTTAGCGACAAACATCCAACCATCAAATAAATGGTGGAAAAAATTGCCCAACGAACTATCTTACCAATGATATCGTTATTGTGCTGCCAGGCTATTTACTCCATAGTCCCTATTAGATAGAAAAAATCACAAAATTCTCTTACCTGAAATTATAAAGATAAGTAAAAGTAATGTGGATCTGATTGAAAGTAAGACTGTTTTTTAATTCAACGGAATTTTCCTTCGCTGAGCATCTTGTACGACTAAAAACAAGGTAGCTGCTGCTTTTTTTAAACAATTAAAGTAATATAATAACCAGTAACGTAACGCTAAAGTCGCTGTGAAAATTGCAGGGCATTCGTGTAACTTCACAAAGGAAACCCTTTGCTGGAGCAAAAGACCATATTTGGTTCTTGACCAGCTGCCAATTGGTTTGACTTTACGTGACCTTAGCTCTTACCCCTCCTGCAACCGGCGGTGAAGCTACAAGGAAACTTGACCCCCTAATTTTATAATTACCGTTATTAAGGTCTCATACACACTTTGTGGAAGCTGACTACTCCACCAGTCCACTACAAGCACCACTGATTCATTACAAATAACGCTTGTATTAAGAGAAAAAACAATCGCTTTGCTTAGTATTCTTTATTTATACACTTCGTTCTTCTTCTTCGTTCATTAATTGATCATTTGCACGTGTTTGACCTACAGTACAACTATTTTTACATCAGCATGTACTGTACGTGTTCAGAAAATTCCATTATAAGAACAATGCAAGTGTACACTTGTTGGCACAACTTCAGATTGTACTGCTGCATGACACATACACTTCTGGAAGTCCCGTTTCGCTGACTTGCATGGTTTAAATTAATTAATTTGTAAAAAGATTAAAGGGAAGTAAATACGATACATAACAAAATGTTATACCGTCAAAACGAGTTGGCAGTTACAATAGCGTAAAAAGTACACATTATTCCGATCGGGTTTATCAAACTAGCCAGCACAACATTTGCGTAAATTTATGTGGTTAGGTCAAATTGGTTCTATCGAATGCCTTAAGTTTAACAATTTTTGAAAATCTAATCAACATATATTTTTCTTAACAGCTTTATCTTTGGTCGGAGAGAAAGTATCGAGTTTAAAACCAGTGACAAAGAGCAAGACGGTAAGATTTCGACCCAGTGTTTTCATTCCTCACTGAAAGAAAATTTTCATGTAGAAGACCCCCAAGTTTTGTGACTATTTCCGTCAAGTTCAGATAGATACAAAATATATCTTAGCACATTAACCAAATGAAATGTAATTTGGCTAAAAATTAGAAAAATAGTCAAGTATCTTGCTCAAGGACACAATGCAACGCTCATGACGGGAATCGAACCCGGTACCTTTCGAATACGAGCAAGACTCCTTAACCACTGCTTAGTTGCTCTTATATTTATACGAGAGGTGCAGTGGTTAAGGGGTATATTGGTTATTCCACGGATGTACATTATTTCAATTGCAAAATAACTTATTCAATGAAGTACAAAAGAACTGTTCACAATAAGCCCCATAACTTACCGAATTTTCCGATTATGTGTTCAGTTGAAAATATAGATGAACGTTGGGAATTCAAGAATTATTTCCTTGTTTCTAACTTATTTTTTTCCAACTGTAAGAGACTTTCATTATGCGTCGGAAATAAAAAGTTTGCCATAAGTGTGTAGCTGCAGGGCTTTTATGTATATGCAGAAAAACATTAGTATGGATTGATCAAATAGAACCGCCTACATTTTCCCGAAAATTCAACAGTCACATTTTTATGTTTTGACTTCATTTTGTCTCTAGTTTTCTGACCATTGGAATTTATTGTGCCATTGCCTACTTGATCTACCGTTGCAAGCACAAGTAATTTAATGCCACAAAAACATTTTTTCAACATATTACATAATATCATATGCAATTCGATAAGGAATTTAACAATAATTGAAAAATAAATATGAAATATTTTGTAATAATTTGGAGCTATGCTTCTTATATGTTTACAGATGGGTGCGTCATCGAGGATGTCTGTGGTATTTATAGTCACCATCATTTACAGTTTTCAACTCTATAATGTTTCGTGTATTCATCCTGATCAAGAGGAACTTGCTGAATTTGATGAAGAAAGTCGGGTTGATCCACATTCCGCTAAAATATTAAAGGTATATTTACTATTTGTAGAAGGATTATATACAACATATCTTTTTAAGGTACATGAAAAGATAGAGTCTACTTTAGCTCAATTTATTTGAAATCCCCAAAAAACATGAAGAAAGAAAAAAAGTTTATCAAAATCGGTTAACAATTAGCAATGTTACAGCTTTTTTAATATTTATGTGAAAATATGAGCAAATATGTAAATTTTTGTGTTACTCTTATGATGTAGGAACGGGATATAGGATTTGATCTTTATCACACCCTCTATAAATTTCAAGCTGGAGCATTTTAAACAATTTCAAGGTCAACAATTAAGGGAAGAAATATGAAGAAAAACAAAAGCATTTTGAGGCATTTTCCTCACACATCACATTATTTTCATAATTTAGAAAATTATTAAATTGTGCTTACTCACAACTTAAAAACTACACATGCTATTCTCAAAATTCAAATTCAATTTAGATCATTGGTTAAACACAAGACTTTTGTACCTATCCATATAGCTTTAACTACAAAGATATTACCTATTATCATGACGTTTGCCTTAAATTTAATGAGGAACATAATTTTTAGTTAAATTCTTAAAGGTATATATATAAATATATATATATATATATATATATATATATATATATATATATATATATATATATATATATATATATATATATATATATATATATATATATATATATATATATATACACATATATGTATACATATATATATATATATATACATTTATATATATATATATATATACATTTATATATTTATATATATTTATATATATATTATATATATATATATATATATATATATATATATATATATATATATATATATATGTATATATATATATATATATATATATATATATATATATATATATATATATATATATATATATATATATATATATATATATATATATATATATATATATATATATATATATATATATATATATATATATATATATATATATATATATATATATATATATATATATATATATATATATATATATATATATATATATATATATATATATATATATATATATATATATATTTATATAAGGTGAGCATATATATTATGATTAACGAAACTAGCGTAAAATGGCGTGCGTATATTTATCGTTGACGGAAAAACACCAAATTTTTCAATTATTAGTTTTCCAACGTAGAAATATCTTAAGTTTGACAAGTTGAACTTTAAGAATACAACCTTAGTATCAAAAATGATGTTTGAAGTATTTTTACACGTATATGTCACTGAAGTATTTGTACACATATATGTCACTGTCACAACTGAAAACGCTGAATCAAGATACGAATTTGAAGGGGATTACCAAAGTAATTTTCGTTACATCATTTAAGTGAGTTTTGTATGATAAGAAATTATGAGATCATCCTAAAAATGAGGAAACCGAAATATACCACAAATTTGTATATCTTCCCTCGAATAAAGTAAATTAATTTATGAGATTATATTAATCCTTCAAATTGAGGATTGGCAAAATTGTACCATGCGTTCTTCATACATTTACTCCTGGACGAGCTTTAAGTTGGTTGTACAAAACAAAAAGCACACCAACTCTTCATCTCTTCATACCACGTTCTTCTTGCTTCACCTCTTTTTCTCTCTTTTCATATGACACATAATCTGCATCGTCCTGCTTTTTAGGAGTATCGCTGATCCTCTTAATAAAGGTTTCCCATTAATTGTCGTATACACCTATTGGTTTCAAAGTACGAAGAACACTTAGAGCCTTTCAATCGTTTAGAAATTATAAAGATAATGATCCCATATATTTTGATCTCAGAGGTTGGTCTCACAAGATCCGCCATGTAACCAATGCAGTATATTTATTTCTAAATGATTCAATTTAGTTGAGACTGGTTTATCAAAACGATCATCGCAAATTCATTTGCCATAAATAGACTGCTAAATATGTAAATACAAAGTTACAAACTCTCCTGAGAGAGTTAATTGTGTTCAAAGTGTCATTTCTCCTACTTGTCTACAAGGCTATCATTATCTTGCCATCTTCATCGTCATCGTCATCATCATCATCATCATCATCATCATCATCATCATCATCATCATCATCATCATCATCATCATCATCATCATCATCATCATCATCATCATCATCAGCATCATCATCATCATCATCATCATCATCATCATCATCATCATCATCATCATCATCATCATCATCATCATCATCATCATTATCAATATTATTATTATCATTATTATTTTTATCATCATCATCATCATCATTACTATTATCGTTATTATTATTATTATTATTATTAGTAGTAGTAGTAGTAGTAGTAGTAGTAGTAGTAGTAGTAGTAGTAGTAGTAGTAGTAGTAGTAGTAGTAGTAGTAGTAGTAGTAGTAGTAGTAGTAGTAGTATTATTATTATTATTATTATTATTATTATTATTATTATTATTATTATTATTATTATTATTATTATTATTATTATTATTATTATTATTATTATTATTATTATTATTATTATTATTATTATTATTATTATTATTATTATTATTATTATTATTATTATTATTATTATTATTATTATTATTATTATTATTATTATTATTATTATTATTATTATGTGAATTGAAACTGAGCCAACATGCACTAATTGTCTTGCAGATCATTTCCAAGCTTTGTTCATTTATGTGTATTTTACTCTTATTAATTTATACTGCGTTTATTTGTTTAACAGAATATGGCTAGAAATTTTGTCTTGTCATACTTGGAAAGCCATGGAATTTATCCTGAAGAAGACCAACTTTCAAAACGTTCATCACGAGAAGGTCAGCAACGTGAAACTAGAAATGACAACGATTTTAGTAAGCTTGTCAACAGCTTCGGTCGTCGAAATGTGGCACCTTCCTTCAGTAAATGGACCTTTGGAAAGAGAAGTGGTGATGCTTTTCCCGACAATCAGAATGTAGAGAAGCGGCGGATGAGCTCGTTCACTTTCGGGAAAAGATCTCTAGGTGATCAGGAATTAGACGAGAAAAGGCGATTAAGCTCCTTTTCTTTTGGAAAAAGAGCACCGATAAGTGCCTTTACGTTTGGGAAGCGACTTGACGATGATACACAACTTGACGATATGGAAGCAGATAAGAGGTATAGTGCGTTTACCTTTGGAAAAAGATCAGATGATAAGCCAAACGGATTCAACGCATTCACCTTTGGTAAAAAGGGCATGGACAAAAGACTGAGCGCATTCACATTTGGAAAAAGGAACGACGATTTAAAACTTGTCAAAAGCCCTTTTACTTCGTATATTCCCGCTAATGAAGCATTAATAGATGACATTGAACGGGAAAATATTAATAATGAAAGTGGCAATTCATTACCAATGAATGTTTTGAAATAAGCATGTACTTCAAGAAGGAGACTTCACCTTAAATGATATACACATATGAAGCTATTTCAGGAAAGCGCTATTTTATTTCATTTTATTTTACATCTTAACGTAAATACATCTCTATCTATTTTGTGGGAACTATCAAGGGTATTTTACATATTCTCTTGGGGTTCATACATCTTTTCCTAAATTTCATCAAGAATATAATAGGGGCAGCTTGTAGAATACTTATGTAGAATACGGTGGCCGTGACTTTGATCAATTTAAATATAATATCATTGATCAAAGAAGAAATAAACCTACAGGGTGAACACTTTTCTATCCTATTAACAGTTTGATTCCAACCTTCACTCATATTTTCTCGCTGGCTCATATATGTTTAAACGTTTTCGTCTTCTGAAATCTTTAGATGAGAAAACTGAAAAGAAATATATTATAGAGACATTTGGAGCAAGGAAATATTATACGGGGTTCATCTCAGTTCCTATTAGCTTGTAAGATCATTTTATTTCAGGAAAACCCTTTACATGAATTCCAAAAATAATTCAAACTTGCCTTTAAGAGGGTTTCAGAACGATTAGTTCCCTATTTAAATGACACTTGAAGGAAAAGATGGGGGGGTTTTTCTTCAAATTTGTAAGCCTGTAAGAATAGGCATTGCTTATAATTAATATTAGTGTGGGCCATACTTGATTTTGAACTCTCATGTCAGAAAAACACAGTAGATGCGAAAGAGGCTTTTGAATTTAAAGGACACCTAAAATAAAAGCCCTAAAATTTCGGTTTGGTGATCCTGCTAGGCTACTTGATGAGTGCACTTTTCGCACTGGAGAGAATACCTTCAAATACCTTTAAGCATGTTGAAGCCATCGTCTTCAGGTAGTTAGCCCGTGAACATTGATTTCTAACAATCAAACGTAAGAAAGTTAATTTCCATTCAATCTGAACACAGAGAAAAAGTGATATTGTTAAGCTCATTATGATTATTGTATTGAATTAGTTTGGTCCTCATTTAATGACTTGGCAGTATCAGTCTTTTTGTAGGGCTTGATCGTATGCATACCTCCATACTTTTAGATAGTTCAATTGATTTTTCTCAGCACCACCAAACCAAGTACGTGGCGAGTCCATTTCATGCCCCGACCCACCGCAAGACTTAGTGTGTATTTCCAGCTTTCATAACGTATTCAGATAATATGAGTTACTTTGATAATTTGTAACACTAATCTTAGTTTGTAGTATTACATCTGATCCTCGTGATAAATAGATTATGTGAATAATTAAGTGCAGAAGGAAATAGATCAGTGAAGTTAAGGAGCTGTGAGGACAATAATGGTGCAGCACAACACTCTTGTCAAAATACAGAAAGTGGATTTAGAAGTTTCTTCTTCTTTTAATGTTAGATTTCATAATAAGTAGGATATAATATCAATTCCTTCGCTCTCGCTTGTTTGTAAAGCAAAACGTGGACGCAAAGATCAATATATTTTGATTCCGTATTTTTTTGTAAGACATAATGTGGACCCAAAGACCAATATATTTAGATTTCTTATTTTTTAGTAAAGCATAATGTGGACGCAAAGACCAATGTATTTTGATTTTGTAGTTTTCCTGACACCACTATGCCCTTGTAAGTTCAGATCTGCTGTGAAAAATTTGCCTTCTCAACTTCAACGAAAAAAGGTTTTGGGTGTTTTATGTATATTTCTTTCACCCATTTGTTTTCCATTTTTCTATATCAAGAGGATTAAACAACTGAAATGGATAAGATTACAACCAATTCCATTAGAAGTTGAAGATTTATCTGGATAATAAGAAAAGCTATCATTTCACGTACACGTCCGTTCCACCTATAGCGATTCCCCTCTTAAATATCTATTTACTTTCATAGGATCTATCTCAAGTGCATTATTATACCTGTCCAGGACAAATGTATATAAGATGAAATCCTGGACAGCGAATATTTACTTTGCTTTTTTAACCCACGAGATTTCCTGATTGACGATTTACACTGGTAATCTGGGTCAACTTCTGGACTTGGAATAGTTTTGCAAGTTAAATGCACTAAATACCAGAAAGTAAAAGTCAATAAATTGATAATGCACAAAATGTGCAATTGAATATATATAAGCGTATGTGTTTTATTTTCTCTGTGTTGACAGTCTTTGGAATGTTGAAATGCCTGCATGCTTCTATCTCTCAATCTGTCAATGACTGGCCTTGCCCGCGTAATCGCATAATGAAAGGGAAGATTTAAAATGAGCGAAATATATATAAGAAAAAAAAAGTTTAACAATAATGAAAGAGGAAAATGAAAATTGAGTAGCACAAAGTAGTTTGAATTTCAGGTCTTAGTATAAAAAATTTAACCCTCCTAAAACAGTCCGGGAGAGATCCTGGAAAGAAAAAAAAGTTCCTTAAATTAGGAACTTTTCGTTACATTGACATCGCAATTTTTTGATATTTTTTATCTTTCATCATGTATTGCTATACAGACGCTAAAGCTTTATGTAGTGTTATAATTTTCATATTTTAAATATCTCTGCGAAAAATATATTTCCGCGGCGAAACTTAGAACTCAGTGATAAGCCTTTATTGCTTTCTTAGCTCGGCCTAAATATTATCGACTCCCTTTACCATGCCGTTTTTAAATATGGGAAAGATCAGAAAAAGCTAGACTTTTGGCGCGAGACAATAATTTTAATAAAATAAATATTTGTAAGAGTATTACACATCGCAAAATATTACATTCTATTTGACAAAATAGTCTCGCACTTAATATTTCTGTACATTTTTTATTGCGAAATACGAACAAAACAGTTGCAGGAAGTCTATTAGCTTAGGTATTTTATCGTTGTTTTTTTTTTTATAGGACCTCTCCTGGATTGTTAAAGTTTTTTCTTACTAACTTCTCACATATAAATGAGGGGAGTATCTCGTTTTGAATATAAAAAAATTGTTTAATCTTAGCCATAAAAATCTAATAGTAAGAAGAAGTCAACAGATCATTTTTTAAATACGTCATATATATATATATATATTTATATATATATATATATATATATATATATATATATATATATATATATATATATATATATATATATATATATATATATATATATATATATATATATATATATATATATATATATATATATATATATATATATATATATATATATATATATATATATATATATATATATATGTATATATACATATAAATATATATATATATATATATGTTATATACATATAAATATATATATATATATATATATGTATATATATATATATATATATATATATATATATATATATATATATATATATATATATATATATATATATATATATATATATATATATATATATATATATATATATATATATATATATATATATATATATATATATAAATATATATATATATATATATATATAAATTTTTATATATATATATATATATATATCTTTATATACATATATATATATATATATATATATATATATATATTTATTTATGTATTTATATATATATATATATATATATATATATATATATATATATATATATATAAATATATATATATATAAATATATATATATATATATATATATATATATATATATATATATATATATATATATATATATATATATATATATATATATATATATATATATATATATATATATATATATATATATATATATTATATATATACAGTAAAGTATTCTTAATGATCAGGCGATTGATATACCACGATTTTGTAATGAAAACCACAAGTCATGCAATCACAAGATTACCAGTCAAAGCACTCTTTCAGATGCTTATTAAAGGATATCTCCTCCCGTAATTGAAATTTCCCCTCTAACAAATGCATAACCGACATGAACAAGTTATAAACGGTTTCTGTTGTAAAATGTTTTCTGTTTTTAGTATTCACGATACGTTAGCTTTAGATTAACCTAGATGACACACGCGAGTAATGTTTTAATTCATAACGTTAATTTAAAAACACTAAATATTTTCGTTGTGATATTCTTGAAGTCATTCAGGCTTGTTTGCTTCGTCAACGTTTGGAATATATTTACAGCTTTTTGACATTTACAATAGTCCAATAATTTGACTCCCTCGGAAAGGCAATGCAAGCTTCAGGAAGTGGTATCCCCGTGAGAAACATTATGTAGAAACAAACATTGTATACAACAGATTACAAAATTGAAAAAAAAGGGGGAAAACCTATCACTTTTATCCTCAAACTAACAGATGGCGTATTGTAAGTTTATGCTCAAATCACAAACTTGGATCCTCATAAAGAAAGATAATTCTTTAATTTACGTTTAGATAGAAACGGAAACATTTATTCGCTTTAACGATTAGGGTAAGGAAATCTATTTAAATGTCCCAGTGTACTACATTGTTGACAATTAGGCAGGGTTAGAGAAGGAATGAAGAAATGCGTCGTATTGTAATAATGACATGACCAATAATTATAAACAAAAAATTAGGAAATGCCCACCACATTAGCTTTTAAAAAGTGAAAGTGCAAAAATGAATTATTAATAATCTATAACTTTATAAACCATATATCAATTGCTTACAACCATATTCACTTGCCCTACGAGTCGCAGTACACCATTACTCAAGATGATTACCTCCACATTATGCTTTACAAACAAATACGGAATCAAAATACATTAGTCTTTGCGTCCACATTATGCTTTACAAACAAATACGGAATCAAAACACATTGGTCTTTGCGTCCACATTATGCTTTACAAACAAATACGGAATCAAAATACATTGGTCTTTGCATCCACATTATGCTTTACAAACAAATACGAAATCTAAATATATTGGTCTTTGCGTCCACATTATGCTTTACAAAAAAATACGGAATCAAAATATATTGATCTTTGCGTTCACGTTATGCTTTACAAACAAATACGGAATCAAAATATTGGTCTTTGCGTCCACATTATGCTTTACAAACAAATACGAAATCAAAATACATTGGTCTTTGCGTCCACATTATGATTTTTAAACAAATACGGAATCAATTTACATTGGTCTTTGCGTCCACATTATGCGTTACAAACAAATTTGCGTCCATGCTTTACAAACAAATACGAAATTAAAATATTGGTTTTGCTTTTACAAAAACAAAAACAAATACATTGGTGTTTGCATCCACAATATGCTTTACAAACAAATACGAAATCTAAATATATTGATCTTTGCGTCCACATTATGCTTTACAAACAAATACGGAATCAAATTACATTGGTCTTTGCGTCCACATTATGCTTTACAAACAAATACGAAATCAAAATACATTGATCTTTGCGTTCACGTTATGCTTTACAAACAAATACGGAATCAAAACACATTGGTCTTTGCGTCCACATTATGCTTTACAAACAAATATGAAATCTAAAAATGTTGGTCTTTGCGTCCACATTTTGCTTTACAAAAAAATACGGAATCAAAATATGGTCTTTGGTCATTTTGCGTTCACGTTATGCTTTACAAACAAATACGGAATCAAAATACATTGGTCTTTGCATCCACATTATGATTTACAAACAAATACGGAATCAAAATACATTGGTCTTTGCGTCCACATTATGCTTTACAAAAAAATACGGAATCAAAACACATTGGTGTTTGCGTCCACGTTATGCATTACAAACAAATACGGAATCAAAATACATTGGTCTTTGCGTCCACATTATGCTTTACAAACAAATACGGAATCAAAATACATTGGTCTTTGCGTCCACGTTATGCTTTGCAAACAAATACGGAATCAAAATACATTGGTCTTTGCGTCCACATTATGCTTTACAAACAAATACGGAATCAAAATACATTGGTCTTTGCGTCCACATTATGCTTTACGGAAAAATACATTGGTCTTTGCGTCCACATTAGGCTTTACAAAAAATACGGTTTAAAATTACATTGGTCTTTGCGTCCACGTTATGCTTTACAAACAAATACGGAATCAAAACACATTGGTCTTTGCGTCCACATTATGCTTTACAAACAAATACGAAATCTAAATATATTGGTCTTTGCATCCACATTATGCTTTACAAAAAAAATACGGAATCAAAATATATTGGTCTTTGCGTCCACGTTATGCTTTGCAAACAAAAACAAAATATTGGTCTTTGGTCCACGTTAATCAAAATCAAAATATTGGTCTTTGCGTCCACATTATGCTTTACAAACAAATACGGAAATCAAAATACATTGGTCTTTGCGTCCACATTATGCTTTTTAAACAAATACGGAATCAAATTACTTTGGTCTTTGCGTCCAAAACAAAAAATACGGAATCAAAATACATTGGTCTTTTGCGTCCACGTTATGCTTTACAAACAAATACGGAATCAAAATATATTGGTCTTTTCGTCCACATTATGATTTTACAAACAAATACGGAATTAAATACATTGGTCTTTGCGTCCACGTTATGCATTACAAACAAATACGGAATCAAACGGAATCAAAATACATTGGTCTTTGGTCTTTACAAACAAATACGGAATCAAATTGCATTGGTCTTTGCGTCCACATTATGCTTTACAAACAAATACGGAACCAAAATACATTGGTCTTTGCGTCCACATTAGGCTTTACAAAAATTACGGTATCAAATTACATTGGTCTTTGCGTCCATATTATACTTTAAAAAAAAAACACGGAATCAAAACACATTGGTCTTTGCGTCCACGTTATGCTTTACAAACAAATACGGAATCAAATTACATTGGTCTTTGCGTCCACATTATGCTTTACAAAAAAACACGGAATCAAAATACATTGGTCTTTGCGTCCACATTATGCTTTACAAACAAATACGGAATCAAAATACATTGGTCTTTGCGTCCACATTATGCTTTTACGGAATCAAAAAAAAATGCTTTGCAAACAAATACGGAATCAAAATACATTGGTCTTTGCGTCCACATTATGCTTTACAAACAAATACGGAATCAAAATACATTGGTCTTTGCGTCCACATTATGATTTACAAACAAATACGGAATCAAAATACATTGGTCTTTGCGTCCACATTATGCTTTACAAACAAATACGGAATCAAAATACATTGGTGTTTGCATTGGTCTTTCCACGTTATGCTTTACAAACAAAACAAATCAAAATACATTGGTCTTTGCGGATTATGCTTTACAAACAAATACGGAATCAAACTATATTGGTCTTTGTGTCCACATTATGCTTTACAAACAAATACGAAATCAAAATACATTGGTCTTTGCGTCCACATTATGCTTTACAAACAAATACGGAACCAAAATACATTGGTCTTTGCGTCCACAACGGAATCAAAATACATTGGTCTTTTTTCCACAAACAAATACGGAACCAAAATACATTGGTCTTTGCGTCCACATTAGGCTTCACAAAAATTACGGTATCAAATTACACTGGTCTTTGCGTCCATATTATGCTTTACAAAAAAAACACGGAATCAAAACACATTGGTCTTTGCGTCCACATTATGCTTTACAAACAAATACGGAATCAAATTATATTGGTCTTTGCGTCCACATTATGCTAAATATATTGATCTTTGCGTTTATGCTTTACAAACAAATACGGAATCAAATTATATTGGTCTTTGCGTCCACATTATGCTTTACAAAATGAAACACGGAATCAAAATACATTGGTCTTTGCGTCCACATTATGCTTTACAAACAAATACGGAATCAAAATACATTGGTCTTTGCGTCCACAAAATACATTGGTCTTTTATGCTTTACAAACAAATACGGAATCAAAATACATTGGTCTTTGCGTCCACATTATGCTTTACAAACAAATACGGAATCAAAATACATTGGTCTTTGCGTCCACGTTATATATTTTACAAACAAATACGGAATCAAAATACATTGGTCTTTGCGTCCACATTATGCTTTACAAACAAATACGGAATCAAATTACAAACAAATACGGAATCAAAATACATTGGTCTTTGGTCTTTGCAAACCATTGGTCTTTGCGTCCACATTATGCTTTACAAACAAATACGGGTCCACATTATGCTTTACAAAAAACACGGAATCAAAATACATTGGTCTTTGCGTCCACATTATGCTTTACAAACAAATACGGAATCAAAATACATTGGTCTTTGCGTCCACATTATGCTTTACAAAAACAAATACGGAATCAAATTACATTGGTCTTTGCGTCCACATTATGCTTTACAAACAAATACGAAATCTAAATATATTGGTCTTTGCGTCCACATTATGCTTTACAAAAAAAATACGGAATCAAAATACATTGGTCTTTGCGTCCACATTATGCTTTACAAACAAATACGGAATCAAAATACATTGGTCTTTGCGTCCACATTATGCTTTACAAACAAATACGGAATCAAAATACATTGGTCTTTTCGTCCACATTATGATTTTTAAACAAACACGGAATCAAATTACATTGGTCTTTGCGTCCACATTATGCTTTACAAACAAATACGGAATCAAAATACATTGGTCTTTGCGTCCACGTTATGCTTTACAAACAAATACGGAATCAAAATACATTGGTCTTTGCGTCCACATTATGCTTTACAAACAAATACGGAATCAAAATACATTGGTCTTTGCGTCCACGTTATGTTATGCTTTATTGGTCTTTGCGTCCAAACAAATACGGAATCAAATTACATTGGTCTTTGCGTCCACATTATGCTTTACAAACAAATACGGAATCAAAATACATTGGTCTTTGCGTCCACATTATGCTTTACAAACAAATACGGAATCAAATTACATTGGTCTTTGCGTCCACATTATGCTTTACAAAAAATACGGAATCAAAATACATTGGTCTTTGCATCCACATTATGCTTTACAAACAAATACGGAATCAAAATTACATTGGTCTTTGTCAGGTTATATGCTTTCAAACAAATACGGAATCAAAATATATTGGTCTTTGCGTCCACATTTATTGGTCTTTGCGTCCACATTATTTTTACAAACAAATACGGAATCAAAATACATTGGTCTTTGCGTCCACATTATGCTTTACAAACAAATACGGAATCAAAATACATTGGTCTTTGCGTCCACGTTATGCTTTACAAACAAATACGGAATCAAAATACATTGGTCTTTGCGTCCACATTATGCTTTACAAACAAATACGGAATCAAAATACATTGGTCCACATTTGCGTCCACAATTACGGAATCAAATTACATTGGTCTTTACAAACAAATACGAAATCAAAATATATTGGTCTTTGCGTCCACATTATGCTTTACAAACAAATACGGAATCAAAATACATTGGTCTTTGCGTCCACATTATGCTTTGTAAAAACAAATACGGAATCAAAATACATTGGTCTTTGCGTCCACATTATGTTTTAAACAAATACGGAATCAAATTACATTGTCTTTGCGTCCACATTATGCTTTACAAACAAATAGAAATCAATATTTATACATTGTTTTGTCACATTGTTTAAGTTAAAAAATACGGAATCAAAATACATTGGTCTTTGCGTCCACATTATGCTTTACAAACAAGCGGTGAATCAAAATACATTGGTCTTTGCGTCCACCTTATGCTTTACAAACAAAACGGAATCAAAAACATTGGTCTTTGTTCCACATTTTGTTTTTACAAACAAATACGGAATCAAAATACATTGGTCTTTGCGTCCACATTATGCAGTATTATTTACAAACAAATACGGAATCAAAGAATAAAATTACATTGGTCATTTTGCGTCCAACATTATTATGCTTTACAAACAAATACGGAATCAAAATACCATTGGTTAAAGATCTTGGATTTAAAGTTTAATTGAATACACAGAGATTTGGGGTATTAAATCTGATGATGCGACTTCACACAGCTTGCTACCAGCTATTCTTATCCAGGTGTGTCAGATATGGTTGAGTTTGTTGATGTTTAACGGCACCGCGACAGCCAGAGTCAAATGTGCCAAGAGGGTCTTAAAATATAAGGTGCAAGAGTTACGACAGAGAGGAATGGGAGAGGGAAAGGAGGAAGGAAGGAGAGAAAATATAGAATAAATAATAGAGGAGCAAATAAAGGTAATAAAAAGGAAGGAAGAGTAAGATGGTAGGATAGAAAAGGACAAAGTTGGGTAAGGATTAGATTAGGTGAAATAGACTATCATATGATTGAAAAATGAAATTTACGGAAAAATTCCTTTAAAGCTCTCGAGCTGTTGTAACATATATGCAAGTGAATGCAATTTTACTCACAGATAAGCTTGAATGCTTTTGCAATCTCAATCAAAAATGACATTGCCCCGAAGAATAACTAATTTAAATTGCAAAACAAAAAGGCCATTTTGTTAAGAAATCTTTACTTAACATTATTTTGTAAAAGAGATTTTGATCTAAAATGAATAATTTGTTTTGCAACAAACAAGTTGTAAGTACCCATGACCATTAAGACATTAAAGATTATATAAACAGATTGTAAATTGCCGGTCGCTCTCACAATTATTGGATAAAAGTATAATGTATGCGTTATCCATGACTTCATATGGACAAACATATGTTTTCTATATCACTACGGAAAATTGACGAAACTTAATTGGCTGTAACTTCGATGATATCATGTTCCGCGTAGAAGATATCGAATTTCAAAGATTACTGAAGTGCATTTAAAAGTTTAAGTTAACAGTCAAGAAACACGGCAATAGTATGTATATGAAAGCTAAATACCTTATTGATTGGAATAACTATTTAATGAGATATAAAATACAATTTATATGAACATGATTTATTCACTTGTTCATGTACCCAATAGTTTGGATTTATAGTTTAATTGAATACACAAATATTTGGGGTATTAAATCTAATGATGCGACTTCACACAGCTTGCTACCAGCTATTCTTATCCAGGTGAGTCAGATATGGTTGTGTTTGTTGATATTTAACGGCACCGCGACAGCCAAAATCAAATGTGCCAAGAGGGTCTTACAAATATAAGGTGCAAGATTTAGGACAGAGAGGAGTGGGAGAGAGAAAGGGGGAAGGAAGGGGAGAAAAATAAAATAAATAATAAAGGAGAAAATTAAGGTAATAAAAAGGAAGGAAGGATAGGATGGTAGGATAGAAAAGGACAAAGTTGGATAAGGATTAGATCAGATGGAATAAATTGCTATTGCTGAGGAAGGTGATAATATTGGAGGAGGGATTGCTCTAATTGAAAAGATCAGAAATAGAGTTGGAGGAGGAAAGGAGTGATCTGGAGCACAGGTATAAGGGACAGGTTAAGAGGATATTATTGATCGAGAAATCGGTGTTGCAAGTGGGGCTGAGAATTGTAGGAGAGCCTGAAGGGAGGTAGGAGTGGGTGAGAAAGGGGTGACCAGGTGTGTCAGAGATTTAGAATTAAATGACAAATGAATTAAGATATCAAAATTGTTTTTCATCAATTAGTCGTTCCCTTTCATTCGAAAAGCACATTTATCATGTGACCGCAGGAAGATTCCGACGGAATTAGCCTGGGTGTTTACCATTTTCATATTCTATAGCTTTGGTAACTTATGTAAAATCAAGTTACCAGGTTGGTGCACATGTCATTGAAATCATTTTAATCTGATTTAAGGACGATACAACATATATTCCGAAATTTTCAATGTCTAATACAACCAGACAACTGCAGCATATTAGTTGTTGTAGGGATGAAGATACGTCATTATCAATTAGTCAATTGATTAAAACTAATTATATACTAATCGCATGCCTGTAGCATGGAATTTGTAAAGGAGGTTCGTTTTTCGTATAAAAGGGAAACAAATCTTGAAATCCGGGTGCTTATTATTCTTTTGGATATCAGAAGGAGACTTTCTCAACAAAAGGGGGTTCGTTCGCCCGGAAGAATTTTCCCTGGCTACGAGCCTAGTCACCAGGGCAGAGCCGTTTGACTGAGGAGGAAGGGGGCACACCAGAGACAACAGAGCAAAGCTAAAGGTGGAAGCTTGAAAATTCCCCTCAATTAAAAAGAAGACTATGCTAATGACCGTGGGGGAAGGGGGGGGGGGGATCGGACTCCAGTCCTCCTCTTGGAGACGGCATTGGGTCACCAAAATTCAGACAAACATGTATTCCTTTATGCCAACATAACTGACGTATAGTGCCATTGACATTCGCTCCCTCCCTCCAGCATACAGGTCTGGTGACACACATGCATTCCAATGTGCTAGCATAACTGCTGTCAAGTGGTCGTAGAGAGTCAAGTGACGCGCAAGAACTGAACAATGTTCTGCCTATGATCGCTGCATGCGCCCATAAAGAGCTTGTCCAGAGGCAATATTCCCGCTTTTACAGCATAGCTAAGGCTTGAAAAATTAATTGTAGGTTTACAAAATCCCACTGAGGGATGCAAAAATCCCCCGATATGGCTGAAAATTCCGCAAGGGCTTTAAAACTCCAGCTGGGGCTTCAAAAATCTCCGGCTATAGAGCTACAAAAATTCCTCTAGAGTTTCAAAATTCCTGCTAGGACTGCAAAAAAACCTCTAGAGCTTCAAAAATCCTGCTATGGCTGCAAAACTGCTCCGCTAGGGCTTCCAAAATTCCATCAGGGTTTCAAAAATTTGCAGAGCTTAGTCCAAAAGCTACATCCACACTAGGTTTTAATGAAATGTTCTATAGCAGACTTGGGGCTCGGAAATCAAATGTAGGCTTTAAATTCCTCTTAGGGCTAGATATTTCATAAAAATCGAGTAAAATTGGCAATTGTACAGCTGTTTGGAGATTTTTGTGCAAATATCCCCAAATATTTGTGTTACTCTTGTGACGTGTGAACGGGACATAGTCTCTATTTTTAAATGCAAATTCTTTTAAGCCTTTGTCATTTATCTTTGAAAAAAGGAAGAAATTCTAATGAAGGGGATTTAATCTTAGCGATACCCCAATAAGATCAAGCTGAAGAAGGCATTTTGAACATTTTCAAGGTATGAAATTAGAGAAGAAATATGAACAAAAACGTCAACATTTTGAGGTGTTTTCTTATTCATATATCACATTTTCTTCAATATATTAAAAGATTTTCAAACTTGTTTACTCATAGCTTGAAAACTACACATGCTATTTTCACGAACTCAAAGACTTTTAATTTATACGTGTTTAAAAAGTAAACTTCTTTACCTGTCCAGAGACCTTTAACAGGACCGTAGTCAGGAATTTTAAAGGGGGTTCGTTTTTCGTATAAAAGAGCAATTTGTTTTAAATTCCGGGTGCTTATTATTTTGTTTTGGATTTCAAAAAGGCACTTTCTCAGTTCGTTCGCTCGGATGAGCACACTCCCCGCCTCCTTCTCCGCCCCTTCTCCCTTGCTTCCGGCTACGGGCCTGCTAGTCGCTTTCTATCTAGTTTGAAGTGTGTCAGGAAATATAAAGGGAATGCTTGCCAAAACATCATCATTCCTACCAAATTTCCTCAGCATTATCATCAGTATAAACTGCTGTATTACGGTCCAGTGGCATACCTAGGGAATGGGACATTTTTTTTGCTGGGCGTCCCGCGTTCCCCCCTCGGCCCAATGAAACACAGGCATTGACCAATTTCAAACGGTTTCAAACATTTTCCGTCCTTTTTTCCTATCATCCTCAAATAAATTAATACGCACTGATAATTAGCTATTTCATATTTTAATATTTGCATTAATAAAAAAGTTTAAATTTTGACCAATGTTTAAATAATTCTCTTTGCTAAAATTTAATTTGAAATTTCACTCTCAGACTGATTTTACCATTTATTGCAAAAAATAAACTAGAAATTTACAGGGCGCCATGGTTCTGTGGCTATTGTATGAAAATGTATTTATCATTTGAAGCGACGATTTTGGCAGATTGGGGCATCAAAAACGTGGAATCTTTAGTGTCAGGGGACGATCTGTTTAAATTAAAGTTGTTCTGCCGATGCATCATGCGCCTGTTAGTGTATATAGGCTGCTAGGCGTATATGCTACGGGTCCAAGAGGAATATAATATTTTGGCTGAATACGGTTTTGCCAGATTTTCATCTCAAATTTTAGCTAGAAAATTGGGGGCAAACTATCAGCATATATGTATGTAACATTTTTCTTTATTTTCCACGTTTTTGTGACCATTTCAGAGCCCGAATTTTCAATGGAAATTTTTTCTGTAGGTCTATTTGCTTAGAAATGGCAACTCAAATTCTTTTCTGAGTTGGATTTTGACGTTCGAATCAAAAAATTATCTTTCTTTCTATCAATTATATTTCTGAACTTTTTTCTTTGATTTTAAGCCATTTTTGGACATCAACAAAAAATCTTCAAAGCTTCCGAGGCGTCGCCCCTGGAACCGATGTTTTCCCTGAATTGTATCCATTTTCAGCCTATTTCTTTTTTTTGTTTATGAAATAGTAGCTCAAAAGACATGAGACTGAGTTCATTCTAACGTTACAATCTAAATAGTTCTTCTTTTTTATCAACTCTAATTTTTCATCATCAAAACCAAGAAATCGTCAGAACTTCCATTTTTCTACTGTTGACTGCTGTGCCCCAGACGCCACTGTTACAATCACCATATGAGAAAGACATACACATGGTATAGATTAAAGGCCATCTATCGTGGTTAAAATGTGGCGGAGTACAATTTATTCCAAAACAATACTGATTGGCTTAGCAATGTAATTATCAGATGAGAAAAACATACGCATGGTATAGATTAAAGGCCATCTATCGTAATTAAAATGTGGCGGCGTACAATTTATTCCAAAACGATACTGATTGGCTTATCAATGTAAGTGCACACTGTACAATTGTGTTTTGACCAATCAAAACACAGGATTTGAATTTCATTTACCTCGTACGTTAGAGACAACAACTGGCCTTTAACTTATGAGTAAAAGATTCTTATAAATTATGGTTGATCACAAACAGCATAGTGGATGTAATTTCTTGAACAACTTGCTGAAGGGCTTTCTGAATCTTCTATTTCAAAATCTTAGTCACTGCAAATGATTCAAAAGTCTGTTCTTGGCAGAATTTTATTGGTAGCAAATCAAAAAATCAAAACAGCTGGTCAGAATTTACTACTTAAAGAAGTATGATAAACATTTAAAAAACAAAAATATCAAGATCCCATGTAATAATTCACAAAATTTGTATTATGTATGCAAATGCATGACTGCATGAGATTTAAACATGATGTAAAATGGTTAACGTTTAACTGATTTTGATGAAGTTAAGCTCAAATTGTTTCTACATGTCCATATAATCTTTAAACAGATGTTGATGTAGGGAGTTATATTACTTAGTAGAATTAAGTTTTACATGGCAATGTAAAGACTATTTTAATTTTGAGATCTGAAGTACAGTTGGCATCAAAGTTGGCCTCTAAATGGACAATTGTGTGAATCTAAAGCAATTATTGTCGCTCCCAAAATTCCATAGATTTTTTGGGCTATTATGTTGAGAGAAAAAAAAAACAGATTGATTAGAAACATATTTAGGATTGCTTTTAAGAAACTTCACAATTAATTCATGAACACAGTCTTTAAAATTCGACATAAAGCCAGATCAAACTGTTCTTCAAGTGATTAATATACCAATTTAAATCAAAATGATTGCTACAGTAATATTTCCATTCTCAATCCTTTCTCATCTGGGTAGAGCTTCGACTCATACTAAGAACTATTCGTATATCAGTATATTATCTTGAACTTTCCTTGTAGTACAAAATTCCGCCATTTGGGAAATCCTTCCAAAGCCCACACGTAAACTAAATCCAGGCTATTCTTTTAATGATTTCATATTATTATTAAGTGATATACTATTGGAGTATTGTTGATTAGCTAGTTAATTGCAAGAAACAGTCTGACTCATAAAAGTAATTGTTATCCAATCCGAGGCCCTAGATTAATATTGTCGTATTCCGAAATAAATTACTCAACAAATTATCAAATGCGGGGTTTACTAAACGATTTGTCAAAAATTGTATTCAAGCTTTCTTGAAATTTCTTATGCTCCAAATCTATCTTAATACAGTGACACACATCCATAGTCCTCATTCTATTAAAGGTTTATGATTTTTTTCATAATGAGTTGGGTATGTCAGGGAACCTGAAAACTAAAGCTAAGGAACCTGAAAACCTGTGGAAAAAAATCGCTTGAAAACAGATGTGAGGTAAGAAAATACAAAACAAACTGTCAATGAGAGAGAAACCAACGTTAAATGTGTGTAAAACTAACCTAAGTGCATTTATTTACAAATATGTACAAAAAGCGACTAAGTCAACAGTCAACATCAACCTCACATTACACACCCAAATGCACGTCTTACCGCAACACAGACCAAAAGCGGACTGACCGAACCTCGTGGCCGTGATACCACGTGTGGTATCTACCACGCCCGGTCTACCCTGAACATGACGCATGCGACAGAACAGAGCGGAAAAGTACCGGTCGGTACTGGTCGGTTCTGTCGCATGCACCAATGTTGGGGCGCAATTATCTAACAAACAAATACATGGTAGCGTTAAAGAGACACAGTGATGCAACGGCATAACAGTACCCCGCACAGTACATAACTGAATAAGACTTCAAAATGCTTCCTGTAATAACTGACAAATGTTATATTAATGTTATCTTTTACCTACAATAAGATGAACGGTTTTGCATCACTTTTATCTAACATCAGTCATCTATATTTATACACAGGTTATTCGTCTTTATGAAGTACAAACAATTGCTAAAACACCCATTCTTGAGGTAGTAAGGTTGTGATTGTGAGCGACAACTCCGCTTGGTCAAAATGAGGACAAAAAGTTAAATATAAATGGAAAACTACATTATTTTTCTATTAATTTGTGTTTAAAAAATATAAGATTATGAGGAGAAGTGTCTTTAAATGTTGAAAATAATACATTTAGTTTTTGACATATGCCAAATTTGTGATGCACTAAGAGACAACTCAAAGGTTTTATTCTTTACATTTTTTTACTTCATTTCGGTCTCTAATATCGTCTCAATCTCAAATCATTTCTTTTTTAATCATAATCACCAAATCTCCTTCAAGCTAGTTTGGTACATGGTAAAAAACAATAACAAAAAATTTACATCAGAAAATACAATGGCATCCATGTGCGTGCATGACATATTTGTATACTAACACCTAAAAGTTGCATACTAATACCAAAAAGCTTCAAAATTGGTCAATATGTATTTGTCCATAAATTTTTAAAGGTATATTAACAGTTACAAAAGAGCTACCTGTCACCAAAAAGAGCATTAAATTCAGAGCTTAATGGTTTTTGAATTTTGAAAATAGCATGTGTAGTTTTCAAGATATGAGCAATCAAAGTTTTATCATTTTTTAATTTGTTGAAAAAATGTAATGCATGAAGAAGAAAATGCCCAAAATGTTTTTGTTTTTCTTCATATTTCTTCCCTTAAATTCAGACCTTGAAAATGATCAAAATGCCTTTTCCAGCTTGAAATTGGTAGAGGTGTGATCAAAATTAAATCCTGTTCATTAGAATTATCTTCGCTTTGTCCACTGGAAATGGCAGAGAGTTAAAAACAATGGATTTTCATACGCGAATAGAGACTATGTCCCATGCCTACATCACAAGAGCAATATCAGCACAAAAATCTTCAAAAAACTGTAAAATGGCCACCTGATTTTAATGAAATGTTTTGCTTTCTTCATGTTTTTAGGGGATTTCAAATCAATTTAGCTAATGTTGCATCTACCTGTCTTTAAACCTTTAATGCTAAAGCGGCACAAGTTGCTAACATCCTAATATGAAAGCTACACTATCCTGTTCGCGCTCTATTATCAATCTTTAAGTTTATTCAAGGAGAACATTTTCAGAAATGATTTAAAAGTACAAGTTTAACGACTGAAGTTAATATTTTACAGCTTACATGAACCGTAGAACATATGCACATATTGACAGAGGCTTATAGAGAATTGGGAAGCTGTCACCTTAAGAGGATTTACCTTCCCAGTTGCATACCTGCTTCCCACTTGATACAATTAAATGATATTTCGGTACAATTATTAGAAAATATGGTAAAACTTGTCAACAGCAACACCTGCAGCAACGTTAATTTACCGGTGCACTTTTTCGCTTGTCCTGGATATTTTGGGGTTGTTTCCCCGTAAGAGGTAACATTTCCCTGCGCTCCAGAATATCAAAATCATGAGTCGATCAAACCCACTGATTGTTATACCAACTGAATTAAAGTTTTATGCGTGACATCCATTATAATTTTGCTACTAGATACAGATAGATAAAACAAATATCTCATAACTATCAACAATTCACCGTGTATTAAACAATTTTATGAAACTGTTAGACATCTAGTGCTAAATTGTGTTTAGAATATCTCAGAAACGTAAAAATGACTGAAACAACTACCTTACAATATTCTAATAAAAAGTTCCAATGTAATAGGCAGACCCTTGCACTACGTCATTAAAACATATTGTTTTCTACCAATCCGTGACAACTAGCTGATTTAAAGGCTAATTATCGTTCGTCTATAACGTGGAGGTAAATATATCTCAATTCGTGTGTTTTGATTGGTTGAAACACAATAGAATAGTGTGCGCTTACATTGATAGGCCAATCAAAATTGTTTAGGAATAAAATTACGTCACCACGATAGATGGTCATTAAATACTATGAAAGTAAACTCATTTATAATTATGCATTTTAACGGCAATATTTTACTAGCAGTAGCGACTCTGTCTCAACAGACTTCATGCTCCCAGTGATAATGAGTAATGACACTTTACCAATAAGATTACCTTTGATTTCATTCATACGACATCGATGCAGTGAGATATATCAAATACCATTCAGATATAATCTACTACTGATAAATTAAAAGTGGTTTGGGTAAATATGACAGATTTACAGCTTATATGAGATCACAATATTCTTACGTAACTATCTTACCAAAAAATGCAGATTAAATCATCTCCTTTGGGAAATACTTGGCTAACATTTAATGGCAAACAAATTGCGATCCTAGCGGTTTTGTCTAATTAATCATTTAATAGGCTTATTTCACTTTATACTTCGTGTGGAAACCACTCTTGCAGATATTACCTCGAGTTGCATTTCGCTGTGTCGCTTATTAACTCATGTGGGTAGCTTGGTACCTAATAATGCATTTTAATAACTGTCACTAATATCCACTCGTCCATTACTCTAATGAATCTACCTTTTCATGGAAGACAAAATTTTACAAATCTAGCGATTGTAGTTTTTAAAATTAAAGCAATCTCCACCCACATTAGCATGATATAAATCACTTTTTAAGACTCATAATATCGATATTACGGAAGATAAAAGAGTTGCGGTTCGTTATTTCAACTCATATTGTTTTTGGCATTACAAGTAGGTGTACCGAACGTCAGGATTATCTTATTGGAATTTATTATATTTCATGGTGAGTATTATCATCTGTTTAAGCTATTCTTCTGTTTACAAGAAAAGTCGGAAAGATTTGATAACATGAAGAGACATGTTTATCATATTTTCTAATTCTTTTTCGTTTATTTCGGAGTAAATATTTTCAATCAATCCTACATGAACACGCACAAAATGTCATTTTACAGAGAATATGCAGAATATTGATTGTACTAGGGAGCTCGATTCGTTTACGAGGCCTTTGTTTATCTCATTAATTTAATTCCCTTCTTTGCTATATGTGTTCAGATGGGCGTGCCTTCTTGGATGTCCGTAGTTTGCATTGCTGTCATCATCTACAGTTTTGTCCTGGATAATATTGCTTGTGACTTCCCTGACAACGGTCAACTTGTGCAGTTACATTCAGCCAATGGAAAGTATTCACAGACTACAGCAAAGGTATTTAAACTTATATACAACGCAATTATTAAGAAGTTATTTTATCATTTATAAGTAGTTTTTTGACAATTAAGAGTTGATAATATACTGTAAAGCATCTTCTAACAACATACAACACAACATAGAGTAAAAACAACTGACGTTCCTCACTTCTAGGGTAGCGTAAAAGACATGATAACAGCAAAATCACCCATAAGTTAAAGGCTACACAAAGCAAACCTTTCCTTTAACTTAACTTTCCCTCTCTTACTTGGCATTTAAATATTAAACCTAAATTGATACAAAACAAATTAGTGGGTATAATTAAAGATCTGTGCACTTGGTTGAAAGAGTATTTATTCACTTTTGACTTCAGTATTTAATTGATGCGAAATGTCTTATGCATCACTGGGCAGACAGCTCAAAATCGTTCTGTAATTCCTTCAATTTCTTTTCAAAATATCAGTTTTTGTTTTTGAAATTTGATATCTTCATATTTCATTTGGTCGAAAATTACTAGAGCCAGACATCCAAATCGACTACGTTTTACAAAAATGGTAATAACTGGATTGCCGATCTTTTTACGAGGTTGATAATGATTTGTTAAACAGCCTATATACTCTTGTAGTAGTGCCGCATACAAAAATTGACGACTTTCAAGCCCATAATGATGAATTTATCGGTATGCAATTTTTTCAATTTCTTTTCAATATATTAGTCGCTCAAATGATGGGAAAGTTTATTCCTGCTACAAATTTTATTGCATCACAGAATTGTGATAGACATTTATAAAACAAAGTATTTACAAAAGACAATACCAAGGTATCCCTTTAACACACAAAATGTGCATAAAATATGCAAGGTGATGCCTTTGATTAAGATTAGTGTAAACTGCTCAATGCTTCATCGATTTTGATGAGCTTTTGTTGATGGTTTTAATATATTATGAAGCAATCTCTAAACATTTAAAGAAAATATGACCATCATGTTTAGAGCAGTGATTAACAAAAAATAAATATGTAGGCTATTATCTACAAATTTCAATGTTTGCTACTCTCGTATAATTGGCAAACATATGTTTGTGATGTATTATAATATTAGTTTTTAAAATTTGATATTTTCGTTAGATCTAGCCATTAGGCAGTGTTCTGTTCGTTAGATCTAGCCATTATGCAGTGTTCTGTTCGTTTTTTTAATAAGGTCGAAATATTATTACTAACCAGACATCCAATTCGACTACTTTATTCAAAAATAAAATAGTAATGACTTAATTTCTGAATATCTTTGCGAGGTTGATAATAATTTCTTAAACGAAAATATATACTCTTATAGTAGTGGCCAATAACGATTTGACGATTTTCAAACATATGATTAAAACATGATGAATTTACGAAGATGTGGGAAAATCATTCTTGATTATGCAGTGTTCTGTTCGTTAGATCTAGCCATTATGCAGTGTTCTGTTCGTTAGATCTAGCCATTATGCAGTGTTCTGTTCGTTAGATCTAGCCATTATGCAGTGTTCTGTTCGTTAGATCTAGCCATTATGCAGTGTTCTGTTCGTTAGATCTAGCCATTATGCAGTGTTCTGTTTGTTAGATCTAGCCATTATGCAGTGTTCTGTTCGTTAGATCTAGCCATTATGCAGTGTTCTGTTCGTTAGATCTAGCCATTATTGACTCTAAGAGATTCTGTGAGTGATATCACAACACTTGCTTTGAAATTCTGGGTAAAAGGATCAAAACTCTGGGTAAATGGATCAACACTCTGGGTAAATGGATCAACACTCTGGGTTAATGGATCAAAACAACTCTGGGTAAATGGATCAAAACTCTGGGTAAATGGATCAAAACTCTGGGTAAATGGATCAAAACTATGGGTAAATGGATCAAAACTCCGGGTAAATGGATCAAAACTCTGGGTAAATGGATCAAAATTCCGGGTAAATGGAAAATAACTCTGGGTAAATGGTTTAAAACTCTGGGTAAATGGATCAAAACTCTGGGTAAATGGATCAAAACTCTGGGTAAATGGATCAAAACTCTGAGTAAATGGATCAAAACTCTGGGTAAATGGTTCAAAACTCTGGGTAAATGGATCAAAATCACTCAAGTGGAACTGCAAAAAGGCAAAGTTCGATTTGCTTTAGAAGGAATTCTCTTGTATAGTTTGTTCCTATCAGTTTTCTAATACGCTCCCTTTTTATCATAAAAAAGAAAATGTTAGTAGCGGTACAAAATAACCGTGATTTCCTTTATTATGGCGTGTAAAGGCACAATTATTTCTCATAAAGATTTCCTAGTCTATGTTTCAGTTAATTTTTAATTTATTATATTGAAAACAACTTACATTAGGCCTCAGTGTGTTTCTTTAATCAATAAGTTATCTCTTTCCTTAAAACATAAAAGTTCAATAATGCCATGCTAACTACGAAACAAAAGGTGTTTTGTGTCCAGACTTGGAAGGCTAAAGTCTTCCTGGACTTGTGGAATGTTGATTTAATAATTATGTTGTTATAATCAATGCTGATAAATCAAGTCATTTGAGTTCATCAAACCTTTGCTTCTGAGTTTTAAAACTCTGAAGTATTCTATAATGGGAAAAAGAAATTGCTAAGCTAAATAAATTGTTATTGAAAACAATATATTGCGAAATATGAATGATAACGATGTGTTATTTGCTATACAATTCAACAATTTCATTCTCGTTAACCATATTTACTAGTAGTGAATTTATTAGAAATTCGTATTCTGATCAAAGTTTACGGAATAAACTAAAGCCACGGAATAGCTGACGTGCAACTAAATGAGACTGATCATTGAGCATATCGTCGCAGAAAAGTTATGTTGTTCCTTGTTTGTCCATTTTTTGGTCAAATTGAGTTGTTTATTGAAAAATGTTTTGAAACTAAATAAGGTTCTTTCTAGATGATTGCCTTGTGAATATATCGCATACAAAATAAAATGTTGCAACAATGTGTTATAAAGAAATACATTAAAAATCAATAACTTAAAATGTGATAATCTCAATATGGCATTTTTTAACATAGGACAATGTCACTTTCCTGCAACGATATCAAACAAAGAAAGGCGAACAGCTTTGCAGAAAAGTAGAAACACAGAGAATTAGTTTTTATTTCCCATACATTTGTAATCACGACAAACTTAAAGCACCAAGTGTTACGCTTGATTTCACTGCTTGACGAAAATGACTCATATGAGTATTCAGTATTATATGGTCGATTAATTGTACACTTTAAACATTTTCACAGGAAATTGCAAGTTCCCATTTCGACAACAATCCGCTGCACGCTAAAAAATATGCGTTGGATGGCACTCAAGAGGAAATAAAAAGTTATAACGAAGTAAGACCACCAGGATTTTATGACTTAACATACAAAAGACGACTGAGCCCTTTCGCTTTTGGAAAAAGAGCTGTCAACTTTCCTGCTACTCAAAATAAAGAAAAACGACGTTTGCGTACATTTATTCATGACAATAGAGCATTAGAAAATTTGGAGTTGGAGGGTAAACGACGACTTAGCCCATTTGCTTTTGGAAAAAGAAATGATAATGTTCCATTTTATCAACATGATGAAAATCAAAGCAGTGATTTGCTTAACTTTGAGAGAGAATTATTTGTAGGTAATGCGGTAGATAGCAAAAGAAGATTGAGCCCGTTTGCGTTTGGTAAAAGATCGCTAGTAGAATTTGAGTTGGAAGAAAAACGAAGACTGAGCCCATTTGCATTTGGTAAAAAGTCACAAGAAAAATTTAAGTTAGCTGACAAAAGAGGGCTAAGCCCATTTCTAATTGGTAAACAGTCACAAGAAAAAGTTGAGTTAGGTGTCAAAAGAAGGCTGAGCCCGTTCGCGTTTGGTAAAAGATCGCTTGTGGAATTTGGATCAGAAGAAAAAAGAAGACTGAGCCCATTTGCATTTGGTAAAAAGTCACAAGAAAAATTTAAGTTAGATGACAAAAGAAGGCTAAGCCCACTTTTAATTGATAAAAAGTCACAAGAAAAAGTTGAGTTAGGTGTCAAAAGAAGGCTGAGCCCGTTCGCGTTTGGTAGAAGATCACTTGGGGAATTTGGATCAGAAGAAAAAAGAAGACTGAGCCCATTTGCGTTTGGTAAAAAATCACTAAATGAGTTTGAGTTAGATGATAAACGAAGATTGAGTCCGTTTGCATTTGGTAAAGAGTCAGAAGAAAAATTTGAGTTAGATGACAAAAGAAGGCTGAGCCCATTTGCGTTTGGTAAAAAATAACGATAGGATTTTGAGTTAGAGAAATGACGATTAAGCCCATTTGTATTTGGTAAAAAAGAACTAAAGGAGTTTGAGTCAGACGACAAAAAACGATTGAGCCCGTTCGCGTTTGGTCAACGATCGCAAGAGTAATTTGATTTAGATGACACAGAAAGATTTAGTCTATTTGCGTTTGTTGAACGATCACTAGAAAATTTGAATTAGATGACAAATAAAGACGGAGAGCCCATTCGCGTTTGGTAGAAAATGACGATAGGATTTTGAGTTAGAAAAAGAAGCTTGAGCACACTTGCATTTGGTTAACGATCGCTAGGGGAATTAGAATTAGAAGGGACAAGAAGACGCCCATTCGCGTTTGGTAAAAACTATCTATAGGATTTTGAGTTAGAATAAATACGAATAAGCTGATTTGTGTTTAATAACGGGCTGTACATTTGAGGTAGCACGAGCATAATACATCTTGGGTAAAGGTCAAAAACAGACTTAAAGAATACTTAAAGAAAATTGCTTGACATGTCACGACGAGTAATTCTGGTACATACTAGTGGCGTCACTTACGCGGAGGTTCTTGAATGCCGCAATGTCTATACTGTATGTATTTTTCCAATCAGAAACGTTGAATTACCTTGCATATTTGTTTCCACGCTAACACAATAAATTGCCTTTAAAAGAATGCACTGACTGGATATGGGCACTGCAACGTTTAAAATCTTTCATTAATTATTGTTCAATAAGTACTGTAAACTTGGGAAATTTATGGGAAGAAACATATTATGTTCTCCCTTTGAATGTTCCCTGCAAAACGTAGTGACTCTTCCGTTAAATGACCTACAATAAAGAGCAATTTGCTTCTGAATGTAGGTTCCTATGTGTTGAAAAAGAAAGAAAGTAGGCTATGTAAGTTTTTGATAATAAAACACCCACTTTCTAAAACGAAAATCCACTTACACAGTGGTAAAAAGCCACTATTACTATATATAAATTGCACTAGGTTTTCAAGCCTTGAGTGAAATGTGACTTTACGTTAACCCAGTTTAAATCGCATGGGGCGTCTTCACCTTTATGGTTAGTAAGAAGAACACAATTTGTTTACATTTCTAAACTATAATAGACACAAAAGATATAGGTCTTGTGATCATTGCAAATCAAGTCAATCTGTTAGGGAAGTCACTGCTTCGTAAAAGTCAAATTTTGTGACGAATACTTGTTTTGATAAGTGATATCTGGCTGTACATGTCATGCTAATGCAACAACAAAATGTGGAATTTGTCTCGAAAACTTTCAGTATCCACGTGGACTGCTCTCTCCTTAGCTTAACCCAACTTCTTCTACTTACCATACACCCGTCATACGCGGGATTAATCAAGAATAGAAAATATTTTACAAAATGAGAGGGCTTAATTTAAGCGACTTAATTATTCCATTCATTTTATAAGCATATTCTACTACAGTAGCCTCAATCGCTACTGCAACAATCTCAAATGCATAATTAATTGAATGTTGTTTGAAGTTTCATTTATTTTCTTATAGAAAACTTAAGTTATAATGACTGATTTCCTTCGAGATAATTGTTCGATGCCAAGCAAGAAATGAAGTTTTTATAAAAGTAGCTGCTTCAGTTAAAAGTATGGAATTGTACTTTTTAAGATTTCCTTTTTTCGTCGATAAGTTTGATACGTGAATCTCTGCGCTTAATATTTAAAGATAGCAGCATGGTGTAAACATTGTATACATTTTGTTATCATCTGTTGTGTAACCATGCAATTACCATGCAAATGATATGATGATATTTAAGATTAACCTTGTTTAAGATTTGTATGGGGCTCAGTGTTTTTATTATAAGCATTCGGTTTTTTTAAGAGAAATTAAACAACACAGTATGATTTGAACAAGAGGATTATTCTAGATATATCGTTATCTGACATTCTTCTGCTAGATGCGTTGTTGATAACATTTTACAGTTAAGTCAGTCAGTATATCAAACCTTTAAAATCATTTTTTACAACCTATTGCTTGAAAACTACTCTTATTAACGTTTTTATGTGGTGTCGTGTTTCATTAAACTGTTCATTTTATACTGTATGTTTATCCATCCATATACTTATCAATGTAAATTCATTTTATACTCCTGTAATCGAAAGTATTGACTTTATGAAAGTAAGGTAATGAATACAAAAAGTCGCAGATACACAAAAAACAATTAATTATCATATGTTTATATTGTATGTGTCCCATCGATTCCCATTTAATTAAGGGAATGTTTATTCTTCGTCGCGGCAATTTCTTTTAGTTCCCATAACAGTTCAAACTGAAATTAGCAATCAAATATAACATTTAAAAAAAACCTTGGACAAATATTTAGCTATTCGAAGCGTTTGCTTTAAAACGCCTCTCCCCACCCCAACCCCCTCCCCTCTTTTCTCTTTTTTTATAGCGTTTCCGAGCATTTGGTGTTTGCTCGGTCATTGGTGCTAGCCACATATAAGCGCAGTGGAGAGGTTTGAAGCCATTGTATACATCATGCAGCCACGTCAGACTTCCAAAGAGTCATTGAAGTCATTGAAATAC
>JAIGNY010002331.1:92500-257500 GCA_020152595.1 Chiridota heheva
ATACGTAATACTTGTTTAATACATGTTTATTTACTTACACTTAAATTAGTTGCTAAGATTCGTCGTTCAAGATTGAACTTTAGCCGTGATAAGATTGACAGCTTAAGTTATTCGTTCATGCATTTTGACAGTTTGGAAGTTTTATCCCATCATACTCAGTTTTATTTATATTGCTTCCAAAATTCGATAGTAGTTAGTCTTAAATCATATTTGTTTTCAGGGTTAATTAATGTACTGTTTTTTTTAATACTTAATTCAAAGCCCCAGGAGTCAAGCGGTTTACCTTCAATTATTAAAATAGCCTTGAGCATTATAGCTGTTCCGTGATCTTTTGATTCTTTAAAGTTAAAAGAACCCAAACTAAGTAGCATTTGTAGCAGTATCGTAGGTAATCGGAATAACATGATATATATTTAATAATTGAATGTATAATCAGGAGGCTTATATCTTTGTACTGCATATATCCAGTAAATTTTGTAACGTACTAACTGGGTGACCATTTGGTGAGAATTATTGGTCGCCCACTAAAAAAAAAAAGTCTGATGCACTTGGAGACCAGGAATTTCGTCTTGGTTTAAAAAAGATAGCTGCTCCCATACAGTCGTAGAATAACAGATTTTAAAACCTACAACATCATATGAAATCAAGTTTATGCGTGTTATGTCAGACTTCATATCTCCTTTAATTTTAAAGGTGCTCAAATTTACACGTTCCTTCGCTCCTCGCATCACTTGCCCCACAGCCCTAGAGCTGAGTTTGGTCGCCCAGTGAAATTTCCTTTTAAAATTCACTGCATAGATCTTCTAACCTAATACAAAATAGCTGATTGGGTGAAAGCAACATAATTATGTTTCAAAATGTAGTTGAGAAATTTCGGATCTTATCCCATATAACAATTTTGGCGTTCCAAACAGAGGACAATCAATACTTAGAGTGTAAGCTGAAAGAGCAGATGGGAAAATCACCTTCTTATAGAGTGTGTGTTACATTGTACATCACAATAGATACACAACAAAATACTTGCAGTAATTTTGGAAGAACCAATTCATTTTCAAAGAAATACATAACGAATCTGAATTTGCTTTAATGACATCACAATGTACACTACGATATGGCTTTTGAACACACTCGCGCAATCTTTGAAATGCAATAGCTCCCAAGCGAAAACAGATAACAACATTAATTTTTACACCAAATTGTTTGTTTTATAGTCCTCTTCAAGGAAATATTCCTTTAACGATATTTTCTACAACTAAGATATTGTTGATGATTTTTGACTAATCCCATTACATTAGAGAATGGAGATCATTCACATGTATCACAAATATGTGTCAATTTGGTTGGATTTTATAACATTTATTAAATATTTATATAATCATTTCGTATATTATACCAACTGATTACTTGATTTTGTATGTCCCTGTTTTCTTCTTTTTCTTTTATTTATGCAAGTATATCATACGCCTACGCTATGCCTATATAAAGGTGCTTTATGAATGTAAAGATGCTTTCAAAATGTGACTGATATCTGCTAATGATACGGCCGACTATGCTTACCACTATGATTATGATCTGATGCTATTGTTTAGTTTTGTACGTCGCTTTCTTGTAACTTAGCTCGCGTAAACGTTAAATCAACTCTTTTAACTAAACCTGCAGGATACATCAGAGCAAACCAAAGCGTGGCTGCGATATGTATTTGCCTTGATAATTTTATGATATAATTCTATTATGCATAATGAGAAAATCTAAAGTCTAGTTATAATTCATTCTAGCGAAGGCTAATTAGTTAAAAGTTAAGTGATAAGGATTCACATTAGGGATTACAGTCCTCACTCACTAAAACTGCTCTCTTCTCCTCAAGTGGAGATTGAGTTTTCTGCACAGAGATCCATCTTTTCCTACCTTGTACCACTTCACTGACTTGATTCCAGCTCCTCCATGCGGGCGTCTCTCTCTCTCTCTCCCTTTCTCTCATTCTTCTCAATGCACCTCCATGTTATCTTTGGCCTGCCTCGCTATTTTCGCCCATCTGGTGTATAGAGTGGAGCCACCCTTGAGTTATGTTTGCATCTCTCCGTAAAATATTTCCAATTTCCTTCCATCTTCTCTCACGAATTGTTGTGCTTGTCGGTAACATCTTCGTTTTTCTATACAAGTTATTATTGTTCGGCTATCGCCTCGGTCCGCTCAAGCCCTGCGATGACTTCATTCTTGTTCTCAAATGGAATTTGAGACCGGCCACCCTCGCTTTTACCCCCATTCCAAAATATATAATTTTTTAGGTGAAAATATAGAAAAAAAGGCAATTTATTTTGATCACTTTTCATATTCTCCTAACACTTATTGTGACGTCAGCTAGTTAAACGTTTCTTCATTTTTTGTTGCGACGACCAACTGACCAGTCCACGATCTGACCGTACAGATTAAAGTAACTCGCCAAACTTAATAAAATAAAACACATGTTAATTTGTTCTAAAACATCTTTTTCATATTATTTTCGTGCGACCGCAAGAAGCAGTTCGTTGCTTTTAAACAATAATAAGAAAATACATTAAAATCGGCAGGTCATAGGTTATCAAGTTTTGACAGACAATCACAACTAAATCGCAAAACCGGCTAGCACTCTGAACATTTAGAGCAAAGTTGAAAAACGAGGTCTTGGGAAAGTATAAACAGCCACAGGTGAATTAAGGATCAAGGTAAGACTCGAATAATTAAACATAGGCTTAATTTTAGGCCTCTTTTGAAGAGAATTTACGAACATCGAATTTAGCTTTAATTGGGCTAACGTTAGTTGGCTGCTTATTTGTTTTGTGACCACAATAGGCTAGGCCTAGGCTAACACTATGTTACGTTTACACGTACACAGACACACGGCGGGATGTCAGACTATTAAAATACAATGCATAGTGTACTGTTAGTTGTTTATCTACAATTTGATGTATTTTGATAACAGTGTCAGTAAACGTTGTGGCATTCAATCACTTGGGGGCCAAATGACTTCGCAAGGCTTTCAAATTTATGTTCTGGTCAGTAGAGGAAAGGTGGCAAGTAATTTAATAATCATTTTAATTTCAATAAATTAATTAAGAACGGTTGCTATGAAAGATTGTTCTTGAATCAAAGCCAGAGCTGTTGATGGAGACTCATGAGAGTTGTAATTGTTGTGGCTAGAATTTTGAGGTTGGTTTATTTTTCTCATACATTTTCTTATATATCTTTGCATATCCTTGGATATACTTTTCATTATTTTGCCAATTTAGGCCAATATTTTTTTAAAGGGCACATACATGCACTGCCATACAGGTTAGTCTGGTCTCGAACGTGTTCCAGACCATCGATTAGCCAAACAGAGCAATTACAAAATTGTTCCATTTGAGACCTAGGATGATGTTCATTTATTATGCTTAACAAGGGTGTTAATAGATGGAAAGCGTTGATCATCTTTGTTCTCCTAACGTACATCTTGATGATCTTCGAGACCACCTATTTAGCCAATCAGAAAGCTAGAAACTTAAATGTACTATTTATGAATTGTTATTACTGTTGGCCATCGGACTTAAGACTTTGCGTAGACAGTTTGGTAGGAATGTATCTACTGTGTTATTGTCTCCCTCATCTCATTCTACATGTGCATGGTCCGTATAGAAACACAAACATAACAATTATTTCAAATATTTCCAATTTTGTCCTTAAGCTGTAGTTGTTTGGTTTCCAAATGTTGTTTAAGGTGATGAAAGTGTTTCTAACCTTTCCTATTCTTCTCCTCATGTCAATCAGCGTTCCGCCATCTTTAGTCAGGGTAGCTCCTACGTATGTGAAATCATTAAGGTCACCCACCTCTTCTCCGTTCACTAAACACTGAAACAGTATCTTGCCTTCTAGTATTAATTCTCATTACCTATCTCTTTATCATTCATTGTTTGGCCTATCTTGCCTTCTAGTATTAATTCTCATTACCTATCTGTTTATCATTCATTGTTAGGCCTATATATCCTGTATCGGTTTGAAGTTTTCTGTCGTGGCCCTCAGGACGCGACAGGACTCGTATCCGCCATCTTTTAATTGAGAACTATATTCTAAATTGTATTAAATGAAGAGAATATGGGTTTCAAATTAAGTGATATTTATTGAAGGTTGTATTTTAATGCTTACTATGCTACAATGAATTTCAGCAATGCTGATTAAGAAATTTATGAGGTTGTTTTATTCGCAAAAGTCATGTAAATTGGTAACGTTGAGGAATGTAGACGAAAACTTCAGGTGCAAATCCAATATTTTAATAGTCAGGTCTAAAAAGTGGTATGAAGATTGGAATTATTTAGACATTCTCACTGTTTCAGAAACATAATAAAAATATCTATTACACCAAAATATTTTTTGAAAAGTCACAAAGAGATAGTGAAGGAGAATAATATTAATCAAAATTTGAAATGAACGAGGCTAGTCTTACCGGATTTAGTGAGATAAACACCTCACTCGGTAGGCACTACATGCGCTAGACAATACCGTAGTACTTGAATAGCAGTCATGTAGTATAACGTATAATACGGTCAGAATGTTGACTACACCGGATGCGGTTCTGAAACTTAAAGAGCTAAGTTAACAGGTTAAGAAATTGTTAGCGTCCATCACGTACACACTGTAATCTTGCAACCTGTCATATTCGGCGTGAGTAGAATTTATTTCAGGAGAACGAAGTTGTAGATCGTCTTTATTTATTGTGTATCTATTCTATTTTATAATGAATAAATTAAAACCTACATAACTTTGTTCTCTCTTTTTTAAGGGTCGTGTCTAGCTTTTCGTTTTTGAGGGGGATTAACCCCCCTCCCCCCACCCCCCCACCAAAAAGCATTGAAGGCCGTTTTCAGATTAGAAAGGACATATGCGTAGGAGTTGGGGCCCACACCCGGAAAGGGGTTCTAATTCCTGGTTGAATGCATGCATGCTTTATTTTTGATGAAAGTGTGAAATTATTAACATAATTTTGAAGGAAAATGCGTAAAATTGTTGAAAATTTTGTTCGATTTTGGCAAACCTTCTTGAGAATTTTTCGAATTGACAGTGTTATGCTATACTGGAGATTGAAGAAAATTTCTCGGAGATAGAAGAATGTTTTTTGTTTTTTTTGAGGGGGGGCATGATTTTTTACGGAAAAGAAGCCCCGCCCCCTTAGAATACTCCACTGTTTTCTTTATTACTATCCAATGGATACAAATAATGCCACGACAGCCCCTTTTAACGGGTGTTCTTGTTCTTAAAAATGCTCCCATTTGCTTGACAACAAAGCTATGTCATCGGCGTAATATAACTCTTCCAATAATGTGCAGAAATTGTACCTAATTCTGTTTCTGCGGCCATTGACAATTCGTCGCATTACTCAGTTGAGCGCAATGATAAACAAGAAGACTAACATGGGACATCCTTGCTTCACGCATGCTGCTACATGCATCGAACCAATCTGATGTTATACCTTCATACAGGACTGCGGAGTTACTTCCATTGTACCACTTATTTAAAATGTTGGTAATCTTTTGTGCCACAGTGACTCAATGTATCTCACAACTTTGCTGTGTCAACACTGCCAAAGGCCTTTGTAAAGAAAAAAAATTGATTTATAAGCTAGATTGTCAAATTATACACTGTTCTAAAATGTTTCTGAGAATGAAAATCGATTCATTTGTGCCCCTTCCTCGCCTGAACCTTGCTTGTTCAGCTCTAAGTATGATGCATACTTACATCCAACTACATCCTTAATTTTGTCTCTAATGATGCGTCCCTTGATCTTGCTGCTACCTGTTGGCATTAGTGAGATACCGCTGGAATAACCACACATCGTAATATCATCCTTTGGTATTATGGTAATTAAGCATTTCTTCCAGTCATTGGTTTCTCTTTCCTCCGACCATATTTGATCAAACAATCTGTGTTATTCATGTACTGCTGTTGCACCAATGACCTTCCACATTTCAGCTACAATGTTATCTACACCTTCAGCTTTGTTGTTTTCCATGATGATAGTTGCTTCCATTATTTCATCTCTAGTAAGTGATTTCATGTTGATGCCTTCTAATTCTTATTCTGCTGGTGCCATTGTTGTAGACCTTAATTTTCCTCCACATATTCATAAGATTGTGAAAGTGCTCTTGCCATCTTTCTCTTATTTTCTCCTCCACTGTTATGACTTTTCCATCTTTGTTTTTACTCTGCTTAATTTCTTATTACACTTGCCACTTAATCTTGGTTAGTTTATGTACTGTTCATTGCTGTTCGTTTTGCTGCAGCTTCAGCTTCTTTTGACAAATCTTCAAGCATCCCTCTTTTATTTGCTCTTGCTCTACGTTTGCCTTTTTCATGTTTTCTATCCCTTTTCATATATACAACGGTCCTAGTGACTAATGTGTCTGAGACCTTTACTCGGTTAATCGGATAACGTAAGCAATTACAGTTTGGTAAGAAATGATGTCACAATCTCGGTTTGGTAGTGGGGTTAATTGAAAATAACATGAATCAAATTGGCCTTTAGTTATTTTTAGGTTTTCTTGAATCGACATCTGCTAATCACCACTATTTACCTGCACTCTTTCTTGAGGGACATATGCTTGACGTCATTCAAGCTTGAGCATGCCGCGTGGAAGCAATTTACCTTTCAGATTAAGGAAATAAGCTACACCCTATCGGAAGTTTTGATCCATTTGTGGCACTTTCTCTACATCTTTAGACTTTTCAGCAAAATTAATAAACAAAATTCCGTTTGCTAACCGTTCTGGGTAACGGGAATCGGATTTACAAAACCTGTAGTGGATCTTCAAGTGCAATTTTGATTCACCATTTTGTCATCACGCAGTCTGTGAGTGCAGAAATTTGCTTTGTATGGTATATTGCATTGACTTCATTAGCGCGCGCCCTTAGCCAGCTGTACTATGCCAGTACCGCGTAGAATAACAGTTACGCAGAAGTTATTGCTAGGCAAAATCTTGTGGTGATTGGTTGAAAAGCTGTCAATCATCTAACCCTGAACTGCTGAAAGGTTAATTGGACTGCTGTAAAGTTCTTTAGGTGCTCTCGGCCGAAAAGTATATATATATTGCTAAATATCTTATATCAGATTGCCTTATTAATGCTTTTGTTATAAGTCACATTGATTATTGTAATTCACTTCTTGTTGGAGTACCTGATTATCAACTTTACAGAATTCAAAGAATACTTAATGGTGCTGCTCGGTTGATTTTCAGACTACCAAAATTTTCTCACATTAATGCTGTTTTGAAGTCCCTTCACTGATCACCAGTCAAACAAAGAATTGATTATAAAATTATTTCACAAGTTTTCAAGGGCATTAAAAGCCTTGCTCTAAAATATTTATGTGAAATGGTAGTTGAAAAACCACCCCGCTATGGCTTTTGTTTCAAATCCCTATTGTTCCCCGTATTAAGCATAACACTCTTGGCGAAAGGGCCTTTGCTTATTAAAGGTCCTTGGTCAGTTGGTTGTGGAATTCACTTCCAACTGAACTCAAAACCTTTTTGTTTAAAAAGACATTAATCTAATGTGCAGCTTGATCCATTGTATTTCTATTTATGTTGTCATTTCTGTATTCTTAATTTTGTTTTCTTTTCGTATTTAATTTCCTTGTATGTAAAGCGCTTTTGAATGTTTTTACAAAAAAAATATATATATATATATATATATGTATGTATGTATATATGTATGTATGTATGTATGTATATATGTATGTATGTATGTATGTGTATATATATATGTATATATATATATATATATATATATATATATATATATATATATATATATATATATATATATATATATATATATATATATATATATATATATATATATATATATATATATATATATATATATATATATATATATATATATATATATATATATATATATATATATATATATATATATATATATATATATATATATATATATATATATATATATATATATATATATATATATATATATATATATATATATATATATATATATATATATATATATATATTATATCTGTGGCTACTTTTTGTAGATTTTAACCAATAGAAGTAGTATCACACGGTCTGCGTTTTACAGAAATTTTCACCCATCGCGCACAAGCGAACAAATTCCAAAAAGTCAATGGGATAACATGTACAAATTTCGAGTCCTCGGTTCGGGATTTTGTTATGTTTATGATATTCAGTACCGCAAAAGCTCTCGATTTAGTGTGAGATTCACACTAAATAGTCACTCACTTTTTAGCCGAGAGCACCTTTAAGTCAAGTTTGCACGGACTAAGTTTTGGACTGTGAATCTGCAAGGATGGCAGCCACACAACGATAGTATTCACAGTCGTTGTGTTATAGTGTTAGAAGCAATTTTAGCAAGTTCTAAATATTTTTGAAGCATAAGAATGACTTTTATGAATATGCCCACTTTGAAGCTGAATAGCTGATCATTATCTATCCGGATGTGGAGGCAAGAAAGAGATATTTTCGTAGGGCCTGCGTTGTATTTGGTTCTTATTGCTAGATTTCTAAATTAGAGGATTATGTTGTGCAAATCCACAGTTTGTATCTTTTGTTCATGCATTGAGTGAGAGGCTTGCCATTGAGTTAAATATAAGAATTTTGATGGGACAAGAATGTTAAACGAGACATAAAGACAAGTTTTCTTTTTCTGACTTGACGTACTTAGCATAAACCAAGTGCCTAAAACCCGACCATAAAATCTTATTCCATTCTCAAGTTGGACGCTGCCATTTTGTCTAATTCTGTGTTGAAATCATGCCAATGATGATATAATTCACCTTATATACGAGCACGCATAATATATTTTGTTAGAATTCTCTTTGAAATTTTCTTTCCAAAATGTTTAATAAATGCGCAACTTAAAATTAACACGATTTTTATTTTTCACAATTTACAAAAAAAAAACCCAGAGTAATACAATCAGTCGGCGATACTACTCCTCCCTTACTAATGAGATAATTACGTTCAAAACTTCAAGTATTTAAATATAACTTTAAAGAAGTCTGTTATTGGCTTTGCAGTGACACAATGATGTACAATATTTACAATAAATGTACTTATAATCTCTAAGAAATTTGATTATCTCTCTCCCACAAGTGAGGAAAATATTGCTACTGTCTGAAAAACGTACACAAGATAACTTGTATATCATTTTAAAACAGGACGAAAGCGCCATCGATAACTTATCGTGCACATGAAATGGAAGCATAGTGCAAATAATTTCCTTTTACAAATGAAGCATATTGTTTGTAAGTAGATGTTTTCTTACATAAACATTTATTCAAATTTTCAAGTCCCACATAAACTGAATCAAACATTTAATAATGGATGAGCATGGGAATCAAAAGTGTTTTGTTTAGATCGTTGTTGTGATCAACCTGCCTTTCAATGGGACAAGAATGTTTAAAGGAGACATAAAGACAAGTATTCTTTTTCTGACTTGACATGCTTGGCATATGATAGAAATTACAAAATAAACCAACTGTCAACAACCCGACCATGAAATCTTACTCCATTCTCAAGTTATCCAAGTTTGAAATTGTAACATGGACGCTGCCAGTTTGTCTAATTCTATGTTGAAATCATGCCAATAATGACGTCATTTACCCTACTTGTATGTGCTAGCACGCATAATGTATTTCGTTAGAATTCCCTTTGAAATTTTCTTTCCAAAATGCTTCGACATGAAGTTCTAAGGGCGTGATTTATCTATGTTATATACAAATAACAAATTAATACATGTAAAGGAACAATTATTTCTTAAAAGGTAGAAAATTTGAGAATGATTATAAAGAAATAGCCTACATTCATTTCTAATCTGTACTGGGTGAATGACATCAAAATTTGAGGGCGTATGAACAAAATGGCTGCTCCCATGTAAGTTTATATTGACAGAAATACTGTTTTGATAAATTAGAAAATATATGCTAAATTGTTTTGTTCCATGTAGAATTTCTTCAGATGACTTATAATTATTATTTCTATGATGTTGAATGAAGAAAAAAAAACGGACTTCATGTCTCTCTTAAGGTTAGTAAACACGTGAAAGCAAACTCAATAAAAACAAAACGAAATTGGCACACTTTTTATCAGAAGAATCAATTTACTATTCCATATTTATGCTGCATGACTGAGCACGCTGGGTCATGTAAATGAATAAGTAAATGTTTTAATAGTGCCTCGAATTATATTGACTATGACATAAGTAAAACATGGTGTATGTTACAACATGGTATAGAGAACTGTACTCTTTTCCGAGCAATGGAGACCGATGAGTCCGATGCTTATCACTGGTTTCTGTGATGAAAGCAGTTGAGAGTCGATGGCTTTCCTATTACGGACACTATAGGCCAACTCAGGGTAATAGGGTAATATAAATGAATATATATATATATATATATATATATATATATATATATATATATATATATATATATATATATATATATATATATATATATATATATATATATATATATATATATATATATGAAAGAGAGAGAGAGAGATGAAAATATAATCAGTTTCTTTACCTAACGTTATATATTATTTTCCGTATAGTTCAACCTGATTAAAGCTATCAAATTTGAGTTGTAAGTTATCGAATCACTCACACATTTCTCATGTTAACACTCGTTTATTTCTAAAAGTGATTTTTCAAAGTGACAACATAAATAAATTTCTAAACACATAGGTTACTTGGAATTTTTTGAAACAATTGCGAATTCTGCATAATTTATCAAAAGTATGCATAGGCATAGGATTCTTTTGCCGCTCAAAATCCCGTTTGCCATTCTTGTACACGCCACGTAGCTTTTAAGTTCTACAAGCATCAACCGTCAAGGAGGATGGAGAAGTAAAGATCTTATCACTTAAAAGTTATATTGCTGTCGTATCAGACCTTGAAATTGACGTATTGATAAAAAGGTTTTAATTTTTGTTTAGGAAATTGCAATATCTAAATTTATAGCCGAATTTTTAACAGATAACTCATTTTGTACATAAAAATTGGTGAAAACAAGCTATTTGTCTAAAGTTTAATTTTTTGATTACGCGAACATGGCAAACAGAATTTTAAAACTTGCTGTAAGTAATGTAATACCTATTACATATATTTCTACAAGCCCGACAGTAGCACACTGTAAAAGGTTGCTTAAAAATGTAACCAGTAATATATTAATGTATGATACTGACATTTTATAATGTTTACACAAAGCAATATATATATATATATATATATATATATATATATATATATATATATATATATATATATATATATATATATATATATATATATATATATATATATATATATATATATATATATATATATATATATATATATATATATATATATATATATATATATATATATATATATATATATATATATATATATATATATATATATATATATATATATATATATATATATATATAATATATATATATATATATATATATATATATATATATATATATATATATATATATATATATATATATATATATATATATATATATATATATATATAAATATATATATATGTATATATATATATATATATATATATATATATATATATATATATATATATATATATATATATATATATATATATATATATATATATATATATATATATATATATATATATATATATATATATATATATATTTATATATATATATATATATATATATATATATATATATATATATATATATATATATATATATATATAGATATACATATATATATATATATATATATTTATATATATATATATATATATATTATATATATATATATATATATATATATATATATATATATATATATATATATATATATATATATATATATATATATATATATACATATATATATATATATATATATATATATATATATATATATATATATATATATATATATATATATATATATATATATATATATATATATATATATATATATATATATATATATATATATATATATATATATATATATATATATATATATATATATATATATATATATATATATATATATATATATATATATATATATATATATATATATATATATATATATATATAAAAATTAATAAAAGAATTTGTCTTTTTTCTCCCTACTTTTCGTAGTGCAGGTCCCAAAAAATGAGGTTTTATCGTGTTTATTTTGTACTGTTGTTCCATTTGTACAATATATTCGTTGATTACTCATACTGCAGGTATCAAACTTGACTTCTTCCATACTGCGGGTATCAAAATTGTATAATTTTATACTGCAGCTACCAAACAATATGTCATAAAATCTATCTGGTATGTTTTTCAGTTGGTGGGCTGCACACCCATACCACTTTTAGTATGAAGTCCCCCTCCCCCTCCTCCCCTGGGAGTGGAAAGTTTGAGGAAGTAGACACAGCTGGGTGGCGACACCAAAGGTCAGTTTCATTTGTATTCATGTCACCAAAAGGTTTTGGAGCTTCACAATCTTAATGACTATAGACTTTTCATATCGAATCGGTAATTTCAGGGAATCTAATCTAAATAATGTCACATGACCGAAATTCACATGACCATAAATTCTGGAGAAATCCTGATCATCTGCACAATTTACTAGCATATGGGGTCAAGCCCATTAAAAACACAATTTCACACACTAATCAACAGTATATGCATACAGAAATATGCACTTCACTGAACTATTCACAGACTTGAATTGCAGCTTAATTTGGTTAGGAAATTCCATACCAAATAGAAGACTTCGTATAAACTGTATTCAACTCCATTCACACAAGTTTTCCGATATGCAAAATTTGTCGTTTCATTCACTGATTAGGCTTACAAGGGATTTGCTGCCGAAAGTTCTCGAAACTTCTTTTACATTATGTGCTGTGAGGTCACCTGCACAATTTCATACCATTAGGCCCTCTGCTCTGAACTCCAACATTTTAACACTTTGAATGAACTTCCCTACAAGTATTGCGCAAAGGTTTGTTTTCACTCCAGCAAATAACGTCATCTTCCGTATGTGACGTGGCACCAACCAAGTGAATGGGCGTAAAATGGCGGGACATGGAAGGGGTATTTTTACCGTAATAGATGCCCCATAATGGATGCGTCCTTCGGCAACATATTAGGTCTTTTTGAGCTGCTAATTTCAAACGATGGTAAAACACAATAAGAATTGAGACAAATAATTCTTTTTTTTTTTATACGTTTACTGCTGACCACCTTTACATAATTTGGTGAATAATGTTTCTCCAACATTTTGGAACTTCTCTTTGGTGAGTAGAAATGGGGCCATTGTTGAATCATTTTGGCTGTTGAAATTCGATACAACAATATGATATAATTTTGTCGATCTAATCAAATTCGTTGATGTCCAATTAGAATGTTAATTGTTCTTCGCCTACAACGGAAACCTTCAAATTATGGGGAAATCTATTTGTCGTATTTGATGAAAGTATGCATACTTTCATAGCCAAAGTATGCATACACCATCACAATGAACGCTTCACTGGCCCCGGATGCCCGAGGTATAAAAGACGCTGAAAAATTAACAATAATTGTTTACTTGATTTAGTCTTCTACTATTTGGCTTTGGATCACGGAGATTAGGAAATGTTATAAATCGTTCTTCTTGAATGATTGCTTTCTTGTAATTTCGCTCGTCATAGAGATCAATCTACTTGCAATATTGGAACTTCATGCAAATTTCCTTTTTTAGATAGTTGCATGTAAGCCGAGTTTTGATATGAAGTCTTTTTATTGAAAAAAAAAAAAAGGCGCATGTCAATGATTCAAGTTAAGCAACATTTTATCAACACTCCAGTGTTCCATATCTGAGTATACCTTATAGCGATATATCGCTATAAGTTATATAATTATATATACATATATATATATATATATATATATATAATATATATATATATATATATATATATATATATATATATATATATATATTTATATACATATATATATTTATATACATATATATATATTTATATGTATACATTGCATAGGCTTGAAATGGCTGTAAGTGAGATAAGATCTTGGATGACAAAAAACTATTTGAAGTTGAATGACTCTAAATCCGAGTTCCTTATTATTTGTAAAAGAAACACTAAAAAAGCATTGTCACACATCTCAAAAGTAAAGATAGGTAATACTTATGTTCAGGCCAGTCATTCAGCACGCAACATCGGGGCAATGTTTGACTCTGAATTTAACTTGGTTCCACAGGTAAACAGTGTTGTTAAATCTTGCTATTCAAATCTACGTCAAATTGCTCATATACGTCCATTCCTTACTTTAGATGCTACCGCCACTCTGGTTAATGCGATCGTAACATCTCGTCTTGATTATGTTAACAGTTTATTAATTGGCCTTCCCAAATGTGTTACTCGCAAACTTAAACTTGTGCAGAATAACAGTGCTCCTCTAGTTTACATGAAACGTAAAAGAGACCATGCTACCCCACTTTTAGAATCCCTTCACTGGCTCCCAATTGAATTTAAAAATAAATACAAAATCAATCTCTTAACGTACAAAGCCCTACATGGTCTCGCACCCTCTTACCTGTCTTGCCTTCTTGAAACTTATACCCCGAACAAGTCATTACGATCATCGTCTCTTCAATTTTTGTGTGAGAAGAAAACCATATTCAAGGCAGGTGACAGGGCTTTTTCTGTTTGCGCCCCCAAATTATGGAACATCTTGCCTTTCAACATTAGATCAAGTAATTCTCTGGCCACTTTTAAAACTGCTTTAAAAACGTATTACTTCAAGCTAGCTTTTTATTCGTAGTCATGTATCTTACTTATATTGTCTTTAATTTTATGTTTTAGTGTTATATTTGGCTTTTATCTTTTATGCTATCTTATGTTTTATTTCATTTCACTTCATATTTAGAATTTACTGTTGAGCGCTCTAAGCAGCCCTGTTGATTTAGCGCTATATAAGTTTTTTACATTATTATCATTATTATCATATATAGATATATAGATATTATATATAGATATATATATATATATATATATATATATATATATATATATATATATATATATATATATATATATATATATATATATATATATATATATATATATATATATATATATATATATATATATATATATATATATTTAAATGTAAAACCATTTAGATGTAAAACCATCACAATGGAAAAGTGCTCAATCAAAAGAGAGCTGTAATAAACTGACTCGCAAGTTAAACCTTGTACAGTTTATTTGACAAATCTGTTTGGTAAGGGTTAGACCCTCACTCATCAGAAACAAAATGCAGAGTGATAGGGATGGTGAATTACAATGCACAACTGTTTAAAGTGTGATAACAATGGGGAAAATAGTTCTTATTTAAAGTTACATAATAATTGTTTTTTTCTGTGTCTGCATGCACTGGCCAGCTCGTTTCTTTTGTTTAGTGATGCTAAGTGTGGCTTGTATATTATGAAGAATTTCTCTTTTAAGCATAGGTTGCACATTTTGCTTGATGATGAGTATGGCTTAGCTTTATCAATAATCTTCCATTTCATTGAGTACTGCACATTATCGTCTTTTATGTTCCAGATGTATTCACTTAATGTTGTTGCATACCGTTTATCCTCGTTTCTGAAACTATGAGTATGTCCATTATACCTTGTTTTGAATGTATTTTCCGTTAGTCCTATATAAGTCTCTTCTTTAAGGTTGTCTTGCCGTGTAACTGTGGCTTGGTAGATTACCCCAGATGTGAGGCATTTGCCTTCAAGTGGGCATGGTTTGTCCTTTCTGCAGTTACAATTGTTTTGTGGTGTTTCTTTGGTTGCACTTTTCTTAAGTACTGTTTTGTTTTGAGTAGAGATGATCCGTTGGATATTTGGCATACAGCTGTAACTTAATTTCACTGTGTTATGGTTTAACAATTTGTTAAGGTGGTACCGGGAGGAAGCAGTGGTCCAGAAGGTTGAAGAATTTTCTGCCGATGTTAGTGGCTACGTTTGTGCTATATGGCGGGTTGTATATATATATATATATATATTATATATATATATATATATATATATATATATATATATATATATATATATATATATATATATATATATATATATATATATATATATATATATATATATATATATATATATATATATATATATATATATATATATATATATATATATATATATATATATATATATATATATATATATATATATATATATATATATATATATATATATATATATATATATATATATATATATATATATATATATATATATATATATATATATATATATATATATATATATATATATATATATATATATATATATATATATATATATATATACCTAACATATGGAAGTGCCTTCACCTCCCCCTCTTACTTTTCGAAAGGCTCCAACACCCCTGTCACTGCTAAAACAAGTATACTGGTTATATGTTAAGGAAAGAATACGCTACTTAATGACTTAAGCGGATTACTTCAGTGGTCAAGCATGTCTATTTGAACAGTTGAAAGAGAACTTCAAAAGAAACAAACTGGTGAAGAAAGTGCTCAAAAATCTTATTCCAATTTTCAAGTTTATTAAAACTCTTGTCTCATCTATGTAGAGATGACTGGTGTAGTAAGTCAACTATGGAAAGTTGGTGTCTTTATCCTTGCATTCTTAACAATTGTTAATGTATTTTAAAGAAAGTTTATTCAATTTTTTCACTGTCTAAATAATTTTTCATCGAACTTTCTTTAGGTGGTATATTATAAATACCCTTCCTAGATTTAGTTTTGCTACTTTTCTCACATATCCCATGGTTTTTAAGCCACAAAATTTCAGGATTAAGTATGATAGAATACATAAAGACTGAGGAATCTGAAGTTGATTTCAGTCGTTTCTAAACAAATGATTCCAAACTTTATACTTAGATATCTCTTTAATGGAATTAGTTTTTTCGAATGCTTTTTTCACCATATTGTTTCGTTTGAAGTCCTCTTCATATAAGAAAGACTTGCTTGGCCCCTGAACTAATCCTTTATGGGTTATTCAGTGGCGTAGCCAGGATTTACATATAGGGAGGCGGGAAGGGGGAGGGGAGGGGGGGGGGGTTAAATTGAACTGACACGATATTTTAGTGGTGTAGTTGAAGTGACACCGCCCCTGGAAGCTCTCGCCGGATTGATTTTTGGAGGGGGGAAAAGTGTTTCACAACGCATAGTAAGAAGGTGTATTATACAAGTCAAAATTCATGTCAAAGAGAGCTATAATACATCATATACAAAACACAAAATTAAAGCGCAAAGCGCTCCACTTGTCGGCGTGGAGTCCAGACGCCGCTTAAGGGCCCCGGTACCGGAAGCTCTCGCAAAATTAACATTTCAAGGGCAACAACGCATAGTGAAAAGGTGTATTCTACAAGTCAAATTTCATGTCAAAGATAGCTATAATACACCATATATAAAAAACAAAACCATAAAAACGCATATTTTGAAATATAATGTTCTTTGTTTACGTTTGTATATGGTTAGGTTTATCGTCACTCTTTGAAAAATATGGTTGGCTAAAAGAAATGTTTTCAATAATTTACTACAAACTTGTGTAAATGTTGTCAAACTTTTAAAACGAGCCTGTTCTGTATCGCATGCACTACGACACCCGCTATTTTAAGGAGGGGGGGGGGGGGGGCGACCCCCTCTGGCTATGCCACTGGTTGTATTACGTAGTATATTATGTATTTCAACGGCGTATTAAATAACTAATAATTTATTGTGGAGTTGTCATAATAATATGCAGTTTTTTATTATGAATTAAAACATTCTTTGAATGAACTTGAATTATATTGTAACAAAACTGCTATAGAAGCTGCCAATGTTTAAAACACATTGAAGAAATTCAATGTTTAAATACATGTATTTGCTTTATAAGCAGTTGTACCTTCATTGCACATATGATCTCATTTGTTCAATTAAGAAGTACTTATAGTTTAGGCCTTGAAGACATTCGATAACCGTAACATACATTTTCTATTGCATACATGTTTTTCCTCTTCGTGATATTACCTAATAGAAAACGGAGGACCTCTAATTGCAAACATGTCCTCGGGAACATCTGTGCAGTGAAATAGCAAAATAACGGACTTGGAGGCACCTAATCAAACCCTGGGAAGCATGGCCGTACGTTTCTAACTCAGGGGGCGGTGACTCAACAACCTATTACTTTCATTTCATTTCATTTATTTGTTTCTTTACAACATTCAAAACAAGCATTAATAATAATAATCATAATAATCATAATCATAATTATACAGATAATAATAACAATAATACAGATAATAATGATAATAATAATGACGACGACGACGACGACCATATACTGTACATATAACAAAAATACATAAATTTTAAAAGGAAGTGCCCTAAAAAACCACCATGGCTTCACGAGTAGGGCACTCCCTCAAAGTAATGAGATAATATGACTTATTCTAATTAGAGTATATACGTAATTGTATCTAAGCAAGAATAGAGAGAAAACAAAATAAGAAACAAAAAACGACCCCCACCCATAACCACTCCACCCCTAATACCACCCACCACTCGTAGATAAGAAATATAATATTTAAATCGTCCACTTAAAATACCCCCCCCCCCTCCCTTCCCCTCCTTTTCCCAACATAACTATACAAAAATCAATAGGTTTGGATAAAGTATGTCTTAAAATGTTTACGGAGTAGTTTAACTGTTTTTGATGATTTTATTCCAAGAAGTAAAAATTCCAAAGGTTTACTTCCCGATTTCTTGGACTACTTAAGGCGGTATTATTACGACAAGGAAAGGAATGTATGTATGTTATTGTGTTGTCTTGTGTTATACGAGTGTATTTGATTGTGTCAGTAAAGAACGAATCAAAATAGTTTGGCAAGCTACCATGCATACATTTAAAGGTGAAAATAGCAATGTTAGCGCTTATTAGATCTGGTAGTTTTAACAGGTTAAGGGAAGAAAATAAAGAACTTGTGTGATCATAAATATCAGAGTTGTTAATGTGACAAATTGCACGTTTTTGAAGGACTAATAGTTTATCTATGTAAGATTTACTGCAGGCAGACCAAATTGTTGAACAATTTAAGAAATGTGGCATTACTAAACTTAAATAGAAACAGCGAAGAACATGTTTGGGTAAGATATGCTTAAGCTTAGATAATACACCGACACCTTTTGAAACATTGTTGAAATATAATCTATATGGTCATACCATGAGAGTTTTTAATCAATAAAAACGCCTAAAAACCTCATCTTATTAGTACGTACAAGAGGTTTCCCTTTAGGATAAATTTCGAAATCAAAATAAGCTTCACTATTACTAAATACTACATAGTTAGTTTTATCAATATTAAGGGATAATTTGTTAGCAGTAAACCAGTTGTAAAAAAGATCAAGTTCATTACAAACTAACTGTTGAAGATTGTAAAGTTTGTCACCAGAAAAAAATATATTAGTATCGTCTGCGAAAAAAACAAGTGAAGAATTTGATGATAGTTTACTTATATCATTTACATAAATGATAAAAAGGAGCGGACCTAAAATTGATCCTTGCGAAACACCACATTGAATAAAAAGGGGATCAGAATATACATCATTAAAATATGTGAATTGCGTTCTTTTAGACAAATAGCTACAAAACCAGTGATCAATTGTATCAAAGTCAATTACGAATGGGAACATAGCTTTCGGAAAGGTAGCTATTTTCGGGAAATTTCCTTCCTTTTTGAGCAGGCTTTTTATTTCAGAAAAGTTTACTCAATTTTCTGGAGCGTTCCTTTTTCCCTGCAATTTTCTTAGTTTTTCAGAAAATTTCCTTCCTTTCCGGGCAATGTTTTACAATTTTCAGGAAATTTTCTTCATTTTTTAGGGAAATTTTACAATTTTCTAGAAATTTTCTTTAATCATCGGGGAATCTAGCCGAGTCGGGCATGATTCAGATAAATCACTGATTTAAAAAAAACATTTTACATCTCTGCGAACTGCATAATAATAATATTGGTACCCAAGTATTATGTTGTCATCATTATGCCGAGTCGGGAGGGCATGACCCATATACCCATAATTCCCTGAATGCATGCCCAAATAAGATGGGTATCCCGCCAACTGCTTCCTTATCTACCTTCCCGCTATGGTCATAGCCTAATCTGGCATGATTAAGATATTATACAGTTATATCTCTGATCTAAGCAGTGTATCCCACATTTTACCTCTTTGCCTGACTAACTTCGGTGCCCAGGAATCATGTTGTCAGCATGCCGATTCGGGACGGCATGATTCCGATATCATGATTATTATTATCATCATGGTCGTCATTGTCATCGTCATCGTCATCATCATCGTCATCATCATCGTCATCATCATCATCATTATTATTATTAATATTATTATTGCACTTATTTGTATTGCGCCTCTCCCGTGGATCGAAGCGCTTTACAATGAAATTAATAATACATAGACAAACTCTTAATATACAATATCAAAAAAATTGCAGGACAATATACAAGCATAAAAGAATTGGTAGAAATAAAAAACTAGATAAATAAAACAAGAAATTAAATATTATAGACAGCACAAAACTTAACCAGTAGGAAAAAGATGAGTCTTAAGGGCCTTCTTAAAAGTATAAACAGTTTGAGCCTGACGGATTGCAATGGGTAGATTATTCCACAAACGTGGTCCCAGGACAGAAAAGGCGCAGTCCCACTGACACAATTAGTTCTTGGCACCACAAGGCGAGTGACATCCGTGTTGGCGGATCTTAGACCAAGGCGTCCAGGCTCATATATATGCAGCAAATCTTGAAGGTATGAAAGCGTATTCTTTAAATGCAGTTGTACACATGCAGTAGATCTTGAAATCGATTCTCTGCTGGATGGGCAACCACTGAAGAAGACAGCAAGAGGGGGGAAGCGCTTGTACGTCTATCAACACAAACAAATCATGCGCGCTGCACGATTTTGAAGTTTTCGAAAGCGTTGAAGGTTTTCCTGTGCAGACGTGATATACCACGAAGCAGGGAGTTGCCATAATCCAGCCGAGAAAGGACGAGAGATCGCACTGCACGAGCACAAGCATTTTGATCAGTGTACAACTGGATTCTAGAAATATTAGGCCTAATGAAAATTAACAGTACGACATATTGTAGAGATCTGGGAATTCATATTTATACAAGGTTCACACATGATACCCAATTTTTTTACGGATGATGAAGGAACAATCACAGACCCACCGATCCTCAAATCAATGGAATTGATGAAATGCATTTGTTTTTGGGATGAAATGATCAAAAAAACAGGTTTGCTGTCATTACAGCATTAAGTCTAAGTTTGTTATGAAGCAACCAGCCTTAAACCGCCGCAATGCAATTTAACAAGCGAGCTTGGGCAGCTTCCCTATCACCCGGCTTTTAAGGATCGAAGCTAACATATAGCTGAGTGTCATCAGCATATATATGGTAAGCAATATTGAAAAGTTTGAAAATGCGGGTAACAGGCTGCGAATAGGCATTGAAGATCGGAGGACCTGCAACAGATCCTTGGGGAACACCATATTTTAGAGGATGGGCAGTAGAATAAGTATCACAGATACAAACTGAAGTCTTGCGATGACTAAGATAATATCTAAACCAGTTTAAAACACAACCTCCGATACCATACTTACACTGAAGCCTACTTATAAAAATAGTGTGGCCAATGGTATTGAAGGCTGCACACATATCTAGAAGTACAAGTAAAACAACTCTACCCAAATCTAACTCATTTAATATATCGTTCTTAACACGCAATAACGCAGTTTTGGTACTATGTGCCGGTTTGTAGGCAGATTGAAAATCTTCAGTAAGATGTTTTGAATGTAGTATTCATTAAATCTAGAGACTGCTGGATATTTAAGGAGTTTGCCAAGGGTGGGAAGATTAGAGACGGGTCGATAATTTTTCAAAACGTCTGGATTGAGGGTGGACTTCTTGATAAGAGGATAAATAATTGCGTTCCTAAGTTTGTATGGATGGAAAACAACCAGAACTAAATGAATTATTTGCAAGAGACATGATTATAGGAGCTTCTATGTCAACACATTCCTTCAAGAGCCAAGTGGGCAGTGGGTCAAGGGAAGTTGTCTTGTTTGGGATCTTAGAAATTATATGTCGAATCTCAGCTTCATCTACAGGGTGGAAATTTGCAAAGATATCAGGACTGTGCATATGTAAATAATCAATCATCAAATCATCGTCAAAATCAAGCAGAAATACATCATCAATTACATTGTTTACTGGTATCAAGAGAAGATTTATTTACATTACCACATTCAGCGTCAAGTTCGGACCTTATTTTTGCCACTTTCTCATTAAAAAAAAATTGGCAAAATTATTACTGAGAGTTTCATTTGAGCGGCAGATTGGTAAAGCCTTGGTGGAACTATTGAGAAGTGAGTTAACTGTACGGTACATTGTCTTTGCATCAGCATTTGCTAAAACACCTTTGAAATGCTCTGTTTTGGATTTAACAATAAGTTTATTTACAACTATATTTTGCTCAAGATTTTTCAAGCGATCAGTCACGGTATCACTGAGGGTTTTTCCACTTACGCTCATATTTGCGGCGTTCTGTTCGGGTTGACGGGACATCATTGTTGAACCGATTAGGACATTTAATCGTTCGTTGAAATCGTGTCTGCTCCGGACAGGACAGTGTTTGTCAAGAACTCTGCGCACCCTTGTATTACACTCGGTATTTTGAACATTTAGATCTTTCAGCATATTGAGACCGCTAAGCTCTTAGATAAGGTCAGTCTTGAAAACACCCAAATCAAGATCATCGAAATTTCTTATTGTGACAGCTTTCCTTTCTGGTGCAGGTTTCAGCTTATTTATTGAGCATTCAATTATGTGATGATCAGAACCATATAAGTTGTGAGATACATTGCATTCTACCAACAAGTCATCATCAACTCGACAGATCACATGATCAAGAATGTGACCGGACCTCTGAGTAGGCCTGTCAACAAACTGGTGGAGATTATGTCAGAAAGCAGATTAGATAGCGCACAACTTCAGGTTTACTTGGATCATCAACGTGAATGTTTAAATCACTCATAATCAAAGGCTTTCCAGGCATATTTTGTAAGTAACACAAAAACTCTTCAAAATCTTCATGGAATTTGGCTACAGTAAAGTTATTCCTATGAGAATGTGGGGGCGATATATAGCAACAAGATGAAATGTCTTAAGGCTTGTCAATGTCAGCCACACATGCAAGTTCAAAAGTTGTGTACACATCAGCATTAACTGCAAATGGTGAAATGCTCAGTTTCAAATGACATCTGTAAATTAAAGCAACGCCACCGTGTTGATCACCGACTCTGGGGAAGTTCAAAAGGGAAAATCCAGATGGTGTGCACTCCCCAATCACCATAGGATTTTCTTCACCAAGCCAAGATTCACAAATAATTAGGATGTTTACATCAGAATCGAGATTATAGTCATAGATTGTCACAGTTTTATTGCAAAATGATTGAGCATTCCAGACGTTTATATCTAGTTGCTTCTTACATTCACGCAGAATTTTGATCAGATTGCTCACATTTGCACAGTTACCGTAAGTATGAGCTGTTGATATGAGATAATTGTAGGGATTCTACGTTTTTGTCCCCCGCGATTCCCTCTTTTGCGCCACCTAAGGCGATTACGGCCGGTCTTGTTTAAATAACAAATTGAGGAATGTGAGTGAATTTCGTGTCCATGACAAGATTCTGACAGTATTTTCAATGTTTTTATTCTACTTAATAACTCGGGTGAAATATTGCAATTTGAAAACGGCACACATACGGTTCTATGTAATAAAATCGAGTCTAACAGCGACATATTTACCATTGAAACGGGTTGCTCAAAACAGCTTTCGAATTCCCAGGTACTTGTTACGTAACAGTAGCCAATTGTTGATGTTTTTCACAGTGTATGCGTACATATATACGGTAAAGTAAAGGCTGACTATTAAATACGATAAATTCACAACAAATCGTAGATTTGACGATAAAAACAGTTTAAAAGCAGTTCTAACCTTTCCATGTATGATCTAAAGACGTTCCGCAAAGTCCAGATTTGAAATTAAATATCCAAAATTATTTTTAAAATGTAAAACGAAGCCAAAAACAACAGAGCGATAAGCCGGCCGAAGTGGCGCTGCACCCAATAAGTTGTCCTTATCTACCCGAGTCGGGCATGATTCCGATAAATCGCTGATTTAAACAGTATATCTGACATTTCACATCTCTGGCTGACTTTGGACCGGTGCCCAAGTGTCATCATCATTTGTTCATGCCTCATCAAAGGAGGGCATGACCCCGATATCTAGCCACCTCGTACGGCCATGCTGATAAGTTTCTTTAAAAATCATTGAACTACTAAACAGCTAAAAGAAATATGTTCGATTAAAATCTTATTCAAAAATATCATTTATAGTTAATGCCCCCTCAAGCTCTCGCCAAATTGACTTTGAAGGGCAAAAAAAGTGTGTCACAACGCATAGTAAGAAGGTGTATTATACAAGTCAAAATTCATGTTAAAAAGAGCTATAATACATCATATACAAAACACAAAATAAAAGCGCTCGACTTGTCGGCGTGGATCCAGGGGCCCGCTTAAGGGCCCCGGTACCGGAAGCTCTCGCAAAATTTACATTTCAAGGGCAACAACGCATAGTGAGAAGGTGTGTTATACAAGTCAAATTTCATGTAAAAGAGAGCTATAATACACCATATATAAAAGACAAAATCATAAAAACGCATAATGTGGAAATATAATGCTTTTTGTTTACGTTTGTACATGGTTAGGTTTATCGTCACTCTGAAAAATATTGGTTGTCCAAAAGAAATGTTTTCAATAATTGACTACAAACTTGTGTAAATGTTGTCAAACTTTTGAAATGAGCCTGTTCTGTATCACATGCACTCCGACACCACATCCCCCTCTCTCTCCCCCCTCTGTCTCTCTCTCTCTCCCTCTCTCTCTCTCTCCCCCTCTCTCTCTCTCCCCTTTCTTTCTCTCTCCCCCTCTCTCTCTGTCTTACTTCATGTATTTAAATACAAAATAAAATTGCACAAATGTTTAATATATTATTACCGAAGAACCTTTTCTTTTTTTAAAGGTGCCCTTTTGAAATCTAAAAACATAATAAGCACTTGTTACTTCAAAGCTTGTTGAACCGACGGCGCCAATCTGAGCCGACGGATTGAAATCTGAACCGACGAATTCAAATATGAGAGGGGGAAGGGGGCGGCTCTGGCTACGCCACTGATTGTATTATGTAGTATATAATGTATTTTAACGGCTTATTAAATACATTATTGTAGAGTTGTCATAATAATTTGCAGCGTTTTATTAATTTATCTAATATTTTTATGATTTAAAACATTTTTGATGAGCTTGAATTATGGTGTAGCAACACTGCCATAGAAGCTGCCAATGTTTAAAACACATTGAAGAAATTCAATGTTTAAATACATGTATTTGCTTTATAAGCAGTTGTACTTTCATTGCACATATGATCTCATTTGTTCAATTTAGAAGTACTTAAGTTTCAGGGCTTGAAGACATTCGATAACCGTAACATACATTTTTCTATTGCATACATGTTTTTCCTCTTCATGATATTAATCCTAATAGAAAACGGGGACCTCTAATTGCAAACATGTCCTCGGGAACATCTGTGCAGTGAAATAGCAAAATAACGCACTTGGAGGCACCTAATCAAACCCTGGAAAGCATGGCCGTACGTTTCTTACTCAGGGGACGGTGACTCGAAAATCTTTTACGAATAGGAAAATCGCAATTAATCAGTGATAAACAACTTAATTTTATGTAATTAGCTTCACCAAAGTTTTGGGGTTGGGGAGGGGCGGACGGAGGAAGGGGAAGGGGAGGGGTAAGCGGCTAGCCTTTGGCTAGCCATTTTTGGTCAATTTCCTTGCTTATCAGGCAGGTTTTTTGAATTTTGGAAAAATTTTTCAATTTTCTAAGGCTCTCTTTTTCCCAGCAATTTTCTTTGATTTTTGAATATTTCCTTCCTTTCCGGGCAATTTTTTACAACTTTCAGGAAATTTCTTTCATTTTTGGGCATTTTTTTTTTAATTTTCTGGAAATTTCCTTTAATCATCGGGGAATGATAAGATATTATATAATTATATCTCTGATCTAAGCAGTGTATCCGACATTTTACTTCTCTTCCCAACTAAGATCGTTGCCCATGAGTCTTGCTGTCAACATGCCGGTCGGGAAGGCATGACCCCGATATCAGCCGAGTCGGGCATGATTCCGATAAATCGCTGATTTAAACAGTATATCTGACATTTCACATCTCTGGCTGACTATAGACCGGTGCCCAAGTGTCATCATCATTTGTTCATGCCTCATCAAAGGAGGGCATGACCCCGATATCTAGCCACCTCGTACGGCCATGCTAATAAATTTCTTTAAAAAATCATTGAACTACTAAAAGAAATATGTTCAATTAACATCTTATTCAAAAATATTATTTCCAAATTAATGATGACGATAATAAGAAAGTGGGCGAATAAATATTTATCCGAGTCAAGAATAAGTTTTATATTAAACCTTTAACCCAGTATCTTTTAGCTCTTGTTGACCTATAAATAACAAAAATTAGGTTGCTATTTTTATGTTGATGGGGCTTAGTGGGACCTAAACAGCGTTGCGCAAAGATATCATGACAGCTACATGGTCGAAATGACATGCTCAAGAGGTTTGAATAAACTAAAAGTATTACAAAAACAGGCGATCCGACACGTTAAGAATGGACCTCATTGCTCCCGATCTGATTATTTCAAACCTAACTATCTTTGTATATCGTGCATTGCCTTTACCTTTCTTTTTCAATACATTTCTCCTAAACAATTGTGATTTCCATAACTATGAAGTCAGGTCAAAAACATAAATGTAAAGATTGTGCATTACTTACCGTGCGCAACCGATCAATAAACCAAATTACAGTTATATTACACCGAATAATCTTATTGTGCCCCTACTTACTGACACGTTAATAATCTCCAACTCGTAATCTTCGTTCCCGCAATTTGTCCCTTCTCAAAAATATAATGCTAGTCGGGTATGGGGAAAGATCGTTTGCTGTTGCAGTTTCATGTATTTGGAATAAATTACCTCATGAACTCAGACTCAGACAAGTATTAAGGTGCTTAAAAGGTTTTAAGCTGATGACTTATGGCGTTTGTTGATCTCCGTTAATTATGTTATTTTTTATATATTGTCTCTTGTTGTTTATACTATATTTTGTCTTCTGCGCCTCGAGCGCTCTGCCATGTATGCCGAATAGATATGTGCGCATTACAAATCTTTGTTATTATCATGCCATCCCAGCCTGTCATAAATGCCATGACACCTCCTTGTCCCATATGCCATGCCACTAAGGGCGTGTCTAGCTTTTCGTTTTTGAGGGGTCTTTAGCCCCCTATTAAGAAACGCATATCCCTCCCCCTCCGCCCCCAAAAGGGATTATATTTCGCGATTGCTTTTCTTCTCCTTAATTAAGAGGGGAAATAATGAAATTATTAACATATCAAATTGAAGGTAAATGCGTAAAATTTTGGAAAGTTTGGCAACATTTCCTGAAAATTTCTTTAATTAACAGTGATTTCCCAAAACTTAAAGAAATTTCTTAGAAATTTAAGATTTCACGATAAGAAAATTTCCCAAAAAGTGAAAGAAATGTCGCGGATATTTAAGAAAATTTCCCGAAAAGTCAAAGCAATTTTTAAGAAAGTAAAAAAATGCCGGAAATGAAGAAACTTTCCTGAAAATTTAAGAGGATTTCACAAATATTTAAAGAAAATCCTGAAAATTCAGGGATATTCAGGGAGCACAGCTGGGGGCCAGAGCACAGCTGGGGCGCCAGAGCACAACTGGGGCGCCAGAGCACAGCTGGGGCGCCAAAGTACAGCTGGGCGTCAGAGCACAGCTGGTGCGCCAGAGCACAGCTGGGGCGCCAGAGCACAGCTGGCGCGCCAGGGCACAGCTGGGGCGCCAGAGCACAGCTGGGGCGCCAGAGCACAGCTGGGGCGCCAGAGCACAGCTGGCGCGATAGAGCACAGCTGGCGCGCCAGAGCACAGCTGGCGCGCCAGAGCACAGCTGGCGCGCCAGCGCACAGCTGGCGCGCCAGAGCACAGCTGGCGCGCCAGAGCACAGCTGTCGCGCCAGAGCACAGCTGGGGCGCCAGAGCACAGCTGGGGCGCCAGAGCACAACTGGGGCGCCAGAGCACAGCTGGGGCGCCAAAGTACAGCTGGGCGTCAGAGCACAGCTGTCGCGCCAGAGCACAGCTGGCGCGCTAGATAATAGCTGGCGCGCCAGAGCACAGCTGGCGCGCTAGATTATAGCTGGCGCGATAGAGTATAGCTGGCGCGCCAGAGCTAGAGCATATCTGGCGCTAGGGTGTAGCTGGCGCTAGGGTGTAGCTGGCGCTAAAGTGTAGCTGGCGCTTGGGTGTAGCTGGCGCTAGGGTGTAGCTGGCGCTAGAGTGTAGCTTGCGCTTGGGTGTAGCTGGGGCTAGGGTATAGCTGGCACTAGAGTGTAGCTTGCGCTTGGGTGTAGCTGGGGCTAGGGTGTAGCTGGCGCTAGGGTGTAGCTGGCGCTTGGGTGTAGCTGGCGCTAGGGTGTAGCTGGCGCTAGGGTGTAGCTGACGCTAGGGTGTAGCTGGCGCTAGGGTGTAGTAGCTGGCGCTGGGGTATAGCTGGCGCTAGGGTATAGCTGGCGCTAGGGCGTAGCTGGCGCTATGGTATAGCTGGCGTTGGGCACAGCTGGCGCTAGGGCATAGCTGGCGCTAGGGCATAGCTGGCGCGCTAGAGTATAGCTGGCGCGCCAGAGCAGAGCATATCTGGCGCTAAGGTGTAGCTGGCGCTAGGTGTAGCTGGCGCCAGAGTGTAGCTGGCGCTTGGGTGTAGCTGGCGCTAGGCATAGCTGGCGCGCTAGAGATAGCTGGCGCGCCAGAGCTAGAGCATATCTGGCGCTAAGGTGTAGCTGGCGCTAGGGTGTAGCTGGCGCTAGAGTGTAGCTGGCGCTTGGGTGTAGCTGGGGCTAGGGTGTAGCTGGTGCTAGGGCATAGCTGGCACTAGGGCATAGCTGGCGCTAGGGCATAGCTGGCGCTATGGCATAGCTGGCGCTATGGCATAGCTGGCGCTAGGTCAGGTCAAAAACTGAAAACACGACATTGCCATTTACTTTAATTTGGATGCGTATATGTTAGTTTGGTGTTGATACATGAGTTACTCTTTTATTGTCAATATGTTATATGTATTGATTACAAAACAATTGAGTAACGAGTTCGGTTTTATTTGTATATAGTCGTAAGATGTGTATATCTGTGCTAATCTACCACTTTGCGCTATATTCATTTTGTGTAATTTGTGAAAGTATCTTTTGAAATATGTTGAATTGAATTAAATAACCGAATGATGTGTTGATTGTATTTTGGCACTTGTGGTAAAAACAACTTCTAGTTTGCATTATCAGAAATAAATGGGTAGATAACTGTTTTTTCTTATCAAATTTTGACTTGTTCATATATTTTCACTTTTATTATTATTATCATTGAATTATGTTTTATAGCACTAATTCTAAAAGAAAGCTCTAAGTGCTTTACTAGAGCATGAAAAATAAAAAGTTAATTACTTATCAATACATAAAAGAAACAAAAGAAAAATGATTCAAAACTAAATCCCCATAATAGGTCAAAACTAACATATCAGCAGTATGCGAATAAAAGAAATAATTAAGTTTTAAACGTTCAGTTCTGATACATGAATAAGATAAAACAGTTAATAAAAATTCTTAATCTTAAACACAAAACACTAAGAGAAATAAAAAACTTATCAAACAATTAAAATGCATTAAAAGGTGAAACCTGGGGTGAAAAAATAATAATAATATTTAAAAAGTTAAAATAAGTCACTGAAATACTGTTTAAAAAATGCGTTTTCAAATCACGTTTAAAAGAACTAAGTGATGGAGCATTTCTTATACATAAAAGGGAGGGTATTCCATTCCTTGGGGGCACAAACTTTAAAGGAGCGATCGCCAGTTTTACTGATAGTTTTGAGAACTTGGAGAAGATTTTGAATGGACGATTTAAGAGAACGTACTGGTTTGTATGCTTGAGTGAGTTCAATTCAATACTTTGGAGCGGTGTAAACAATTAAAACGAAAAAAACTAATTTAAAAACTTTAAAACGTACACGGCATTTTATGGGCAACCAGTGAAGTGTAAAAAGAATAGGTTTAATATGGTCTTTTAAGCTAGTTCTCATGATTAATCTGGCAGCAGCATTCTGAACAACCTGTAGACGATTAGTTAACGACTTATTTACACCAATTAAAAGGCTATTAGCGTAATCAATTCTAGAAATTACAAGAGCCTGTATAAGAGTCCTAGTTGTATTAATATCTAAGAAGTGACGGATTTGAGTAATAGAACGCAAATTAGACATAGCACTTTGACATTTTGCAGTAATGAAATTATGCATGGCCTTTTTTGAATCAAAAACAGTACCAAGCTTTTTCACTTTCGATGAGCTTTTTACTGTTACTCCATTAAGATTTAACGATAAAGATGGCAGTTGTGTCAGGGAAAGTTTACTGCCAGTCAAAATGAATTCGGTTTTATCATCATTGAGTTTTAGAAAGTTAGTAAGCAGGTAAGCATCCACTTCTTGATGTCTTTTAAACACTTTTCCAGACAATTAACTTGATCAGCAATATCTTAATTATTAAAAGAAATGTAAAGTTGAGTGTCATCAGCATGTAAATGATATCCAATGGAATAGCGCTTTATGATGTCAGCAAAGGGTTTTAGATGTTTTGGCCAAAACAGTTCCGGACAAACAAAAATATCATAGCAGTAAGAAATGCCTCAAAATCTTACACTGGCTTCCAGTCAGATTGAAATTCAGCATAAGTTACTTATCTTATTGTACAAGTGTTTAAATAACGAGGCACCAAATTACTGGAAGGATCTATTAATTGATATACCTAACAGACGGAAGACCAGGTCAAGTACCTCATATAACAAATTATTTGTACCATTTACCAAACGTAACACTTTTGCTGGTCGTTCTTTCAGTGTAATGGGACCGACATGGTGGAATGACCAGATTAACTAAACTTGCTTAGTCGGTAACTGTTTTTAAGCGTCATTTGAAAACTTACCTTTTTTAATCAATTTTAGTGGTATCTCCTTTTGTATTTGCCTAGTTTTATTTCAGTCTCATTGCGCTGGGAGAGCGGCTACCATTCTCGTTTTGTCATTGTATTAATGTTTTATTTGTAAAGCGCCACTGAAGATTGTCAGATCGAAGTTTGCGCTATATAAATTTATGGATTATGATTAAGATTATTTTTTTAGATGTTTCACAGTCAAAACAACCTGTTTTTTGTTTTCACAATAGTAAAGAATTATGAAGAACACTTGATAAAGTGATATTTTAGTTCACCAGTGTAAATACAATGACATATCTTGTAGAAATCCGGCTTTATCCTGATTTTAAAACTATAATAATATATTTAGATCTAAATGTCAATAGAACTTTAATATAGCCAAGTCAATTTCATTAGACCATGAATTAGATTACATAAAGAGTTGGTAGTAAAGGTGGATTCAAGGATATTGTTGTTATAGTATTGGTAGCACAAATTTAACACGACTATCACATAGAGAGGTACAAATTACTGGTGTCCCTCCTAACTAGTAAATATCTAGATTTATTCTCCACGTATCGTCTTGAGAATTATTGGAATGCTGTAGACCCGACTGTAGAGAAGCGTTACGTAATATGTAAAGGTACACGTTGCTTTAAGTTAAGTACAAGTTGCGCTAGCGTAGTTGTAAAGTTAGTTGCCATCGATCATGCAAATCTAATGCCACGTCGAGAATGTGTTTGAAGTGCCTGAATTTTCCTCGTTATTAAGAACAGGATACAAGTGAAGTTAACTTCCTAAAGGCAGTGAGGTCGTAATATTTGGTGCATTTGTCATTGAGGACAGTAAATGGTTGTGAACCATTATTTTGTATCGACGCTTCAGGTCGAAAGTGCTCTTCTCCTTTTTTACATGACGAATCGATGTTTGGTGAAATAAAACAAGATTTAGGGATAAGCAACATCCTTATTTCTGTTTTCATTTTTGGTCATCCAAAATCCCCTTTTGCTGGTTTCTCGTGATTGTCCGACATGCTACCAGACCCAGATAGGACTGGAATCGTGATGCTGTTGGTAGCTACTGAAGAATGCGCAATCCTATGCTCGTTCATAGACAGTTAGACGTTGGACATACCTATGTGACTGTCAGCTAATTCCTAAGAAAGACAATTTATGACTTCGCCCACAGCGACTGCCCTGAAAGCGGTGCAGTACATACACACCTAAGGTAACAGCTTACCGGAGGCGCACATGGTATGTCCCATGCAGCCATGCAAACGTATAATAGTTTACTAAATAGTATATTATTCATTCAGATTTAATATTTAATGGTTAATATGATTTGTTAATAAGAGTCAAAGAAATGAAAAAAATTGTTATTTTGTGATTGGTGATTGATAGAGATTGACTTTTGTCTTGTAACGTCCCCCTTTGGAAGGGTCACTGCATGTCACTTGTGACTATGACATTGTTTGCCGGGAATTATTATACGATGCTTTGGATGGTAACTACAGTAGAGAAAAATCATTTTTAAGATCTTATTAATCTAAGATCAAATCTACTTTTTAATCCAAAGGTAAATCTACCCAAAATCTAATACATGTGTATTAAATATTCTTATCCAGTCAAATTATGAAGTATTTTGACTAATTCTTATTTATTTTCATCCAAAAGGAACGTAACAAATTTATCACAAATAATCATATTTCTTTCCAAAATACTACTCCTCTTTATGTTTATGACAGATACAATCCAATGCCAGGTATCTATATTTCTGATTAAACATAATGACGAATGCAGTGGTGAATGTACATATGCAATATTTTTTTGACATGCCAAAGCAATTTTTCATTTTAACGCCGTTTTAGATTACTATGCTTTAGAAATATTTGTATTTCGTGTTTGTATCATGTCGTAATTATTTATAGATTAGAAAATTAAGTAACAGAAAGGAGGAAATTAACAATATTTCTACTAACAGCAATTTGTTTCAACACATTCGTCGGTAAATGAAGCACAAGTTAACTTAAAATTGTACGTCTTTTCGTTATGTATTTTGACAAATACTATATATGTTTATTGTGATGGTAATTGATTATCTTTCATTTAAGGAATCAAGTAGATGGTGCCGAGGTCTCTACTGCTCATTCAAAACCGGCTATGACGTCACAGGGGGCTGAGAGGCCCGAGGCGCAGCCTGTGACGTCATAGCCGGTTTTGAATGAGCAGTAGAGACCAAGGCACCTTCTACTTGATTCCGATTCATAAATTCTGACATAAAATTAAAAAAAAAGAGAAAAATGCAAACAAATTTGAATCATGTTGATAACAAGTTTATTCTCCTAACACATTAACTTAACAACAAGATGATAACACGAATATACGTGTACGTACGGTCGCGAGCAGCAAAAAAAAAGAATAGGCTACTATTTTGTTTTGGCGTTGAAATATCCAATTTTCATCATAAACCAATAACTACAGGGATAATGTATAAAACAAAAGTGTAAAATTGATAGGATGTAATAAACATTTTTTATCAATCAAAAACATAGAATATATCTGGTTGTAATATCTCAGCAAAGATACAAATAATTAAATAAAAAATGACCTTGTAACAGCACTTGACCCAAATCGCAAATATGTTTATTTGTTATTGGGCCGGCATAAGTGTTCCGTTTGAATAATGATTTCACATGGAGTGTTTAACGAACAAATTTTACTCTTCAAGTTGGATTGTCATAACAAAAACCCATTAAATAACAAGATTTGGAGGATTCATAAACATAAAAATGTTGCTACTTTGTGAAATACATGTTTACATCACCGGAAAAATGGCAGTTTGAGAACATAGCATCTGTCGTTGGGTCACACTTTCCGTGTTTCATGTTTTGAGCAATAACGGTATTAACACTAGGCCCAGCGATATGGTTTGTGTCAGTGCTCTGTGTAGGGCTAGTGATTGTGGTAGTGCTAGGGTTACGGGGACTACAGAAAACTGTTGGAACTGGCGATTTTCCACTTCTAGTATTGGGGATCACATTTTCTTTGTTACATGCAGGTCCCAGTACAGTTGCACTTAGTACAGAGAACATGCTTCTTTTTTGGTCAATGCTAGAGTCTCTGCAATATGATTTGATGCTTCCTTCGCACCGATGGCCACTCAATGTTGCAATGGTACGGAAATCAAAGTTTCCATCACTCAAAACAGTGATTGCAGTGGCACGAAGACAATGATTTGTATAGATTTCGCTGCACTTTGCGATTGTAGAGATGGTTTTCATCATAATGGACAGTTTGTTTTTCCCTAGTGGGACATTGTCAAACCAGATGTCATCCTTTACCGTACTCCGAGCACGCTGGAAGAAGCGATTGCATTTGGGATTTAATTTTCCAAGGTAAAATTTTAGAACCCTAATTGGACATGGTTTGTCATCATCAGCACTGAAGCCATACATTCTCTTTTCACACTAAAAATCCTTGATGGAGGATCCTTGGTGGTTTTTCGTGTTTTCTTTATAGTTGAGTGTCACATACTCTTTGCCAAGATCATCAACCTTGAACACAAATGATGTTTTCGTCAAATTGTGTTGCCCTTCTTGGCCACGTCGACAAAAAAAGAATGTCATGTAAAACCACACCAATCTTACGAGGCCTTGTGGATTATCTGTCGAGAGGACATTTGCTTGGAAAATTTTGTCCATATCACCTGGTTTTATTACAGACTTTCCTTGCGACCGATCCAAGCCCTCCTTCTTCATTATCCGCAGCATTCCTAAAAACACATTATCGGCTCCTTGGAACTCCCTGTCCTGAATGATATTTATTTGCCTGTTGTATGGCTCGCCAGTGATGTGCCTGTAAATTGCCGCCCGAAGCCCTACATATGTTTGTTTCGCATACATAGAGCCATCCAGTTTCCGAACTTCAGCATAAAATCTCCCAGGAGGGCAGCAAGAGTGTTGGCATCCATATTTTCGAAGTCTTCGGATGTGTCTGCGGACTTACACCAACCTGTAGAACAATAGAAGGAAAAACATTGTTAATTTGAGAAGGTAAAACGATAATCAAAACTTTATTCAGCACCAAATAACAGATGACTTGATATCATTAAGAATGAATACCCACCTGTGAATGATATTGAATTAAATTCAAACTCAACATTTGGTCAATTCACTACTTTTGGTTGCATACTATTCAATTATACTTTGCCTTCTCGTTCAAAAATGGTTTCATGAATATCAAACAAATTATAGGCTCCTATTATTGTTCAAAAATGGTTTTATGAATATCAAACATATTATATTAGGGCCTACAATCTTCAAATATACATTTTGCTTTAATTTTATTTTCCTCCGTAGGCCCTATAAGTTTGGTCTTTAAAAGTTTTACATGGAAACTTGACCGATACTGGTAATGATTCTTTAATAAATTGAAATTACAGAGAACATTTGTTTTAAATTTCATAATATCAATTTCAACTGTCTGAGATCTGAGAATTGTTTACAAAAACAGTAAATCACCCAAAATTTAGCAAAATATCATACATTTTTTTTTTGCGCTGCTGCAAAATGCTTGTGTGGCTGTAAAGAATTTAAGATCACATCACCTTTTTTAATTTTAGGTGATTTCCAGTTTTTCTAAACAATTCACAGATAGCGAATAGGCCTATAGGAATAATAGGATATAAGATACTCACTTTTTAATAACTTTATTCCCCATACTGTGTTGTATTTGGTTGACTGTGCTGTCCTTTCACCAGCTATTTGATTAATTTCTTTATCCGTTATGTGGTTGAATCTCTGCTGGATAGGCCTAGGATTAGACCTAATAGGAATAGGGTCAGAAACAATATCTTCAGCTCCTCCATCCACTATCATCTGTTCATCTGGTTCTTGCAATTGCACATTATGGGCTTCCTCATTGTCATTTAGAAGATTATCAATGTTTATATCAAAATTGATATTATAATCCTCCATTATAGTAAAAAAATATCACTTTAAATTCAATTTCCGAAAGATCAATTTATTAGCAGACTACATATATTAGCAGACAACATTTGTATAGCAACAGAACAAAACCTAAATCATATACTTCAAATGGTTGAATTCAAGCAGACTTATTGTGTGAAATTGCCTAATAGCAGTTTGAGGTGTATGATCTGAATGTAACATGGAAAAGCAACAAGTGGAGATTCATTGTTGATCAACAATTTTAATTCTCCCAACTTGTTTATAGAATTTCATGTGGAGAGCTCAAGCCATGTCTCGATACTTCATTCGAACATGGGTAATTGACCAATCAGATGCAAGGATTTCCTTAAAGTATTTATGAATGGAGATTGTAGCCCTGTTTGGAGTTTGCATTCAGAAGGTGGTAAGCAGCAGTGGCGTAAGCTAGACTTTTTTGCAATGGTCAGGAGGGAGGGGGAGGGGTGGAGGGCAGGGGGAACCATATAACAAATTGATTCCAAGCTACCCCCCTCCCCCGCCCAAAACAAAAACAAAAAAAGCACACAAAAACACAAAAACAAACTGAAAAGTCGGAAGTTTTGAGGAAAATCTTTTGATATTTTGAGAAAATAACGGCCTACTTTGGAAATTTGGAGGAAAAAGTTGAATATTTTTCGGAAAACCTTCGGGAATTTTGGGGAAATATCTCGAAAATTTTGAGGAAATACTTTGGGAAATTTCAGAAAAACCTTCGAAAATTGAGGAAAAAGTAAGATATTTTGAGGAAACAATTCGGAATTTTTAAAAAATAATTTAAAAAATTGCTAATTCTCAACAATCGAATCTTTTAAATTTAAAATAGGCCTTTTGATTTTAAAATAGGCCTAATTTAAAGGTTCGGTTTTTGGAAATATTGTGATACTTTTTCCCAAAATAGTTTTCATCAGGATTGCCAACACAATCCAAACTACTGAGTTTTCTATTCTGCACATATCCCGACTTTTTTTAGAAATTCCCGGCCAGGGAGACAGTTCCACCCCTCCTCCCCGCCCCTTTAGCTACGCCACTGGTAGACACCCGGGTAAGTGTTGTCCTTAATAATTTAAGCCAAAGATCATGTTTGGAGAAGACTTCAAACCACATAATATATTCACTGTTGATACATATGCTGTATTTATAAATTGTGTATTGTTGCTTGGTTAGTTCCACGTCTGGGATATGTCCATTTATAAGCACCAAAATAATGAAACTGGCGGAACAGCAAAGGTTTGGGTATTGTAATACAGTAGTGTGTCTTAAAGGATTTGTTCAGGGGTCAAGCAAGTCTTATCTTATATAAAAAAAGACGTCAAAAAAAAAAAAAAAAAATGCTGAAAAAGCATTAAAAAATCTTATTCCGTTAGAGGTTGCAACCACTTTTCATAAACTGATACAAATGGCCTTCACCACAAATACTTCCTTACAAAATCGATCCCAAAATGTGAAAAATCCGGATTATTTGTAATTATTTGATGATTTATTACGTTTTTATTGATTTATTACGTTTCTCCAAACGTATGCTCATTATGCAATGGTTTTTTCATGACGTAAGGGTAGGACAGTACATCACGTGAAAACAAAGGTGATCCATTCCTATTGAATGACACACATTGGGGTGGTTGCCATGATAAGCATAGGAGTTACCCCACATTAGAAACTGTCAATCTATTGAATATACAACTGTCCGGTAAAACACGATAACCTGTAGAAATCCTCCATTAACTTTCTTTTTGCCCTTTCCCCACTCGTTTACTTACTCAATTTAAATAAAGGATAACTTTTTAAAATTACGTTTATTGGCAGATTGGTAATATGTTTGTACAATCATTTATGCGGATTTTAAATTTTGTCCAAAAAAATAGTATACACTAACGTTATGTGAAATTTACAGTGTACCATACAGTAGGGTAATGTGGAGCAAAATGAGACGTGGGGGTAAAACGCAACAACTTTCCCTACGAGATAAGTAAAACGGCTGAAAAGCAATATTTAACAACAAGTCTTGCACAATGATGCAGACACATCTGTAAACAAAATATTCGTTGATTTTGGGCTTCAAAACCTATTCCGCTATCTCAAAAATCCTTAACAATCGATCATAATTTCTTTTAGCATTGTAAGGTGAAGTTGTTGTGGCAGCTTATTAGTTTATAATAAAAAAAAAATGCATGAGAAAGGATTTCGATGAATTATTGGATGGATGTTAGAATTACTAGGGTACACTAAACAGGTTATATGCACTATATTGCAGTATTGTTGAGTTCACATACCGTATGATGTGTACTATGGAAGTTAAGAAAACAGTGGGGCAATATACATCAGCAAAGGGGTAAGGTTCATCAGTGTATATGTCAGTATGTGCAAGGTTTAAGACCAAAGTTAACTTAGGTATACAGCACATCAATCACATTATGAATTAATGAAATATTGCATTAATTTGTGCAAAATAGGACCATATAGGCTCAGCCGTGGCGTGGCTACGGGGTGGTATGATGGTGTATGTAATCCCACTTTACTCTGAATTTTTTTATTTTTTTTAAATGGTCAAACCCAGATTTGTCTTCAAATTTCCATTTTTTAAGACATTTTGCAAGATTTAGTAGGCTAAATTTTAATAGTATGTCTATGGAGGGGGCTTATTTTTAATAGGAGTTTAATATACCCCCTCATTTATTTTACTCTAGGCCTTGGCCACTGTACCCCCTCACTTTTCTACAGTTGGTCATCTTACCCCCTCACCATAATTTGCTCTGAACACGCCCCTGGTAGGCTGTCTGACACTAGTGAGAATCCATTTGACCCATGGGCAATGGCCAGTGGTTTCGTAGGAAGTTCGGGGCAGCTAGGGTCGTAAATACCTCCTTGACGGTTTGTCCACCCCTCCTTTATATACCAATGGTGTTGTTTGTTGTTCCTGGAATCAATAAATGGGAAACAACTTACTGAGGGAGTAGTAAGAGGCCACTACACAGCCGCTAACCAATCAGAAACCGGCTTTGCCATGACGTCATAGCTTCGCCGTAGTCCGCTTCTGATTGGTCAGCGGCTGTATAGAGGCCCCTGTGATTTTTTTCCTGTGGGTCATCGGATTACCGTCACAGGATATTCTGGACGACGGTGTAAAGTCCTTTTAGCAAGGTGCATAGCTCATTTGCATATACTTAATGTTAGCTTCTGATTGGACCGGGGTCTGTATAGTGACCCCTGAAATTTGTTATCTCCGTCATTGGATTACCGTCACAGGATATTCTCGACGACGGCTTTAAGTCCTTTTAGCGAAGTATGTAGCTAATTTGCATATGTTGGCTTCTGATTGGTCGGGGTCTGTATAGTGGCCTGAAATATTTTTCCATCTGGGTCATCGGATTGCGTCAGAGGATGGGAGATTTTCAGGTAACCGTCTGAAAAGTGTTGTTTGCGATGAATTGGCAGTCATTTTGGCACAGAGAACCCCCACCACAAGGGAAGGGTTTCCCGTATGAGGAATGTTGTTTGCGGTGAGTTTACGGTTATTTTGGAGTAGTTCTGATCAATTTGTGTGGTTTAGGTCATTGTTTCTAGTTTCTCTGCGAGTACTATGGGTCTATATGTTTGCTATTCCATAAGTGGTGCCCGAGGGTAATGTGCCCTGCTCCAAGGGTACCTCTCGGTGTGAAACAAGAAGAAGAAAAAATCTAATATGGGTACTTATTGTTACCTAATCTTAAACACGATCACATGAGTGGACTGTACAAAATATTCATTAAAACAAAACAATGACATACACCACTATGAACGATATATTAAACAAAACGTTACATAAGAATGTCTTAAAATTTTCTTCTTTCTTGAAAGATTGGTGGTTCTCAGAAGAGCCTTTGGGTTTCTTCATTCATGTGAAATTAATGTTCTTTCAAGGAGCAGAAAACGCAGTCACACCAATTTCCTGGGTACTGGCTGGAAACATCTCGTGTCGTCGTCATCGAGTGTCTCGTCTGGGTTGCAATACTACGTCCTACTTCTTTAGCTTCGTCCACCATCTTCATCTGCGGGAGCTCCCATACAGACTCGCCGGAAACCATATGGTTTCCGCTTCTTACTATACTCCACAAACCACCCCTGTTCAGCTAGTTCAATCTGACGTTGTGTCATTATGAGTGATACAATGATTTTGATGAAAATCAAGACGAACGATTCTTTTTATACACGTCGAGAAAGGTATATAAGGCTTACGTTGATTGGTTTTGTCAGAAATCCTAATATTATGAATGATGATGATTGGACGATATTTGGATGTAATACAGGTCTCCAAAATTGACGCCAAAACATTACTAAACAAGTCAACATTACGTGTTCAAATAATCTGGCAAAAATAATCATAACTTCAAGAATAAACCTTATGTATCAAAATAATACGTTGCTTAGATTTGATACTAATCTTTTGAAGGTACTATGCAAAGAAACAAGTTGTCCAAAATGTTAAAAATTTAGGTAAATTTTAGGTAAACGTGACTGTCTGAAAAAATCAAAAATGATTTCTGAACTTACCTGTATGTCAAAACGTATGAAAAAGCTTCTTCTTTCATTTGTTAATGATACCAATCATAGAAATTCCTTTCTACGTATATATGAATATTTTTTCCTCGGAAATATTTTTTTGTCCTGTTACAAATGAATATTTTCCTGTCCTCACAAAAACTCAACAACATAAGACACTATACATTAATAGCAACTGATATTGTTTTTTTACAATGATTCGTAAACCTTCGAAAATCGTCATGCAGTATCATCATGAGAACAAGTTTGCTCATGTTGTCTCTTAGCAGAATAGAGTACCGATTTTTCCTCTTATCTTTACACTACAATAAATATCCTTCGTTTCAGTTCCATTGTATACTTTCATGTACTAAAGTTTGCATAGGATTAGGAACATTTTCTTTATTGGGGGTACAAAGATATGCTACAACACTGGTTCAATAATACAAAATGGAGGAGAGCGATTACAAATGCGAAGTATAATATGACGCCTTTTAGGCGCCTTTTTTTGCATCATTTAAGTTGTGTAGGTGTCCTCATTCATTATTGTGATAGTATAGGTTCCCAAAAAAAATTGCTTTTAATTTCGTACAGTTGATCCACAATATTTTTGTTGAATACTTGATGTTATCGAAATTTTCTTATTTCATACTACGGGTATCAACATTGTATATAATTTCACTTGCATCACAGGATAGTCTCGACGACAAGAGCTCCTGATTGTGTGGTTGATGATGCTCTGACAGCATTAACATTCTTTTGGAAAAAAAACTTTGTTGCCATTACCTAGTAACACCTCCCTCACATGGCCGTCTGTTCGGACTTGTCCCAGCAAGCCTTGACCCACTATTTTTAGACATTTTCACCACACCCATCCCTGTTCGGACTTGTCATAGCCTTGCCCCATCAGACATTTTCGTCATGTCCCTATTTCTTTGGACTGTTTTTGCCTACAGCATGTTCTAACACGTTTATAACGTCATTTTATACTTCAGTGACCTTTCCCTGACCTTTTCCGTGACGTCCGAGGCGGACGTTCTTTGTACAAAATCAGTGTCCGGAGCTTTTTTTTCAGCTTCACAAAGCTAGAAGATACCTATATCAAAGTATGTATATGTTGATGCAATTCTTGACATTTTGTTTTGATAAACTTTCGATTAGGAAAATAACTGGGATTCACTGGGATCAGAGCTACCCAATCGAGCAAAGGATTTACCACTGCCCGTTCAAGCATCACACATGAAAAGACGTGATGGTCCATTTTGACCGATTTTGAGGGGACGGTGGTTTTCTTAAAGTATTTAAAGTCACCTGAGGTGAATACGTCATCAAGTTATGCTTACAACACACACGTCGATAATAGATGTACACTCAAGAGCATCTCACAAAAAGATAATCTTCTGTCCTGTGTTGATTTATTTGACTATAGACTGACTGTTACATAGGATTTCGCATAAGGTCAACTTAAACCAACACGAAAGATGTTGGAGTATGACGTCAGAACAAACATGATTGAGAGCGGTCACGCAGCACTTTTACCCTGGATGAAAAAATGGTTTACATTTTTTTTCTCCCGCGAGGCAATAGACTAAAGAAAAAAGGATTTTTTCATATCATTTTCTCTCTAATTTACCGTTATCTGTGTAAATTTAGTAGATCCGTTATATTTGGCGTAAATTTTGATGTCTGTGGTATAGGTCCGTTTCCTTTGTAAAATTTCACTTTAGATCTATATGAGTGCTTAGTATGTACCAAGTGCATGCATCAACTTATTTGGTGCTGCTTCTGGGGTCATTTCAGGACATGCAGTATTATTGATTAACGTACTAAATGTAGAACTCAGAAAAACCGAGTGCAATTTGACTCTTTGACTTTATATCTTTCACTAAATGGTAAAACAACCTGTTTAATGTAGGATATGACAAATACAGTCGATCGATAAATCATTCCTGTATGCAGTATGTCGAATTCCTTCATTGCTTGATTATTCTATGTATAGTAATGGGGGGCGGGGGGTAAAATGTTGCACGACATAAAGAGCCGATCGATACATCATTTCTGTGCATAATACGTGTTTAATGATAAGGTGGTAAAAGTATTAATGCTTTGATTATATGATATGTAATAATGGGACTAAGGCTGTCTATTATGATAAGGCCTGTTTGCGTGGCCAAGAATAAATAGATATCAATAGTATGAGAAAAACATTCATAATCCATGTTTGTTTATTCAATTTTGGATCAATATATATACTTTGTTTAGATATCCTTGATGTGATCGATGACCTGTGAATCCGTTCTGATTGTGTTAGAGGATGAAGAGGAATGACGTCAGTCACCGTGTATGGACAATATCGTACATTATTTTGTCACGTTCATCTGTAGAACATGCGCGGTAGAGCAAGTGACCAATCATATCGCGTGAATGAATATCCATCCCAAATGCTGTTTTTGCTAGATGTTCATTTCTAGTTCAGGCTTTGGACAGAACGGACCTTGCGTCAGTGTAGTGGAACACAAACGCATCCTCTGACGTATGTACAGTATGTAACTTTTTTTCTTCATAGAATTACGTTATAGTTTGGCTTCATCTTGATTTTGTCTCGCCTGAGAAACAAAGCATAAAGCATAGGGATCGTTCTATCGTTGACGACGATCGGTGTCGGTGGTATAATTTTTAGCATAAAACTATTACACGTTCAAGTTTCAACATTAATATTTTATTGATTTAGGGGATGCATACTCGAAGTCGGTTCATAATGTGAAAGACAGATACTTCCCATGTTAAGTACACACCTTGCTTACCCTTGATACGCTAGAGTTGCCTGATGTTAGACGAGGGAAACGATTTAATTTTTGCCAAACTCGCATAGAGCAATATAACTCTGTGATGAAATCTGGTTTAAGTAATACTATGCGCATGGCGCAAGGTTCGTCGACGTTCCGCCGTCATGGCGGCTCTCTTCGGACAGTCCTAGACTGGTCGATGTTCACATACGACATAATACACACCCACACGAATACATACTATTTTCTCGCTCTCTTTTGCTGTCAAGTGCGGCAACAGGAGAACGAGGGGCGTAGTTTAGACTAAAGTCCCACCTCTTTTTTCGCGTTAAAGTGCAGTTCTGTCCTGTCATTCCACCCGTAGACGCCATTTTTCCCGTTAAAAACGTAATTTTGTCATGTTATTCCCACAATTAAGTCCCCGTAGACCCCATTTTGCTCGTAAAAACGCAGTTTATGTCCCCTCAAATGAAAAACATTTGAGCATAAAACTGCCTCAAATGACAGTGTTTCAGAAAAATTGGTTCTCAAATGATGAGTTTCAGAAAAAACGTCTTCTCAAATCATTCACGTTTTCAAATAAATGTCGCTCAAATTTGCTCCCTGTGCAAAGTCAATGGGATTTAAAAATAAAATTTCGTTCTTAAATCGTACACGTTTTAAAAACACGTCTTCATAAATCACAAAGCTTACAAAATATCGTCGCTTAAATCACACCTTTAAAAAAATATGTTCTCAAAATGACAAAATTAAAAAAAAAATGTTTCTCAATTGTCAAGTACAATGTCTTCTCGAATGATGTGACTCAGTAAATTGTGAAGATATTATCACGACATTATCGATAATAGTGACATTAGCATGGCGATTTATCTATATTATTGATACCTTTTACAGTTTAATCAACTTAAACTCTTCGACAAATCTAAACTTCTAATCAACAGATTATTATGGTTTATTGTTTTGATATGGGCGACAATGAGTGGTGTGGTGGTCATGACCCCCACCTTTGAATGGATAATACCAGGGTAACGTACCCTGGGGCACCCATAGCCATTTTTTTGGTTATTTTTCTTCTTGTTATACACCGAGAGGTACTCTTGGAGTAGGGCGCATTACCCTCGGACACCCCTGACGGTATAGAAACAATATAGACTCATAGTACTCCCAAAGAAACTAGTTACAATGATCTAGCCCCACAAATTGATCAGAACTACTCCAAAATGACCGTAAACTCACCGCAAACAACATTCCTCATACGGAAAACCCTCCCCCTTGTGGTGGGGGTTCTCTGTGCTAAAATAACTGTCAATTCATTGCAAACAACACTTCTCAGACGGTTTCTTGAAAATCCTCCCATCCTCTGACGCAATCCGATGACCCAGATAAAAAAAATATCAGGGGACACTATATAGACCCCGACCAATCAGAAGCCAACATTAAGTATATGCAAATGAGCTATACACTTCGCTAAAAGGACTTTTATGCCGTCGTCGAGAATATCCTGTAACGGTAATTCGATGACCCAAATGAAAAATCTCAAGGGTCACTATACAGACCCCGACGAATTAGAGGCCAGCATTAAGTATATGCAAATGAGCTGTACACCTCGCTATAAGGACTTTATGCCGTCGTCCAGCATATCCTGTGACGGCAATCCGATGACCCAAAGGAAAAAATCTCAGGGGCCACTATACTGCCGCTGACCAATCAAAAACGAGCTACGGCGGAGTTATGACGTCATAGCAAACCCGGCTTCTGATTGGTTAGCGGTTGTATAGTGGCCTCTTACTACTTGAGTAATAGTGATTTGTCAGCTTGTGAATAAAAATAAAAATGATAACCATATATCCAGGGGCAAAATGAGACATCGTATTAATTTTTGTATCTTTGTTACAAGAAATCATTAAATCAGTTCTGCAAGGTATCATTATGTTTTATATCTATTTATGTGTGTTTTTTACCTGAGCCAGTATCAGGAAGTTGTCCATAATCTTAGCAAAGTTATTTAAGGTTGAGTCCTTAAGTGTCTCATATTGCCCCACTACCTTAATACTTACAGCCTAGCCTAGAGTACTATGGTTCTATATTGTTTCTATATTTAAATCAGACTATAGTTGTGATGTCATAGTCTCAGATTCCTCAAAGTCTTTATGTACTGTAACATATTTTGTTCTGCGATTTTGTGGCTTAAAAACCATGGGATATGTCAAAAAAAGGATAGTATAACTAAATCTAGGAAAGGTATCAAAGGTATTTATAATATATCACCTGAAGAAAGTTCAAAGAAAAATAATTTGAATTAATTGAACTTAAATAAGCCTTTTGTTTTAAAATACACTAACAATTGTTTAGAATGTGAAGATGAAAACACTAACTTTTCATAGTATATCAATGGCTATATTCTAGTGATCGACATGACGTCAGCAATGGGGAAAACAAACAAGACATTTGAACGCAGGATAGGATATCTGCTTTTTGGCTGTAAATCTCGATACACCAGTAATTTTTACACATCTACATGCTTTCTTCACTATGTTTTTTTCCCTTTAAATCCTCTTTCTTATAAGACAGACTTGCTTGACCACTAAACTAATCCCTTAAATTGGTTGGGCAGAGAAAATCATCAAACTATATAGGCATTCCATTTGTTCATGATTAACAGAAGAAGTAGAAGTTTGGTATCATTTTTGTAGAAACTAAAACAGACTAGTTGTGATACCATAGTTTCAGATTCCTCCATATTTTGTCCTGCGATTTTGTGGCTTACAAGAACGCCCTTTAGAAATGGGCTATTGTAGCATTTAATTTTTTGTATGGATAGTATTAAAGAAAGCAGTGACGTGTTTAAGGGGGTTAACTCCCTCACCTCCCAAATTCTGTGGATGCCATAAATATAATTAACTGAAATATCAAATGAACTATGTGTGGCATTTTTTGCAATCGTATTGACTGAGCTATCGTTATTTTTGAACCAAACCTTTTACAGTTTGCACCAAGCCTTTTACAGTTTGCACCAAAATTCCTCCCATTTTCGACCAAACATCTTTCAATTTGGCCCCAAAATCTTCAATATTGACCCTAATATCTGCATTTTTGGTTTAAAAAGCTTAGGCTTTTATCAAAAATTTTAATTATCGAACAAACTTTTCAAGGACCAAAATCTCAAACACAGAACCAAAAACCTTTGGATAAGCAATAAGAAGGTAAAATTCTTATCATCAGGGCAATGCGCGCATAGCCCGGAGTCATAATAAATTTTCAATGGAATACAATTTTAAAATAGGCCTTTATCTTTTTGTCCACGCCACTTGGGAAAAATCATGGGAATTTTTTGGGAATTCTCATTGAATTTACAGGAATTTTTTCAGATAATTGTATCTGTTTTCAGAAAATTTTCTGTTCAGAAATCTCCGTCAATTTTTCGGGAAATCTTCATTTCCCGAGAAATTTCCTGCATATTCGTGAAATCTTCAATTTCCGGGAATTTTTCTTCAATTTCCAAAAAAATTCTTCACTTTTCAGGAAAAATCTTTTCAGGAAAGCACTGTTAATTTTGAGAATTTCCAGGAACTGTTGCCCAAATCGAACAAAATTTCAATTTTATTTTAATAATTCTACAATTTGTCATCAAAATAAAGAATGCATGCAACCGGGAAACCCTCTTCGGGGGTGCCTCTAACTCATACGCGATTCTGTCATCACTAATCTGAAACCGGCCCTCAGTCAGTTTCCTCAAAAACGAAAAACAAAGAAAGATACAAGGTGATGAAGGTATCAATTAATTCACTATAAAATAGAATAGATACAATGAATAAAGACGCCATAAATAATAGATTGGCTCCTGCTAAAAACAAAAAGATAGAAGACCCGCTTCCATATGCTGTGTAAAATCAATAACAATTATCGCCATTGATAATGATAACCTAATCCCAAACGTAATAATCTATACAAGAAATAAGCATGAATTTCCACGTTCCGTATGCTAAAACGAATGTAAAATTCTTTTTCAAACACTAACAGATTGATATGCTTTATCGCCAGACCACCAGACATTGATATACATCTACCAAGTCTAAACATCTTCAAAGCTAAACTTAGCCTACTAAACTTGTTAACTGTTTTTTCTCTCATACTTGTTACGCTTGATTGTCGTTCATGTCCAGAACGATTTTTTTTTCTTTCCGACTTTACCTGTGTGTTTGCAAAGCAAACCATTAAATGTTCATACAGTATATGCGCTATACTATAAGTTTACATTACCTTTACCTTGACTTATTCAGATTCAGATTACTTCAGCAGATGTTAAGTGGCGTACGTACCCACGCTAACAATTTCTTAACTTAGCTGTTAAAGTTTCCGATTAGACTAGCCTTGTTCATTTTGAATTTCAAATCATATCATTCTTCTTCACTATCTCTTTGTGACTCTTCAAAAAATATTTTGGTGTAATAAATATTTTCTATTATGTTTCTGAAACAGTAATCTGAAATTATCTAAACGATACCATTCTTTATATCACGTTTTGGATGTGGCCATCCAAATACCGGATTGGCACTGACACTTTTCGTCTGCATTCCTCAACGTTGCCAATTTACATGATTTTTGCGTATAAAAACAAACGCTATAAAATTGTGAATTAGCATTGCTGAAATTGATTGTAGCGTCGTAACCATTAGAATACAATCTTCAATAAATAACACTTAATTTGAAGTCCATATTCTCTTCATTAAATGAAATTTTAAAAATAATTATATCAAATAAAAGATGGCGGATTTGAGCATAGAGTTTACTCTCATCCGCTTGCGCCATGGAAACCGGGGATAAGCACCGGCTCTATGTGCCTTAAAGGTCAATGGAATTAGCTAAACATCGAGTAAAGTTGTTTTCAGGTCTTTTCATTTGGTAATATGAGTACTCATTTTTCCATTATGATCTGCTTTATAACTTTCAATGCGATAAACTTTCCTCTGCTCATTGAGGAAGTGCACACGAAAGAGGCGAATATTTTGCCTTCTATACTTATAAATAACTTACTTACCTATAATAATCACCCTATTAATAATTTTGTAGTCAACCTGAAGGCATAACCAACCATAGCTGTTTAAATATACATCATTAGGAAAATTGAACAAAGACTTCATTCCCAACCAAAAATCTTTTACAGCCCCAAAATCTTTTACAATAATACAGTCTGCAAAGAAATGGTGTAAGGTCTCGGGCTCTATGCCACAAAAGGTACACTTATCACACTCGGTCAAATTCACCCTAAAAAGCCACTGATTTAAAGGAAGTATGTTATGAATAATTTTGACCTGAAATTCCTCCCTCTACTATCAATTGTACAAACAAAGGGTAGCATAAAATCTTCTTAATCTAAAAATGTGTGAAGCCGAAACTATTATTAAGCTTTCTGAAAATAGTTGTGAGTTGAGCTAGCTCGTTCTAGCAGAACATTGTTTTTAGGCATGCGGAGTATGTGATGTATGACTGAGCATACTGGGCATACAGCTCAAAATGTCTAAATACTTCTTCTTTCAATTTCTTTCCTAAATCTTAGTCACTAAGCATGATGTGAAAGTCTATTCCTGCTAGAAATTGAATGGCGGCATGGCAAAGATTCAACATTAAAAAACAAAGACAATTACAAAATAAAATATCAAGGTCGCCCTGAAATACATCACAAAATTTGCATAAAATATGTAAATTGTGCCATGATTTAAAAAGTTGCTTAAATGCTCAATCGATTTTGATTAATAATTTTGCCACTGATGGTTTTTAGTAGTTTTAGAATAGCTTAGCTAATGTTGCCTCTATACGTCTATTATTCCTTTGACTATAATCTAATTGTCTACTTCCCTAATATGTATCAGAACTTAGAGAAGGTGGGGAAGAGGAGGGGGATTAGTGAGTACATCTTAAATTTTGTTTGTAAGATTTCAGTTGGCATGCCAGCCACTTTGTTGTCATGGTAATAATTGCGAGCCATTTTTCTCACAAAACCTCGGCTATTTCCAGAAGTTTAACAATTCACTCCCAAGAATTATATCACCAGCATGTTCATGATTTTGTTGTGGGTGGCCCTTAATGAATGTGCCTGCATCCAGAAGCACCGTCAGGGGCTCGATATAGGGGAAGGGGCATAAACCTTTTCAACATTAGGTCAAGGAGCCCACCTTAGGGCCTCTAGTAGACCGGGAACCCTGACAGTTTATTCAGCTGAAAAGATACAAAAGGTTTAAATGTCGGGTCATGTCTTTCTGGACCCAGAACTCACTAATCAATGTTGCTGCCGGTCACATACTGTACCAGTAGCCAGGGGCACAAAATATGGTGTTAGAAAATGCATTTATTTAGCCGATGAGATACACGGACACAATTTGTTGGATTATGCTCCCAAGAGGGTACTCATGATGGCCATGGCCATGACAGCAACTTATGTCTGTACCAGGACCCAGACAGTAGCCTTAAAGGGGTCCACTCAGGAGGCTTATTCAGCCGAAAAAATACATGGATGAATCTTCTTCTTTTGAAAGCATTATACCTTGGGGGTCACATAAATACCAATGACAGCAGCTTTATCCTGTACCAGGGCCCAGACAGTAGCCTTAAAGTGGTCCACTCAGGGGGGTTATTCAGCCGAAAAGATACATGGATGAATCTTCTTTTATTGGAACCATTATACCTTGGGGGTCACATAAATACCAATGGCAGCAACTTTATTCTGTACCGGGGCTCAGACAGTAGCCTTAAAGGGCCCTTTTCCTCAACTCGTTTATTTAGCCGAAAAGACACATGGACGAATCTTCTTTTATTGGAACCATTATACCTTGGGGGTTACATAAATACCAATGACAGCAACTTTATCTTGTGCCGCGGCCCAGACAATAGCCTTAAAGGGCCCCTGTCCCTCAACTCGTTTATTTACCCGAAAAGATAGATGGATGAATCTTCTTTCATGGAAACCATTGGTACCTTAGGGCTCACAAAAATAACAGTGACAACAACTTTATCCTGTATCGGGCCAAGATAGGCGCCTAAAGGGCATCTGTCCCTATTAACTCGTTTAATCAGCTGAAAATACACAGTATGAATCTTTTCCCTTTAGGGTCAATATTCCCGGAGGACACCAAATTGTGAACGACAGCAAATTTTTCTTGTAACAAGGCATAGACAGTAGCCTTAAAGGACTATACATAGTGTGTTATTAAGATACATGGATCAACTTTCTTCCATTTGAGGTAATGCTTGGCGATTGCAGAGATACCACTGTCTGCTACTTTGTCTCGTATTAGGACCAAACAGTAATCTTTAAGGGTTGGATGGCCCTGCCAGATAATTGAGTTGAAGCTATACGTGGGTAATACTTTTACATTGAAACTATTGCACCATTACTTAAAAAAATACGAAATTATTATTAACCAAGACATGGTCGGAAGATACTGGAATCCTTTAACGAAGTAAATATTTTGATAAAACAACATTCTGAAAAATTACTTTGGTGGTAACAACTTTATTGAAAGTGTAACTTTTAACATTTAACAGTATATTTTTCTCTAGAAGAAATTAAAAGTGCGCCCAAAGTGAACGTGGATGTGGGCAATTTTTACAACAAATTGTATGCTTGTTATAAGAAAAAAGAAAAAAGATCACCCAAAGCTGGTTCGGTCAGTTTTGCTTGAAGTATTAACAACTCTAGATTGAAGTGTTTTGTTTGCTTTTGAGGGATAGAGAGGGGTGGGGTGGGGGCAGAAGGGGGAAGGGTAAAGTGTTCAAGGTTATGTTAAGCTAAAGAATGGTTGTTGGTTGCGTATATATTTTAGCATTCTTGCAACCTTACCCTTAAATATTGATACTCTTTAATGTGTTAAGAATTAACAAGAAAACGAATAACTTTATTGTTTGCAATGACAAAGGAAGCATAATAAATCCTTTATTTGTGCTTGATGAATAAGTTGTTGGTATGGTTTATGTTAAATAAGATGTTTTCATCTCACAGTAGTATTAATGAAATATGAATGAAGCATTTTTGTTTGACAAATATTTCCAAGACATTGTATGCCTGTTATAATTTAAAAAAAAATGAAGATCGCCCAAAGCTGGGTGGGTAAGTTTTGCTTAAACTATTAAGAACTCTAGATTGAGCAACTGTTTTGTTTCTCTTTTTGAAGGGGGTGGGGGTTTAGGGTGAGGGTGTTCAAGGCAATTCTATGAAGCTATTTGGAGATGTGCATTTTTTGTACCCTCTATGATTTTTAAGTTGATAGCCTCTTCCTCTTCATGTCCAAACCTATCAAATAGCAGCTAGGAAATAATTATCAATATTTCTAGCATTCAAGCAACCTTATCCTTGAATATTGATATTCTTTACTGTATTAAAAATTAACAAGAAAATGAAACAATTTTAGTGTTTGCATTAACATAGTAAGCATAATAAATCTTTTGCCTGTGCTTGATGAATAAGTTGTTGGTATGGTTTATGTTAAATAAAAAAAATCATCTCACAGTAGTATTAATGAATTATGAATGACTCATTTTTGTTTTAGCCATTTATAAAAGTGTCAAATGGATCAAATTCAGTAGAGTACATGTCATATTATGAATGGTATCATAACAAATTAGCAATGGATTGTGTGCATTAACAAATAAGTTAATAATGAGTTAGCAGTTTATGCCTGATCATTCTCTTCTTCTTCTTTCCATCCGCTGTCACAATCATCACTCCATGGCCGGTGTAATAGTAAATTTGGCCCCTCGTAAATTTGAGCCCACGGTTTTATTTTCTAAGGAATGTCTAGTGAATTTGATCCCCTTATGACTGATATTACTAGGTAAAAGTTACTGGTGAGTCTGTACGGTTCCTTCAATTAATTTTGTGTACTGAGGTGATAAGCTAAAACTTCAGTTAGTAATATTTATGTACGGAATACAGCGCCGCTGTAGAATTTGCCCACGAACAGAAAATGACATCCAGTATGCACTTCGGTGAAAAAGAAATATAATATTTTCTTTGATCTGGGTAGTACCCATAGGGATACAATAAAGAATAAAAGCGTGCTTTACACAAAACGGCGGTGAGATTTACTGTGAAGGGAGAGAAGGGCTTTTTCGTGCAAAAGGGGGACAAGTTGTTGCCTCGTCAGTTGAGGAGAGAGAGGAAAGTGCTTAATGCTTTATTACGGTATTGGAGGTAGGATGGGCGGACAAAGGCATGAATTGTAAATTGTAATGATCATTTATAATCTTGCGTTAGTATTATTCCTTTGGGCCCAGGTCATAGTCGAAACTCCCAACATTAGAATCATTAATGTTCGTGGGAGAAATAGACCTGGGGCCTATGCCTACGTTACTTGGTCCTTAAGCATTTCCTAGGAAAGAGAGCCGTGACCCAAATTTACTATCAGACCGTTTTTTTCTAGGTAGGGGTGGAGAGGGGGGGGGGCAAGTTTACTAGATGGCTACGGATTAATTGTCTGGGCCAAAATTTCCTAGGAAATAAGAGCCGAGAAGCCAAAATTTACTAGGAAGGCAACATTTTCATTTACACCAGTCATTCAAGTCAAGTCATTGTCAAAGTCCTTGATTAGAGTGTCTTCAAAATCACATGGATTACTTTCTATGTCAAAGGGCATGGCGTGTTCTAGCTCTGCGTCGTCATCGCTGATCATGGTGTCCGGAAGAGGTGATCCCGCAAGCCAATAAGGAACATAGCAGCCATCCTCATTAGCGACCCATCTGAAATTCAATGGATGTAATTCTTTTGTTGGTTGAGAGGTAGGAGTTCGTCTCCACATCATAGCTATATAGTTAGCACGTGACAAATTTTGCGCTAGTGCTTTCTCACATAGTGGTAAGGACAATCAATTGATTCTTTTCACCTAAACATCTTTCTTTTTATTGCCTGTCATTTTGATGAAAGACTGGTACCTAGCCTCGTTGATGTTACTTAATTGCTTAAAGAGGGCCTGCCATGGAAAAAAAAAATCTCTGAAAAGTTGCCTATGGGTTTTTATTACCCTCAAATTCAAATATCCAACTGAAAAATCACGAAAAATGATCGTTTACAGAGGAAAAAATGTGTTTGAAATTGCCGGTTTTCATCGACGCCAATTTTTTTCAATAATAATCAGTAGTGACGTCACCGCTTGATGATGACGTAGGGCTAGGCACCCATTTGCAATTACGTGAATAGACTGTGGCTAAATATTATTACTATCTGATTGTATTGACTTAGTGTGTAAGCTGTACTGATACAGTGATTCTGATTGTGCGAAACTCTTGATACTGTAAAAGTGATACGGTAGCTTTTCGAAGAAAAATCAAGAAAATGCCGTTTCGTAGTGTCGTTGGTGGATGCCGGAATAAAAATGTAAAAGGTGTTTCGATGCACAGATTTCCACAAGACGCTAAACAACGACGTTTGTGGATTAGATTTTTGCAAACCACCCGAAGGACTTTAGCCCTAACGACGTCACACAGTCAAGTGTTATTTGCGGAGACCATTTTGCAGAAAAATGTTTCCCCCTTAGACCAGCGTTTAAAAATGTCGTTTGGTCTGAGCACAAAATCGTTTTTGTTACCTGGATCGGTACCAACTAAAAAGAAAGGGAAAAGTAACGATGCCACCTCAGAAATGATGGGTGAGCCTACACTAGTTACAGATAACACTAGGCCGGATGAGAACACCAGCGTTGGGCCTGGTCCAAGCACTACTACTACTACTACTGATACTGTTACTGCTACTGCTACTGATAGTGCTACCCTTTCAAGTTGCAGTAACGTTAGACCTACAACATCTACAAGTTCAAGTACAAGTAGGCCTAGTACAAGTAGTACTGTCAGCTCAACAAGGCCAGCAAAGAAGGCAAGGCTTTCCTCGGAGTATCGTGCAAGGTTAAAAAGGTTGGTTTTGTAGGTTACCTAACGTTAAATTGTTATTTTTTTTTAAAGAATATAGGCCCTCTACTTGAACCCTAGACCTTCCATTTCATGTCATACTTCATAATATTTTTAGGTCCAATTTGATTAAATTTCAAGTACTTATAAGTTGATACAACAAGGAAGAAATCTTAAAGTCCATGGATGTACATGTATCACCCCCCTCCAATTGTGTTTTAATCTTCTCGCAACCTCCCCCGCCCCTTCCCAGTCTACCCCGTTGCCAAGTGTAATTTCAATCCTCTCGTTAGTCTTACCGGCCTTACACTAGTCAACTGCAATGTACACATGCAGTACAGACTTTTAACTCGCCGTTGGGTCACCGTTTGCCGCACCGAACTGGGAGCGGCGTTTCGGCAACTTTTTTCATGATTCTAATTAAGTTAACACCTTGAATTATGCTGAAATCAACTTATGGTTCTATGTCGTAAGTCGAAGGTATTAAATTTTCTGGTGATTTTTTTATTTGCAATTGGGTAAAATTTCGTCCGAAATCTAACTCAATATTGAGCCTCTTATTTTCCAGGTCTGATAAGCACATCTTCAAGAACTATGTGCGCGACTGTAAAATTTCCCAACAATAAAGTCGAGCCCATAGGATGTGATCAATAACTACCCCCCCCCCCCTCCCTAAAAAAAGAAGGAAAAAAGAAGAGAAAAAAGAAGAAGAAGAATTGTACTTGTCTGCATTGGCACTTTTATAGCCAGAAGGGGACAAGTTACAACGCCTGTTCCATCAGTACATCTTTACGGTTGATTGTTACTTGGTCGATTTTGGCACACGGTTGCAAGTGGTACAGCCAATGGCCATATTTTTTTTGTTTCTCATATTTCATGTCAGTAACAGGTGTGAAGAGCACCCCACTCAATATGCACTACTTGCGATATGAGTTCAACGGCCTATGCTGTATTTTTTTTTTTATATATTCGGCCAGAATGCTAATATCTGAGGTTATATTAAAGATTTTTTTTTCTTTTCTTTCTTTGACCTTAGATGGTGGAAGAAATCACAGAAGCATATGAAAAACAAATGGCAGAATCCAGAGAAGAATTCCAAGCTTGAATGAGATAATTTAAGTTCAGAATTTTCTTCGAAGCTGTCACTGTTACTAGCCATTTGTACACACGCTATAATGCGGAAACGCAGCACTGGCAGATTGTAAACAAACAAATGGGTGCCTAACCCTACGTCATCATCAAGCGGTGACGTCACTACGGATTTTTTTTTTTATATCTTTTTTGGCGTCGATGAAAACCGGCAATTTCAAATACATTATTTACTCTGTAAACGAAATTTTTTCGTGATTTTTAAGTTGGATATTTGAATTTGAGGGTAATAAAAGCCCATAGGCAACTTTTCAGAGATTTTTTTTCTTCATGGCAGGCCCTCTTTAAAGCCATACATTCTGCACACATAAGAGGTGATCACAGGTTTACATATGACATCATGAAACAATGACCTAAGTGCTAAAATGTTATTTCTGTCTTTCTCCACATAACTGATTGGTACTAGCTTGCCTTTTCTGTAGAATGCAGACTTAAAGTCATACCCAGTGAGTGCATGTACACCGATAAGTGCTTCAGTCTATCTTGTTTGCTTCCGTTCCAGCTCTCTCAAAGTGTCGGTAGCATTGATTAGCCTGCTGTTCTTCGCTGAACCATAGTCCATCACAATTGTTGATGTTTCTGGCATTTTTGAGGCAAGCGCTACCAGAATAACGAGTATATCATAATCAGACGATCGAACCATTACCTTTCCGTATATTCTGTAAGTATAGAAAGCCATGAGTGTGTCAGCCTCTTCATGCCTTCCTTGAAACTCTGCTGGTTCTTCAACTATCAGCATGCCCATTGAGTTTACATTCAGCTTGAGACATTTGCCACCATGGGAAAGATAGACAGTCTTGCTCCCAATAATTGGAGCATAGCACTCTTCCTGAATCTCCTTCATCCGGAATTGAGCAAGAATTTCCTTGAATGCACCATTGTTCAGCAAGTGGCTGCTTCTCACTACTGCTGTTGTTTCGCCTCTGTAATGATGAATGTGTTCATTTTATCATTTGTAGAACATCTACTCAGCCTTTCAACATCTTTGATAGATGGTTCTTCATACTTATCCAGCAATAGATGAACGGAATACCCACTAACAGCACACATCTTCACTATGATATCTTTAACCATTTTGCCATAGGTTGATTTGTTATGACGGGGAAAAACTTCATGGAGAACAAGTCCACCATCGAAAAGGGTAGCATCGATCTTAGAAGCTAAAGCAGTATCTTGGTTTGATTTTGGTAGCTTGGGTTCTAGGAGCTTGTTAAAGTTTGCTTTATTTGTTTTCGTTGGAGTGACATCAGCATGTGCGAGAGCGAGTGGAATCTCAGTGATTGGGAAACAAAAAACATCATGTAAATCGATGTTAGACTTCAATAACAGATAGCCGAATGCATCACGTACACCTTCAGCTGCTGCTAGAGCCTTCTTCTCTCTTAAGGGTTTTCTTTTCGCATTTGCTGCAGCAAAGTTCTGAGCCTTTACGCGCTTGACAGTAATCATAAATCGGTTTTCATCTTTGACGCACTCTTTATGGAACTCATGCCTCTTTTTTGCTCCTCTCTGCAGTGTCCCTAGAAGGTAAGTACTGGTCGTTGGAGTAGCAGCCTTTCCAATAGCAATATTTACTAATGTGGTTGGTGCTTCAATTGCGAATGGATCACATGTAGAGCGAAGCACTTTGAGGAACTTTTCTGCATCATTATTGTCCCGCCAAATCTTCCATTTACGTAACTGGTTAGATGGGGTTTCACCAGGTTGGATGCCACTCATCTTTTTTATCTCAGTCACAGCCATACTTCGTTGAGTCAGTTTATAGCAGTGTTACTCCCTCTGACTTCACCTGTCTCCTGAAGGAATTTTAGCTTGCATGAATTGTAATAGGTACCTCAAGCGCTACTAAGTCTTCGGAACGTAGAGCTAACACTCTTTGATTATTTCTTTATCTCATGTTGCGTTTTAAAGCATTGATAATAATATCACTAGGTTCCATCGTCTCAACCTGCTGACCTGATGGAGCTTTTCAAAATTAGACCCACCAGAAAATGATTTTTGTATTCGCTTTGTATTTGAACAGAAGATATTGGAGTGTGCTAAGATCCCCTTTGGATTTGACTGTGGCAAGTCAGATTTAGAGCCCATGGATTTCTGTTCTTGTTGTTTGCTTTGGGATTCATTAACATCTTTTGTGTCTTTCTTTCCACAGCACAGTATCAAGTGTGACAATCGGTATGTTAGTACAAATCACTGGTTGTGTCCGCAGACTGTCTTGTGTAACTTTCGCAAAATGATCGCTAGTTAATGACCTTCTCCGTTCTGCGTACGGTGTCCTGTGATTTGTATTTCTTTTCCCCCTGTTTCTCTCTCTTACAAATGATACATGGCTGCAAGACAAATACATGAAGTTGACATTTAATACTTTCACTCTCTCAAAACCTTGGACGTTTATAAATTGATGTTGCTTTCTTTGGTCATTAAAGTAATAGACGGAAAACAAGGCCTGCAGGAACATCATTAAATGTAGTTATATGTGCACTATCACGCCATGATTACTATCTTCCAATCCAATATTTCCATTACTTTTTATTATTTATTTCTTCACCTGGGAATTGTCACAACTAAAAGACCCTATCTTACAGAGTCCAGCCCACCTAATTTATCTTTCCCACGTAGTTGATGACTAACAGATGAGATAATAACTATAAGGATATAGGGTAAATGATATAATATATAGAAGTTGAACTTGCACAAAGTAGTGTAGCCAGGATTTGTCTCGAGGAGAAAGGAAGGGGGAAGAGGATAGGAGGGGAAGAGGGGGTGTGGAGGAGGGGGGGAACTGTCCAACAAATTTACGAGCATAAATGAAAATAAAAAAGTCATCAACTATCATTTTCCACAAAATCGTGAAAAGCGGTGGGGGAGGAAGGAGGAGGGTTGATATGGGTTTCAGTTTATTTATGCTCACCTGAGTGAAACATATTTGTATCTGTAATTTGATATTTTTTGATGTAGGATTCGGGGGACATGACTCCCGTATCCCCCACCCCCATCTGGCTACGTTAATGCTTGCACATACATAAACATAAACACTTGTCTCATTGAAAGCAGCAGATTGAATAGTTTGTTTAATCCCAATGTATTTTCGATCAAATATTTGCCTTTGACTTAAAACTATTATTTATATATTATCTTCAGGGGCATCGCCAGCTCAGAAAAATTGATTGTGTGCTAAATTTCATTGACCCGTCTTGTTCGGTTTCGATAAGGGGCAATGTGAGTAACCAAAAGTGTGCAAAGAGATTTATATCAAATATTCCCCCTCCCCCTCCCCCTACAACAATTTTTTTTTGCGGATTTAGGGGAATCAGACATTTGGCCCCTGGGAATACCGGGGTGAACATGTCCACCCCAGTACCTCTTTGTCCGCGTGGCAACGCCCTTGATGATCTTTCTTAATGCAGTATGTGTCCAATTCTTACCTGCAATACTGAGTCCATGTTGTCAGTTGATACTTTAAAGGAATATTCCCATGGATTATTTTTTTTCATTTATGAAAATTGATAAAAACAAAGTGGTGAAAAAAAACTAAATATCTTATTCCGTTTAGAAGTTATAACAATTGTAAGAGTAGAAAAATGTTCTTTAGAGCACCTCGCACAGTATGTCCTTCAGCTTGGGGATGTCATCAAGGCAATTCCAGCACAGCTCTTATATATTTCTTATCAATTTAATCACTTTTTTGTTTACATTATAAAACAGCATTTTTGGTTCATTATAGAGATAGGGTGGATTATATAATTTACAAGAATACATTTTGGTTTTTTTTCTCGGTGTACATAATATTTTCAATGAGAAAAAAAAATCCAAATCATTTCTAAAGAAATACAAAGACGTTTTGTTAAAATTGTCTCTATGACATCACAGATATTGCCAATCACTTACTTTTCTCCAAATTCAAAAATACTTTAGACGTTCGCAACTTCTAAACGGAATAAGATATTAACATAGTTTTTACACCACTTTGTTTCTAAAAAAATTCTTTATCATATATGAAAGAATGAAAATCCATGGGAATATTCTTTTAAGCATGTTCTCATCTTATCATTCTGCTCATGATGTGGCTAGCGACAATTATGACCACAACACATAATTGAATACAGGCCTCGTTTAAAAATCTGGAAACAGAACATGAGGAGCATGAGTGGCAACATGTGTTGGTTTACTATGGGCAGCCAGCCAGCAGGGCAGAAAAGACAACAAACAGAAAAATAATAAATAGCTTAAAGAAAAAAGTTAAAACGGATGATAGTCAGAGATTTATACATATGCAAAATCTCTCTCCCGCTGAAGAGTGGCTAATTTAGGAAATGGAGCAAATAAATTTCCAATGTGTGTGGACTATGATTAGAAGTAAACTATTATAGGCATATGAGATGAAGTGAAAGGTAGGGGGCCTGCACCTCCTCCGTCGAATGTAATGTGTCCCCATTCGGGAAAAATGTTTGATACATTCGGGGAAAATATATATGGTGAAAGGGTGTAATAATGGAAAATCGGTTAATAATAGCCTAACGAGGCCTCCATCCGGGCAGAGAAAATGTCAATATTCGGAAAGTAATAGGTGATGAACTTTTTTTTTCTTTTCAAAATGCTCGGGGCTGAAGTATAAAATATGCTTTTGGTCGGTAACGTCTAACCATTCGGACAAAAGTGCTGTGCCCCCCACCCCTCCGGTCCCCAGATCAAAAATAGGGTTATGACTAAAAAGGCAGCACAGTGGTTTGCAACACGGACCCGTAGCCCAATATAAGGTGCGAACCTTATTTGGGTCTACTGTCTGGGCCACCGTACAGGATGAAATTGCTGTCACTGTGGTTTTTGTAACCCTTTATGTATACTAGTATCAAATGAAGATGATTCACAAATGTATCTTTTGGCTAAATGAACGAGTTGAGGGACAGAGGCCCTTTAAAGGCTATTACATGATCTGGGCACCGGTACAGGATAAAGTTGCTGTCATTAGTATTTATGTGACCCCCAAGGTATAATGGTTCCCATGAAAGAAGATTAATCAATGTATCTTTTCGAATGAATAAACGAGTTTTTAAGGCTACTGTCCGAGGCCCCGGTACAGGATAAAGTTGCTGCCATTGGTATGTATGTGACCCCCAAGGTATAATGGTTCCAATAGAAGAAGATTCATGCATGTTTCTTTTTGGCTAAATAACCCCCTTGAGTGGGCCCCTTTAAGGCTACTGTTTGGGTACTGGTACAGGCACAAGTTGCTGTCATGGCCATGATGAGTACCTCTCGGGAGCATAATCCAACAAGTTTTGTCCGTGTTATCTCTTTGGCTGATTAAATGCATTTTTTTGGCCCCATATCTTGTGCCCCTTGGCTTGTGATCCAGCAGCAACATTGATTAGTAATTCCTGGGTCCAGATGGACATTCAAACCTTTTCGGCTGAATAAACTGTCTGGGCTCCCAGTCTATTGAGGGATCCAGGGGGTGAAGCCCCACATTCTCCAAGTTTTAATGACCCAAAGGCACTCTGAATGTGTGCAAGGCATAGGTTTTGAAGTACCAATATTGCACCTGAATCAATATATGGTACAATCTAATATAGCAATATAGCAGCATATAATCAAGACTATGCCCCACCCGCTTTGTTAAAAAGGTCAAAAATAGCCATTTTGGACAAAATAATCAAAAAATAAAAATACATTTTGGACATGGGGGTGGGCACGTGCCCTCCTCCTTGCCGGCATCACGCCAGGGTATTGCCCTCCTTGGTTACATCATGCTATTGTCACAACTTCACATCGTTTAAAATTGCTTGTAAACAAGTCATTGTTTGAATGTCATTTTAATCAAATTTACTCAAAAACCTATTCTCGGGGTACACATGAACATTTAAGAGATTTTTGGAAGCTGGACCTGCACATCATTACCACACCAGTTTCCTGCTCAGAATACTTCCCTTCCTCCCCCACCAAAAATAGCAAGAAATCCCACGTGGGAGAAATCCAACGTGGTAGAAATCCCACGTGGGAGAAATCCCCAGGGTCCAGTTGATAACTTTGGATTAGAAGCAATTTTTTTGTTTCGTATATCTTTAAATGTTGTGTTCTTATGTTTAGTTTATCATACTGGAACAAGAACATGTAATTTGTGTATATTTTGTTGCTTAAGTGTCAAGGTTTTAGCCTTAAGCTATAAGCCACAATCACAACCATTGACAAATTGAGTAGGATGTTATCCTTGCTTTCATCAACAGCTTCTACCAAGTTTGATTTATATCTTACATGGGTTTGTGGAAATATGAGCATAAACAGACTTTCAGTTAGTCCCACCTTCTCATTATTTATGACAGCACCAAAAACAACAGTAATTATCTGCAGACCACAACACACCTATATACCAAATATGGCATAAATCCCCCTTAATGATCTTGTGTTTAAAAGCTTGTTAACGTTATTTTACATTTAGCCCCACCCACTAATTAATATTTATGACATCAGCACACAAAACAATAAAGATCACCTGCACAAGACTACAACATCCACACCAATAAGATAACTCCACCTCAACTCTTTTTCAGATATCGTGTTTACAAGCTTGGTAACAGAATTTTACATTTAGCCCCGCCTACTAATATTCATGACATCAGCACTCTATAGGCTCATCTACAAACAACAGCACATCCATATACCACGTATGACATGAATCCATTGCATGATTCTTAAAATATTGTGTTCACAAGCTTGTTAACAGAGTTGTTTAATTAGCCTGCCTACTAATATTAATGACATCAGCACCAAATAGGGATCATCTACAGACGGCAACACATCCTCCATATATCAAGTATGACATATATCCACCGCATGGTCCTTGAGATATCGTGTTTACAAGCCCGTTAAACAGAATTTTACATTTAGCCCCGCCTACTAATATTCATGACATTAGCACCAAATAGGGATCATCTACAGACTGCAACACATCCTCCATATATCAAGCATGACATATATTCACCGCACGGTTCTTGAGAAAGCGTGTTTACAAGCCCGTTAAACAGAATTTTGACATTTAGCCCCGCCTACTAATATTTATGATATCTGCACCAGAAACAGTAAGGACCATCTACAAACCACAACAAATCCATATACCAAGTATAACGAAAATCTACCACAGTTCTTGAGATATCGTGCTTACAAGCTTCTGTCACAGACACACATACATACACACACCAGCAAGACTACATAGGTTCTTTATGCTATCGCATTGGAATGAAAAGAGAAACACCTCTTCTTTTATCTTGTAGCTGATAACTGTATTTGTGTAAACATACAAAGATAGTCACTTATCAAATTATGACAAGCTTACTTCCAACAACTTGTTTTTCATTATTTTGTTACACAGATGAATAAAATATGCATACTTCTTTAGATTGTCCCCGAATTCAAAGTGGAAAGTTTTCCTTTTGACATAAATCCGGAACCTTGACATTTTCCTGGTTTAAATTCGGAGACAATTATGAATTAAAAACACCTCTACGTCATTAAACTTTGCATTACAGATTTATGCAGTTTTGTTGACAATGCTCCAAAATTTGGAAATCAATTCTCTTTCAGAAAGAAAGAAAAAATATTTGAAGGTAATTGGCACAATCAAACTCAAAATTGATAGCAATGGTTGACCCATCTTGAGAATAAATAACGAGCTGTGTGGGTCTACATTAATCTGTGTAAAATCAATCCTGATCGAGACCTCCAAATGTAATATTTGTAAACCATATCTTTGAAGTGTAAATCAAAAGGAGAGTACCAATAAGTTATTCATTAACTTACTATTTCCATGTTCAGAAGAAGCATAATATCAAGAGCGTGTATGCTTTTATGAATAGCGAGTGGTACACTTGCTAACTTACCTACCAAGAACGTGTACAATCTGTACCTACAGATATTACACCTGGGGTTATTCCTTTAAGATCTAATCCTTCGTGTTACCCACACAGTACCGTATGTTCACAGTATACTACTATGGTCTAAAAGATATATGAATACAACTGACTAAAGTATATCCATTGCACAAAGTAAACCATAGCAGTATTCCCCATATGAACCACAACACACTTCAGATATGTCAACCATTGCATTTTTTTAAAGACAAAAATGTTTTTACATACAATACTGTTTTCCTGTTCCACACTTTCCCCTCACTGATAAATTTTCAAAACTGTACAAAAAGGCAAGACTGCTGAGAAATTCTAACTCGAAGACCAGTCGTTTTAATCACATGACCAAATGAATGACAATTACGGGCCTCCTTACAGTAAATTTACATAATAGAGAATGCTGACAATGCTCCTACCAGCCTCCATACTACTACCAAGGTGGTTCACGTGATTACTTACATGAATGGTTACCATGGAAACATAAATTACCCACCATACATCTCTCATACAATCTCAAATTTCTTATGCTTTGGTGTGACCAATAAAAATGTTAAAAAAAACAAATGAGAATACATTATAAAATGATTTTTGAAAGACCATTTACAGTTTAACTGACAAAATGATTTAAAATACTGCCAACCTGTTGATATCTTAGAAGGCCTTCGCTACACACTCAAACATTTCAAAAAAAAAGAAACAAAGACATATATTTACAGCTATACAAAAGGTGATGTTCTGAAAAAATACTCTTAAACAAACGTACACACAGACAAACACACAAAAAGATAATGATATGCCTGCATGTCTATTCTCCCCCAGATTAAACTAGTTTAACTTCACTCAAAGGTAAACACGCTGACAAAATTTTCTGCTAATGAGGAACTGGAATTTTGCTCATTTTTTCCAAGTACGAACTCGATGATGAAAATCATTGTGTTCGGAATCTGACAAGAAAATGGTAGTGGAAAAAACTTGACAAGAAATCAGAAGGGGATAAAAATGACATAACTGAAACACCTTGTGATATATTATTCATTCTAACTTTATGTAAAATTTCACAAATTATCTTTCCAAAATGTTTCTGTATAAGGCACAATTCAAGAACAGGAATTTTAGTTTCTTTATAAAATTCTCCGAATAGGAGCAGGGAGCATTGGTAATGGTATATAAATGTAATGTTTGCAAATCCCACAAGGAGAAAAAGAGGACAAGTTTGACCTTATTTTGACCACAAAGACAAAAGTTCCTACCTTCTAGTAAAAGGTAGAAGTATTTTTGGAAGCCCAAACGATGGAAACTTTACATTTTACGTCCTTTTTTTAAATACTAAATTCATCTAAATTTCAATTGGCGTTTGAAAATGGAGTAATTGTGAAAAATAAAGTTACAGCGCCACACTGTTACGATACATTTCAAAGCTATCTCTTATGAATCTGAGTGAACAAGAACTCTCCCTACCACTCATGACAAGCAACACACAACGTCAAATTAAGCACGCTACATGATGATTTATCCTCATACACTGCATAAAAGACACAATACCATTGCAATGTGTAAAACGAAAGCCCTCAATTATATCTCAATACACAGGTGGCAATACTTACATAATGGTCTTACATAGTACACTCATTTACTGTTCTTCTACTACAATGACCACTAAGAATACTCTTTTCTGGCCAAACGTTTGATTACAACTATTTTTCCAAGGAAACTTAAGGTCCACGTAAAGCTAGCATATTTCAAAATTACATTCTTTTAAATAAAAAATCACTGGCTATGTTGAAGCGACATCTATTTAGTAGTGTTGCCGGGCAACACTGCTAAATAGATGTATGAGAAACAGAAAGTATGAAAATGCCAAAAAAATAATAAAAAGACAGCCAGCTGCCAAGTCCTCGCCTACACCTTTTACAGGAATGTTTTAACCCCTCTATCAAATTCTTCTGATGTGAAGAAATATAAAATAAAAGCTACAATAGAGAAAGAGATTAATCTTTTTCTTTCTCAAATTTCTTTGTGAAATGACGAGAGAAAAACACCCCAAGAATACAGAATGCACAAACTATTCATTCAGGAGGGTAGACAGATAAATAAATAGCTTTGAATTGTTTTACTACGCCACACTAACACACCACTTGAGAGTTGAATATGTCTTCATCTTCCCCACCAACTATCCCCCTTTACCAGCAACCACCCCCTCCATATTTCCTATACTTTATATGTGTATCTAAAATAGAAAGATTTAATCCCAACGCCCCATCCTCAATCATTTTCTTATTCTTAAAATGTATCTGAAACAACAAAACCTATTTCATCATCCAAATATTCACTTTCAGTAACCAAACTTACATCATCAATTTTGTCTTAATCAATTACTAGTTTTGGCAAAAGTGTTGGGAAAAACCCAACATTTATATTTGAGACTCACTTCACTGGAAGCAAGCCTATCGTATAAAATCTTCAGAGATTTATCTGAGTAAGCAATGACATTTCAAGAAATGGAACTTTGCACCCACACCCCTTGCCACAAGTTTTATCTCTAGATTTCTCATGACTATGTCTATAATTTATCCAAGACCCTAGATTGTTCCTAAATAGCCAGTGCTTAAACTAGAAAAATAATTGTAATATACTAGCATTGATTTTTTTTTGCTACATCAGCACTTCAAAAAAATATATAATAAAAAAAAAGACAAAGAATTAATATATGCACCAGAACAAAACCATTCAACCCTATCACATGAAATAATTGTTTTGCACCAAGGTGTGGAGAAGAGGAAAATACATTCTCAATGCTCACATCATGTTTCATTACTTTCATAAATTGATACCTTAAAATCCTTTTGATTTGCCTATACTTGAGGTACATAAATGGCACTACCATTTTATTATGACATCATTTTACCATGGTAATATTCAAATATTTCCACAGAATACTTCAACAGGAAATATCACCAAGGAAGTACTCAAAAATATTTCCAAGAAAATGTAACTATTTACTAAAATACCAACCAAGGAAATACTGATGTATTTCCAAGAAAATGCTAAAATATTACCAAGGAAATAAAAATTTACATTCCAAGGAAATACTTATTTTCAAGAAAATATGAAAACTCAACATTTTCCAAAGAAAGATGGAAATATTTACTCAAATATTCCCAAAGAAGTACATGAAAATTCTGATATATGTAAATATGATCAAGAAACTATACCCCCTATCATAATTGTAAGGAAATTTCTCAGAAATCTTTCAATTTCAAGCCATTGCTCTATGTACATCAAGTCAACAAGCTTTTTGTTTAAAAGATTCAAGTTCACTTGTATGACCTGAAATACTTACCAAATAAATAGGTGGTAACCAGCTATGACCAAGGTCATTAAAAAGTTACTTACTGACCAAAAACATACTCAAGGTTAGCAAACAAGTTTCTTAAAAAGAATCTAACTGTTTATGTCAATATAACACTTGTTGGAGAACATTCATAAATGACACAAAAGGAGGTGGTGGCTATTCAGTCTGTGAGATGGACAAATGTCAAAAAACTTTTTATCCAAAAGAAATTTGCATATCTCTTGCTCCTATTTTAATTTGGGTAATTTTATTTTGGAGTTCCATGAAGTCCTCTGATCTGTAATTTAGTCATCAAATATCATGATCAATATCAACATAGGAGGGTATTGATTAGGGCAAGGGGTACCTGAAAACGTGTGGTGTCATTTACAAATGTTCTCTTATTGATTGATGAACACTGATTAGCTGCATCTACCTTTTGATAGAACCTACTTGTTTGGTAAGTATGGAGGCTTCCCAAGGAGCATTATAAAAGAGGAAAGAAAGCAGTATCTACCTTCTGCTATATCACAGAACTATACTAAATTGCTCATTCAGTATACCTTACAATGGAATGTTCATTTACTTACATTTTTGTACACTGTTTGAAAAGTACAAAAAAGTTTGACTGAAGTTCACATTGTACTACTTCTACAGAATATGTCAACTGTTTAAAATGGTGCTTATTGCAAAGATATATTCAATTACATATTTCCCCCCAGAGTCACAAAAACAAAGCAAACAGACCCTGGAAGGAATGTAAGCCGACTCCATTCCATACTAAAAGGCAAAGTAAACCATTATTTAGTTGAATCCTAAATTAAACATGTCAGCATTTATTTCATCAGCTTTATCCAAAGGGCTGGTGTAGATGAGCTACCTTCACTCGTCTCTGCAAGAAGGTTCTCACTTGACACTTGTTACAGAATGGATGGCAATCAGAAGAAACATAACAATTAAGACTTACATGTTTCCTTCTGTGAAAACAAATTTCAATTGCACCGTGGGTATAGAATAAAGTCTTATTTCATATCTCAAATTCGCACACCTTGAAAAAAGAAAAGAAAATTGGTATATGGACAGGTAGCAACCACTTTGCATAAATTGATACAAATGGCCTTCCTAAACACTCAACACAAACACTTTCTTACAAAATTGATCCAGAAATGTGAAAAATCCGGCTTTTTTTAGGTCTCCAAACATATGCTCATAACGTATTTGTTTTTTCGTGATGTAAGAGTAGGACAGTATAATTCTAACGTTATGTGAAAGCTAGTGTACCATACAGTGATACTTAGTCTAACATAACAAGTGGAGGTGACCATTCATAAAGAAATAATGAATCTGAACTTTTGAGTAAATATTTCCTCTTCATCCACAGGAAAATGTCACAAAATAGCATATCGCTAATTAAGTGATATTCTGATGTCTGACACAATAAAACTGATGTTTTAAAGTAGCCTAGGTCAATGTGACACAGTGACAGTTATGCACTGTAGGCCTCGCTGTGTCCTTATTCTTATGTTACATGCCTTCTTTTGATAGTGGAATTCCAGCCGTTTCTTGGGCTTAAATTTTCACTTTTTCGTAATCATCTCACAAAAGCGTGGAAAGTTTTGATAGACGTATCTTAATGAAATGTTCAGAATATTAAAAGGAACACCTTTAATGGCACAATCTCTACCTGTCCAGATACCTTTCATAAAATGTTCAGAATATCAAAAGGAACATATTTATGGCAAAATCGCTACCTATCCATATGCCTTTAAAGGAGCTATTTGTCAAAATATGAGGTCGCCTTCTTTGCCAAGTGAAGATAATTTTTAAATAACACACAAGTAATTATTGATTGATATAAAGTCCTTCAAAATTACTTCAAAGTATTCATAACAAGTAATCATGATTCAATTCAACATTCATATTAATGTATCATCGTGCGCACTAAAAGTGTGTTCAAATATTCTTAAGACTCAAGAAAAAAAAATATATAACTTAACTTTTTGGCCTTCAGCTCCTTTAAAATGAGTTAATGTGCTTCATACTTTAAAAACATTTGTCAGCTACACAAGATTTCTTCACTAAACATACTATGAAATTCAGCACTCTCTTAAAAGCCAAAAAAAAAAAACATCTTCGTATTTGATGTTTTAGTCTACCCAGGTAGTTGCAAAAATAAAAATGAGGCTCTAAAGTAATCGTAAGGATAAAGTTCTTCACTCCTGAAGTAAGAAAAGTTCACTCAGAATGAGTGAATATTTCTTCCCTCTAAAATTTGTTTTGTTTTTCACTATAGCACGATTGTGTTTAATTTCATAAATATTATCATGCCCGCACAATGAATGAAACACAAAAACTGACTTAATTATGCTTTGTGACGAAAAGCACGATGCTATTTTTAGCGCTCTGAAAAAATTATTGTCCCCAGAACAAAATCTTGTTTACTTACTAAAATGAAAAAAACCACTATTACGTCAACCCTGCCTTACGAATTATAAAAAAAGTGCCAAAGTTACAAACTTTGAGATAAGTTTCTTCTTACCACAAGATAGAACATTCCCTACCTTATGATGTATTACTCGTCAATCAGCAGTTTCTAAATAAAATGACATTTTGTTGATTTCTCAGCACACATCTTGCCTCAATTAATGTACAGTTTTTGTAAGCGCTCACTTTATATACAATTTATCATACTCTATAGGAGTATAATATCTATGGAACAACAAAACTCTTTATTTCATCTGCATAACTGTACATCTTCTAATCCTATTTAAGAATTGTTTTTTAATGAACACACTCAACCTGAAACTTAAAATGCAAAACTTTTGATTTAACTTGCTTCTCCTTATACGTATTTCTTTTTTGTTTCTCTTTTTCTTTTAGACAAGATGAAAATAGTTCACCTTATTACAAAAAACAAAATAACAGATATTGTGTTATATCATCTTACAGAATGCTTGTTAGATAAATGATAAGGAGTAAAGCCACCTATTCAATTTGAAATTTTAGATTGTAAAAATATAACTTAAGTGCACACATCTATGGCAATAATTTCCTCCAACTTTCAAATGCATTACGTTAAGAAATACGAATATTTGTGCTGTTCTTATTCCCCTGTTGTACACTTAAGCTACGCATGCCATAATGATCAAACTTGTCTTTTAAATTGTCTGTTCCTAAAATCTGACAATCATCTTGTTCTTTCACATATTTCTCAAATGAGATCTAGAAAGAAATCCTAGAACTTTTGTCTTAACATCTATATTGCATATAGTTTTTTTTTTTTTTGGCAAAACTCTATAGACCTTTTCAAATCTGGATTGGCAATTTGAGGATATCTAATTTAAATAATGTCACATGGCCGTGATTCTTGTGTCCATAATGGACCAATCGTATACTGGTGGAAACTTATTGACCAATGAAATACTGGAGGATTCTTGGACATCTGTACAATTGACGCACGTTATGGGAACAAGCGTATGAAAACATTGTTTTCAAGCGCACGTATCATGCGTGCGTTATACATGAAGGAAATACGCGTGCGAATTGCTGCTTACATTTTTCCCTCAAAACCGCACCTGATTGGTTGGGAATCAAAGGAAAAGTTCCCCCAGCATTTGATTGGTCAAAGTACTGAAAAAATCACGTTCGGCTAAACTCGGTTTGAAAAGGTCTATTCGATAGAGCTTTCAATTCTTTCGACACACTTGATACAAATGTCATGCCCGTTCTTACAAATCAGATACTGCAAAAATCTTAAGTTAGGTTACATACGAATCAAATAATGTAACTGGCAACTGTAATAGAAAAAATACACTGAAGGAAAAACTCTTTTAATAGTTTTTCTGCAGTAAAAAAATCATGGGCGGTGGTTGCCTTATATATATTATATATAATATATATAGATATATATGTATATATATATATATATAATATATATATATAATATATATTTAAATATATATATATATATAGATATATATATATACGTATATATATATAATAAAATTGTCAGGTGTTCTATATATGAAAACCGTACAGATTGTGTATTTTTAGACCTGCCCTATCAAATTCTGGGCCGATAATCTTTTGTGTAGCCTAAAAGAATAGACAAATAAATAAAACTACAAATTTTTGTCACTTTTTTTAGAATAAAGATGTACACATTGAGCTATAAAGTTTAAGTGACACAAAAAACTTCTGAAAATGCGTCCAAATATATCAGCCACAAAACATTTTTTCTTCTTCTAAATTCAACACAGAAACTACCAACAAAAAAAAAAAAAAGAGGAAAAAAGGTTACTGAGAAATAAAACTAAAATGCAATGAAATATTCATCCTAAGTACCTATCAGCCATACAGTGGAATGCTGACTTTACCTACCTAGGTATGATTTGAACAAACATTGTTTTAAATATTCAAGACATACATGAAAATAACATTAGTGCACTTTTTTTTAAGAACATTTACGCTAACAGGTTCAATTTTTTTGTAGCTCCTTTAATTAGCATATTAAACAAAAATGCTATTAAACTTGAAATATTGTCATAATTTTAACTGTTAGAAGAGCAGAAAATAGAATCATCCACCTTGTAAATAATACCACATCATGCTTTCAACACCTTACTTGCCCCACCAGTCATTAGACTGGGTGTAACTTCCACCGTAGGTGCCACCATAGTTTGCACCCATTGGGGGGTAACCGCCAAAGGTCATTGGGTGACCTCCAGGCATCCCACCAGCATACCCGCCGCCGGCCATTCCTCCACCTCGAGAACGATTCTGCTGACGGTAATCACGAGATCCAAATCCTGAACCTCCTCCACCACCATACCTAAAGTAAAGATGTAAAATAGAAATTGCTATTGCTTGGTATGACATAGCGTGAAATCAGACGACAAAAAATATAAATTGTTATTGCAAGGCATGATTAAGCATGAAACGAAACGACGTAAAATAGAAATTGGCATTGCTTGGCATGACTTAGGCTGAAATTCATATAAGGAGGTAAAACAGAAATCGGTATTGCTTGTCATGACTACGTGTGAAATCAAACGAAGTAAAATAGAAATTGGTATTGCTTGGCATGATAGGCTGGAATTCATCAAAAGACGTAAAACAGAAATCAAAATTGCTTGACATGACTTGTGGTGGAATCAACGGACGTAAAACAGAAATGTGTATTGCTTGGCCTAATTTGTGGTGAAATTAAAATATGTAAAATAGAAATCGGTACTGCTTGGCATAACGTAGAGTGAAATGAAACGTACAATTTTGAGATACAGTTTGGATTCATGCTGTCAATGTCGAGGTCAACAGACACAAAAAGGGTTTAAATAAAATGTTAATTTTTTTGAACTGTAATCTTATTTCAGCTGAAGTTATTTACCAACTATTTCAGATGGATAATGAAACAAATCTCATACAACCCAACCCAGAAACTGCCAGCAAAGCTGGCTTTGATGCTAAGATCTAATTTGCAAGAGGGCAATCATGAACAATTTACAAGACTTGGCCAATAGACCTTTTCAAATCTGGATCAGCAATTTCCGGAAAACTACTTAAAATAATGTCACAGGGCCAAAATTCACGAGTCCATAATGGACCAATCATATACTGGGGGAATCTTATCAAATGCTGGGGAATTATTGGCTGTCTGCACAATTTATGCCACGGTATGGAACTGAGTATATGATAATAATGCTTTCAAACACATGCATTACTCATGAGTTATACATGAAGGTAATACGCGTGCGCATTGCTCCTTACAAATTATCCAACAAAACTGCAGCTGGTTGGGTAACAAAGGGAAAATATCCCAGCAGTTGATTGGTCAAAGTACTGAAGAAATCACGTTTGGCTAAAATCGGTTTGAAAAGAGTTTATAAACACTACACAAAATGATTTAAAGGGTTCGCTAGTTTTGGCTTGATGGTATCTTAGCAGTCAAAGTCATATGTGTCACAGGGCAAGAAATAAAGGGCTTTTACAATGCAATGGGCTAGCCACTACGAACGTGCTGGTGGAGACTACTTAAATTGATTACAATGGGAAAAATAGTTCAGATTAATTATGGAAGGACAATGTATATCCTGACCTCTGGCGACTGCTGCGCTTGTTGGTGTTCTGACGTGTCTCAAAGGCCATTCCTTCCAGCCATGATGGGATTGCTTGCTTAGTCTCTAGCATCAGTTCTGCCATGTCTCGAGAAATGTTTCGGTTCTTGTCGTTGAAGAAGGATGTGGCCAATCCTTGATGGGAAAAATGGATATGAAATATCAACTAAACCATTCAATACATCTATTGCAAAGGACTGGTAATTCTTAGGAAAAGCTTTTCGATGACATTTTTTAAATGGTTCAATCCTTCTCTGAGCTGGAAGGTAAATGCTTATCCTCAGTGTCTGCAATCCAAGTCCCTTGTACAGATTATAAGACTGATGCAAGTCTTGTGCTAACTCTCCAACTACTTCACTTAATACAACAAAAAAATACTTCATACATTTAAGTCTCCAAACTGTAATATACAAGTTATTTCATTGTTGATTTTTTAATACGCAAATTGTATATGTTAGTAATTTGTAATATCAGTCCACATAACTATATGATCTTGATGGAAATATTTTGTTCTTTAAATTAAGCTACTGATGAGTTTGATAATGTTCAGCCCAGCCAAATGATCAGCCAATATCTTTGTGGATGTTAGCTGTTTTAGTTAGTTTATGTTCAGCCAAATGATCAGCCAATCTCTTTGTGGACGTCAGCTGTTTTAGTTAGTTTGATTATGTTCAGCCAATATCTTTGTGGATGTCAGCTGTTTTAGTTTGTTTGATATCTTTAGCCAAATGATCAGCCAATATCTTTCTGGATGTCAGCTGTTTTATTAAGTTTGATAATGTTCAGCCAAATGATCAGCCAATATCTTTGTGAATGTCAGCTGTTTTACTTAGTTTATGTTCAGCCAAATGAATGATCAGCCAATATCTTTGTAGACGTCAGCTGTTTTAGTTAGTTTGATTATGTTCAGCCAAATGATCAGCCAATATCTTTGTGAATGTCAGCTGTTTTACTTAGTTTATGTTCAGCCAAATGAATGATCAGCCAATATCTTTGTGGACGTCAGCTGTTTTAGTTAGTTTGATAATGTTCAGCCCAGCCAAATGATCAGCCAATATCTTTCTGGACGTCAGCTGTGTTGCTTAGTTTGATTATGTTCAGCCAAATGATCAGCAAATATCTTTGTGGACGTCAGCTGTGTTAGTCAGTTTAATTATGTTCAGCCAATATCTTTGTGGATGTCAGCTGTGTTAGTTAGTTTGATTATGTTCAGCCAATATCTTTGTGGATGTCAGCTGTTTTAGTTAGTTTGATAATGTTCAGCCAAATGATCAGCCAATATCTTTGTGGACGTCAGCTGTTTTAGTTAGTTTGATATGTTCAGCCAAATGATCAGCCAATATCTTTGTGGACGTTAGCTATTTTAGTTAGTTTAATAACAATTTTTCCAGCCAAAATATCAATTGACATCTTTGTGCATATCAGCTGTATTAGTTCAATCTAAGAACAAAAAGTACAGCAAAGGACAGAGATCAAAACAGCACTCTTATAATAAATCTATGAACGGCAATCAAACTGAGAACGAATCTTCTTTGACTTCATTACTTGCGGCAGGCGATGAGATTACAATTAATTTAAAGATCTATAGACAGGCATCAACAATTTTGAGCTTACATGGAAGAAAATATAATACAGGCCATAAAAATAGCCAAACTTTTCATCAAAATCGGATCAAAATGGACTATTTTACAGTATTTTGAATTTTAAGGACTTGTCATAAATTATGCATTATTAAGTAACTTTTATTTAGATTTTGTGATATCACAAGAAGAAAACCTATGATTACACAATGTTAACTTATCATTCCATCCTAGGCTCAATCAAAATTTTAAATTTAGCAGGAGAAAACACCTGATGATATTTAGTGATCAAAATTTAGGACAGACACCAAAAGAAATCCATTACAAATTTGGAGTTGTCCTCTCTTTCATACTGTACATCACAGCAATTGCATACATTAGGAATTATTCAAACTTTGATAAGCCATAACCAGACCAAGGAAAAAATCCAGTTCTGGCAGTTATAACCGCGAGAAATATGGGCATTCGCTGGAAGACTTTTGTCCTCATTAAAACAGAATAAGAAAAAAAAAAATTCAGGAAAAAGTTTCATAAAAAAATAAAATAAACAATTATTGAGTAAGCAACGTATACATATCGTGTACATCTCCCTAATTCCCCAACCACTGTTTTCGGCTTTTGGATTCTGCATTCCTCTCTTACCGAACCTGCATTCATAGCTCTCGGAGAGAAACACTCCATTGAATTTCATGCCTGGGCTGGCCCGAGCTACGGACCTGTTACACGATACTGTGTGCGGTGCTTGGGCATGCATTGGGAACAGTTAATCTCTGTTTACCAAAATGGCTTGTTGATAGTCATCCGCACGCGATTCGTGAGTTTGAGAAATATATATATTTTTGTTAATGTTAGTTACTTACATTTTCTTTTGAAAATATAAAGAAAAAGGTTAAAATACAACATGGAGTATAATCTGTACAATCAAAATAAAATTGTGTATTTTTTTTTAGGCTGCCCTAAGAACAGAAACATCCTTGGTATCATATGTAAAATATAAAGAAAAAGATTAAAATACAACATGGAGTATAATCTGTACAATCAAAATAAAATTGTGTAATTTTTTTTTAGGCTGCCCTAAGAACAGAAACATCCTTGGTATCATATGTCATCTACTGAAGTGTGTGTGGTGAAAAACACTCACCTGGAAATCAGTCATGTGAAAGGGGATAGAGCGGAGATGTTTCAGAGGTTTAAAAATGGTCAATAAGGAGATGTACACGATATGTATGTGATAAATATGTGCTTTAAAATCGTTTCCCATGTAATTGTGCGATGCATAGTACATTAAACTGCGAAAGCAGGAATCACTTAAAGATGTGTTTACTACCGTAATATAATCTCCTGTCACAAATTTACTGGGAAGCTTTTTGACACCTCTATTCAAAAAAATACCTTTATTCAGAAACGCGGGAAATTTGTATAATTCCAACTCTGGCCTTAACTTGGAAACAAATGTGTGTTTGACATAATTTAAAGACTACTCTCTTCAGAATTTACAGCTCTTTTTGGTGCATACAAAATCTCTGCCTGTCCATATACCTTAATACATGCTGGCAAGCTTACCCAAGTTTCCAACACGTCCTGTACGCCCAATACGATGGACATACTCCTCAATATCAGTGGGTAGGTCAAAGTTAATGACATGCTTCACGTTAGGGATATCCAAGCCACGGGCAGCAACCTGAAAAAGGTGGGGGGAAACAAACAAACAAAAATCTGTATTTTTGTGGTTACATATCGCATCTTACTAATGAAAACAAAGAGACTGGTATGACGTCACACCCCGCAGAGTTCCAGACACTATTTTATACAAATTGGTAACATATTGTCTAAGAGTACAAAAATATCGAGTGCCCACAAAAAATGAATAATATAAAATCTTATTTGTTACACATTTGTTCTCACGGGATCGGTATGATATTGGGCTTACATTAAAATTTTGGTGATTTCACTAACGGATTGGAAGAGTTCTTTTCATGAATTTAATTATTTACGTGACCTATAAGTTGTTCAAATGTGGTAAATATGTAGAACCTTATTTTTAATCTTCAGAATTACTATCAAAGGAAATTTCTGGCTAAGTTCCGTTGTAGCTATATTGGTTTAAATGTTACCATCAGACGCATGAATAACATTGAGAAAAATCAAAGAGTCTGTTCATTGTAATAGCGGGGATATTGATGATGAGTTACATTTTGTATCAGTTTGTCCATTCCACTCAGTTCTGCGCTCAAAATACATTCCTTTATAGTATTCAACCCATCTTGACTTGCATAAATTAAACTCTCTCCTAAATAGCAACTCTAAATCTATTTGTTTATCTATTTCAAATTTTGTAATGCATGCATTGAAGTCCCGTAAACCAGCCTAACATGCAGTCATGTGTACCCCCTTTGTCCCGTATGCCATTCATTATATATCTCATACGCCTTGTTTCGAAAGGTATACACATTTGTTTGGACAGCTCAAGCAAAATATTACTCTTGTCATATGAAATGGCCTTATTTATACCCTAGATTATATAATAATTTTGTTTGGAATGTAATCATAATTTATAGGCAATATACATGAATGATATTGCTATATGTATGACATTGCTATATGTATGATATTGCTATATGTATGATATTGCTATATGTATGATATTTACCCGCTAAGCGTAGCACTCACGGAGCCGCTGGCCGGGCGGCTACGCGTGGGGACTGCCGTCGAACGCTAAAAACGCCCCAGCAAGAAAAAGCGACCGCCGAACACTGCAACACGCGCTAACGGTCGCAATATCCCAGTTCCGATACCGGGTTTATCGTGACATTGTACGTAAAACGCGTTAATATCTGTAGAATGTGAGCCGAGGGTCGTTCGACGCAAGAATCACATTCAGGGTATGCCTCCGGTAAAGAAGGAAATCTTATCACCCGAGCGCTAGGCCTCGAAACCGAGCAAGCGCTAACACGCGACGCATCCTGGGAGCGTGGCGCACCGACAACGGGGACTCGTCCCCGTGTCCATGAACTGGTGAAAAACTATGCGGAACCGTGGCGTTCAACGAAAATCTCACCAAGTCAGCTCACACGGACGTGGGGATCTCGAAACTAACGGGTGTGACGACGTTGTGCGTTACCTTGCTGTAGAACTAAGCAGCACTACAGACCCAAGCGTCATCTCGTGCCCCGGACGGAGCCGCCAAGTTGTGTTACGGACCGTGCACGGGCCGTAAAACAAGCCGTGGGGCCGTATGGAACCGATTCGAGCCGACGGACCCTAATGGACCCGTGCAAGGAATCCAATGGCTCTACAACTAGCCGTAAAAAAGGGAACTAACTCACGTAAGACCCGAGGGCGTCGCCTCTAGTTGGCCGACCGGTCCCAACGCGAACCGAGACCACAGCGGTGTACACGGGTTTGAACAAGTCGATAACACCAAAGCGCAACCTAAGAAGCGTTTACCTGCGACGCACCGCAGGACAGTCAAGGCGCGTAACGCACCGACACTAGGGACCTGCCCGCCGTGTCGCGATATAGGCGCAAAACATCGCGGAACTGTGGCGTTCAACGCGGAAAATCCTACAGAGGCAGTTCACACGGCCGTGGGCAGCGTAGCTATGACCAAGCAGCTTCCTAGCTAGCGAACTCAACCGGGGTTCATCGTACAGTGTACGCGTTATCCCGTTGCAAAAACTCAAGTCGTACAGGCCCGCACGGTCAGAGAAGCGTTTGCACGCTATGCAAAGCGGGACCTCTGAGGTGCGTAGCGTGCCCGGCGCACGGAGGCCTGTCCTCCGTGCCTACGATACTGGTGAAAGTAATTGCGGAAATGTAACGTTCAACGCGGATAATCGTATAAATGGTGTTCACATGATCGTGGAACTGCGTAGCTAATGGCCACGGAACCATGAATAGAATAGCTCTCACGGCGCTATACTACTTGTGAAGATTATCACTTGTCACCTGGCCACATAGCTCGTAGCTAGCGGGTGCGTATCCGGGGTAAATCGTGACGTGTACGATATCCCGTTACAAAACCACGGAGCCGTGACGCATCCGAACACCGGAGCCACGCGCTCTCGGTCGCACCTTGAAAAATACCGGTCGCGGTGGAGTCTGTGCTCGACCACGCCGCTGGAACAATCGCTGCAAAGAGTACCACGAATGGACTCGCAGCATAATCTGCGAACGCGTAACGCGTGAGATGGATGTGACCGGAGCGTAAAGCAAAGAAGCGTTATCACGCTATGCCGGGTCATCAAGGGTGTGTAGAGCATCAACGCCCGAGGACGTGTCCTCCATGTCCATGATACTGGTGAAAATAATTACGGAACGGTAATGTTCAACGCAGACAATCTTAATTTGCGTTCACACGAGTCGTGGAACTGCGTAGCTAATGGCTACGGAACCAAGAAGAAAATAGCTGTCCTGATGCTATACTTCTTGTAAAGAAAGTCATCTGTCACCTGACCACGAGCGTAGTAGCTAGTGGGCGTATAACCGGGTGAACCGTGCAGTGTCGTTAACCCGTTAGAGATAAGTTCCGCTCACTGGAGCCATCCAATGAAAGCGAAAGGACCCGTAAACGCGGACCGTGGACTCGTATGGAACCGTGCACGGACCCGTAAATACGGGCGCGGAACCGGCCCAATGGAACCGCACGGACCCGTAAAACACGGACCGTGGAACCCGTGCACGGACCCGTAAACATGGGCCGTGGAACCGTATAACTGTCGTAGCCGTTGGCTACTGGGACCAAGAAGAAAAATAGCTGTCTCAATGCTATACTTCCGGATGAACCGTGACGGTGTCGTCTTTCAATAGGCGCTCCGCTAGGGAGTGGGCGGCGCCCCGCCTCCCTGGCTTTGGACCTGGGTGGCGGTGGGGAGACGAAGAGGGCCTCTCAGACCCGTCGCTTCTCCACTTTCTCCGCCGCTCTTTGAAAGTACGGTCGCGGTGGAGTCTGTGCTCCGACCACGCCGCTAGATCCCAATCGCTGCAAAGAGTACGGGATTTGACTGTAGCATAATCTGCACGCAGCGTAACACGTGCGATGGATGTCACCGAGCGTAATTTAAAGAAGCGTTTGCACGCCACGCATCACGAGACATCCTGGGTGTGTAAAAACATCGACACTCGGGGACCTGTCCTTCATGTCCATGATACTGGTGAAAATAAATACGGAACTTGTAACGTTCAACGTGAGACAGTCTTAATTGCGTTCACACGAGCCGTGGAACTGCGTAGCTAATGGCTACAGGACCAAGAAGAAAAATAACTGTCAATGCTATACTTCTTGTCAAGAATGTCACCTGTCACCTGACCACGTAGCTAGTGGGCGTATAACGGATTAAACGTGCGATGTCGTGAACCCGTTAAATACGGACCCGTGTAAACATGGGCCGCGGAACCGTCGAATGGAACCGTCCGCCCGTAACAACGGGCCGCGGAACCGTATGGAACCGTCCGCCCGTAACAACGGGCGCGGAACCGTCCGCCCGTAACAACAGGCGCGGAACCGTATGGATCACGGAACCGTCCGCCCGTAACAACGGGCCGCGGAACCCGTATGGACCACGGAACCGTCCGCCCCGTAACAACGGGCCGCGGAACCGTATGGGTCCCGGAACCGTATGGATCCGTCCCCGAACCGCACAATGCCGCACATAGGGCTGCGGAACCGTCAGGGATGGTCTGCGGAACCGTCGGGATGGTCCAACGGAACCGTATGGAACCGGCCGCCCGTAACAACGGGCCGCGGAACCGCCCAATGGAACCGTCCGCCCGTACCAACGGCCGCGGAACCGTATGGAACCGTCCAATGGAACCGTCCGCCCGTAACAACGGGCCGCTGGAACCGTATGGAACCGCCCAGTGGAACCGTCCGCCCGTAATAACGGGCGCGGAACCGTATGGAACCGTCCAGTGGAACGTTCGCCCGTAATAACGGGCGCGGAACCGTATGGAACCGTCCAATGGAACCGTTAGCCCGTAACAACGGGCGCGGAACCGTATGAAACCGCCCAATGGAACCGTCCGCCCGTAATAACGGGCGCGGAACCGTATGGAACCGCCCAGTGGAACCGTCCGCCCGTTAACAGCGGCCGCGGAACCGTATGGAACCGTCCAGTGGAACCGTTCGCCCGTAACAACGGGCCGCGGAACCGTATGGAACCGTCCAATGGAACCGTTAAGCCCGTAACAACGGGCCGCGGAACCGTATGAAACCGTCCAATGGAACCGTTCGCCCGTAACAACGGGCCGCGGAACGAATGGAACCGTCCGCCCGTAACAACGGGCGCGGAACCGTATGGAACCGTCCAATGGAACCGTTCGCCCGTAACAACGGGCCGCGGAACCGTATGGAACCGTCAATGGAACGTTCGCCCGCAACAACGGGCCGCGGAACCGTATGGAACCGTCCAATGGAACCGTTCGCCCGTAACAACGGCTGCGGAACGTATGGAACCGTCCAATGGAACCGTTCGCCCGTAACAACGGGCCGCGGAACCGTATGGAACCGCCCAATGGAACCGTTAAGCCCGTAACAACGGGCCGCGGAACCGTATGGAACCGCCCAATGGAACCGTTCGCCCGTAACAACGGGCCAGCGGAACCTTATGGACTCACGGAACCGCCCAATGGAACCGTTCGCCCGTAACAACGGGACGCGGAACCTTATGGACTCCGGAACCTTATGGAACTGTCCCGAACTCACAACGACCGGCGGACTGCGGCGTTACAAGGGTCGTGGAGTCGACGGGGACTGTCCAAAGGAACCGTTTGGAACCGTGTTTACAACTTAGGCGGCGTTAGTTCAACGCCCCTAAGAGGTTCTCTCTCTCTCTCTCTCACTTACCTTACGGAACCGCCCAATGGAACCGTGTTTACAACTTAGGCGGCGTTCGTTAACGCCCCTAAGAGGATATCTCTCTCTCTCTTACCGTTACGCTCTAGGCGCAACGCCTCTAAGAGCGTAACCTTCTCAGTGAATCTCTTTTATATATCTGAAAAGAGAAGAACGTATATCCATGCGTACATACACAAATACGGCAAAGTAAGTATGATCTTACGGACACGCTAAAGAGAGACGAGGCCTAGCAGTCTAAACAGAACACCAAAACTCTCTTAAACAGAAAAAAATTTTGCTGAAAAATAAATTTCTTAAGAGAAGAACGTAAGTCCAAGCGTACAAACCTAAACACGGCAAAGTAACTATGATCTTACGGACACGCTAAAGAGAGACGAGGCATAGCATTCTAAACAGAATAACAACACTTGCTTTAACAGAAAAAAATTTTAAAAACCAAAAAATTTTCTATCTGAAAAACTTTAGAAACCCGAGAAAACGCGTCCAACGTAATGACTTCTCTAGCGCTGGGGTAGCGTGGGAAACACCAACCACTGTGTACTCGAGGTCTGTAAAGATAAAAAGGAAAGATTATTTTCCCTGTAATTAGGTCGTCGGAGAGACCCACCCACGGTCTCTCCGACACCCCAACTTCAATCCTGAAAATTAAATATTTTAACTCAAAAACTGTGTGAGAAAAATAAAAATATTCATATGCTGATAACGTGAAAACGAAAATAAGCTCGCTAGTAACAACTGTAGCTCCCTAGAGTTGTTACAGGGCGACCCCACATTTACCCAGCGGTGACTATGACCCAATGCGCATGCGCCAAAATCGAAAAAAAAGGAAATTGGCTTAATGCATACGAGAAGGTGTACTGAAATATCCTAGCGTGCTAAACACTATACATAGTATAACGCTAGGGTCACCTCGAGGCGGGTGGGGCTAAGGGAGAAAAGACTAATTCCCGGGGTGAGAGGACCCTAGGCAGGCACAACCTGTGCTCTAGGGCCTAAAACACCCACCACGAGAGTAGGACGCTCTCGAACTAGCCATTCGCTATGTACGAATGGAGACAAAACCCGCTATCCTAAGTGTAGGCTACACGGGTAAAGTCGTGTAGGTCGGCCAAGAACTCTCGGACCCATGGCTATCTCACCCTACTCTCGGAAGACTTGAAAAGGCGAGCCAGATGAGAACGGGCAGCGTAAAAACCCTTCAGGTAGAAGCTGCGAAGAGAAAAAGTTAGAAAGGTTAATTGAAATATAAAACAAAAAAAGACCAGTTTTCAGCGATGTTATGAAACAACGCGCTGAAAAAGAGTGAGGTGGTACAGAGGTATTATGGAGGTCAGGGCTTGGCTGGTTACTGCGTTTTTAGGTTCGGTTAGAAGTGCGTTAGAATCAGGTCATGTGACCAGATTGCATATTATAGCATGGAAGGTAAGGTATAACTTGAAGTAAATTGCTATATGTATGATATTGCTATATGCATGCTATTTGTATGATACTGCTATATGTATGATATTGCTTTATGATATTGCTATATGTATGATATTGCTATATGTATGATATTGCCATATGTATGATATTGCTATATGTATGATATTGCTATATGTATGATATTGTTATATAATTATCATTATTCTTTTATCAAGTTAAGTAGTTCCTTTCTTCACTTTCACAACAAGGGCACCTCATGTGATTGTTAACAAATTATATATGTATGATATTGTAAATGTGACATGGGCTGATGGCATAGAGCACCAAATAAACAAAACGAAACGACTAATTCGGACTAAGAACAAGTTCAAGATTTTTTTTGGAAAGACTGACTAGTTAGTTACCATGATTTTAGTGTTAGTATATACCAGTTCTGCAAAAAATGTAGAGCTAAAAAATAATTGTTTTTTCCGAGTCAGAACCGGGTAACAGAATTGGGTACCAGGTACGGGTACCTGGTTCCGTTTTTTGCTACCCGACTCGGGCTTAATATTGGCTATTTTACAGTTTTCATAAATTTGTCAATTTCTGTATCGTTATCTTTATTTTCTGTGATGAATTGTTGGATAAGCGCACCAAACAGCTACTACAAGGTTATCAGTTTTCACCTTATCCTTTTCTAGCTGGTATTAGTATTCCTCTCATGATAATGAGTTTCTCTTTGCACTACTTTAAAAAAAATGTACTCAGAAAATGTAAATTTAACAATTGCAATGACCAAATCTCACTTACTGCAGTTGCTACAAGAATTGGGGTGTGGCCATCTCTGAAACTACGGAGAGCTTCTTCCCGTTCTCGTTGTGAGCGGTCACCGTGGATGCTAGTAGCCTTGAATTGCTTTTGGTATAAGAAATCCTCCAATGAATCGGCTCCTTTCTTTGTTTCCACAAACACCAATGTCAGAGATTCAGCTGATATTTAAAAGGGCAAAAGCAAATTGTCAGTGAAGATCATCAGTATTAGAAATTTCCACATCGTTCAGTGCAAACAAATATAGAACTATATACTGAAATAAGTGCTCACTTTCCATAATACCTGATTTGATGCATGTAAATGGAGTTGATGAGACTTCTTTCTAAAACAATGAAAGTGCAGCCGGCAGCTCTATATCAAGAAACAAATCTAGATATGCACATTTTACGACAGGAAATTATGGAGCATGTTTTAAAATTTGTTCAAGATTTATTTTGATTTAAAGGTATATCAATGTGTACAGGCAACAGTAGCTAAATTGATTTATAATCTATAACCAGACAACCACAGGTTTTGATGCACAATATGCATTTAGGTTTTTAATACTTGTACATAGCCCACATGTTGTAACTGTTATAAATCCCCCACCGCTAATTACAGACTTTCCACCCTTTGCAGTGGCATGGTGGGTCATGTCTCACTTGGAGGGCAAGGGAATTTAAAAACAAACAAAAAGTATTTTTCATGATTTTCAGAGCAGAAAATTGCTTAATATTGTGTCAAATCCAGGGTCGACGTTCTGGGTGGCAAAGGGGTGAAGTTAGTAGCATTTTTTGGCGTGATTTTGGTAGCTCAAAATTGTGTCAATTTCGAACAAAAGTTAGTTAAAATTAATATCATTTTGGAAGTTGGGGTCATATGTATCTGATGTAAGAATAAAGCTTTGAGAAAAAATATTTACATTGAGAATAAAACGTGACAGTATAAGCATTCGGGCCCTCTCAAAAAGCTTCTATACCAGCTGTATTCAATTATATTGTTTTCCCTTCATGGCAGGAGCAGATACTAAATATTGTCAACAAGCTATTGCCATGCTTCAGTTCCTGTCTGATAGCAAAATACAGGGGCCAGCTCGAGTGCCAATGGTGGGAAAATGGCAGAAAATTTGGTCTTTTCTGTGGAAAATTCATGCGCTTTTGGACTACACAAATGGAATATTACTTGCTTAATATTATAGGAAGATATTAATCAACAAGTAAATTTTCCCAGGGCCTAATTTTTTTTGCTCAGGACAATTTTGGCACCCCTTCAGAAAGCTTCGCTGGGGAAGGGAGGGAAAGGAGGAGGGAGATGGGGGGTTGAAGGGTTAAAACAAAAAGGTTTTGACAAGTGATGAGACAAAGAAAATGATTGGTCAGTTAGCTACCTGAAGCATGGAGGAGATCCAATAGAAATTCTCTTTTGTCCATTTCTTCCACCCAAACAACCTTCTGAGTGATATTAGCACTCGTGCTGCCAACACGACCGACTGCCAAGAAGATGTAACGGTCCAAAAAGTCTCTCGCCAAAATCTAAAGAAAATTGTTACTATAAACACTGGGTGAGAGTCCTAAATAATCTTATGGTTGGGTGACAAGTATCCTTTCCAAAAATATCATGATCACACTGATGACTAGCAAAAACTGAACTTCAGCATATAGGATAGTACAAGCCCAACAATAAACATAGCATTAGCATATTTGACAGTACTAGCCCAATATGGACACAGCATCAGCATATAGGACAGTACTAGCCCAATATGAACACAGCAACAGCTTTATGAGTGCTAGCCGAATATAGACACAGCATCAGCATATAGGACTAACATTGCACAGTACTGGTGAAATTGAGCACCATTAGTCCCAACGCAAATAGTACCGGTAATAACGAAGTACCGGTATTTTTACAGATGACTACCCAAAAGTGGCAAATATGAAATAACTTACAGTACCATGGAATCGTACACCAAAAGAAATTCCCACATTACAAAGGGGCTTCTGTTTTAAACATTAAAACATAAATATACACCTGATCTCTAAGTTAATAAGATCAAATTAATCGCCCGATTACACCTAGAATCTCTGACATTCTGTTTGTTAACATGAGTTTGCAACATGCGTTGAAAGTTTATTCAACTCTAAATCTACACTTTTTTCAATTCAGACACATCCATTTGCTACAGGGGGTAAATATATTTTTCAACACTAATCACGTCCGTATATTAACAGATTTTACCCCATCGCAATACTATGCAAGTCTTGCAGTGGGCTTGCGCATGTGCGTTATTGGCCAAAAGTGTTCTATTTTTAACCTCAGTATTTTTCAAACGAGCAAGAACAACGCAGTGTAGGCCTACTCTTGCAAACCTTTCGGAGAAGTTACGGGTAAGATGGAAATAAAAATACTGATTGATTTCTCAACATTATTTTCCAAATTGTTATGTCTGGTCATGCCTATTATGGCCAAAAAATACTGATTGATTTCTCAACATTATTTTCCAAATTATTAGGTCTGGTCATGCCTTTTATGGCCTCTAATATTAATTACAATACTCATAAATATTGAAATCCCAATGGGCTGAAAACCTCTTGTGATTCGGTTCACAACAACTGACTTGGGACTGTTTTGTACACAAATCAACACTAACTGTACACATGATTTGCAGCTTGTACACTCAATGAGTTACAGCAAAGTCCATGAAATTTTTGATAACTCACCTTAAATGAGGCTAAAACCGTCAACAAATTGGATCGATTACTGAAATTCCACATTCAAATGGCAAAGCAACTCCCAAATTTCAAATTCTAAGCCATCAAAGGGCCGAAATAAAAGTTTAAAAAAGCCTCAAAATGGCATCCGGAGCACATTTTATTTTTCTGTAACATTGCACAATACTGGCCTATGAGCCACGGTTGGAATATTAGTTGGCATATTAGTTGGTATATTGGAATTCAAGTTGATTACAGTTTGGGCTTTGATACTGTAGCTTAATTTGGCTTTTTTCGAAGTGATTTGGCTCTTTTTCCGATTGGAACGATCTTGACATATTACAGTTTTTTGTTCAAGTTTTCGTTTGGAAATAAATAGTTACTGATTGTGAGGAGAATTTTCATTATGTGACTTGCAGATTTTTATATTTAAGGTAAATGTGACATGATGGGGATGGGGATTATTTTCTTTCTTTTAATCTGCCCTTGCATGTCGAAAGGAAACATTTACACTCGAAATGTTCAACTGTTGTAAATTTGCAACATTTATTAATTGACTGATGCGATTCTCTGACGAAAGTGAATCCGTACATGTCTTTTCAAAAGAATTTAAATACATTCTTATGAAATTTTCTTGTTAGGATAGTAATAAAAAATACAGGCACATTTCATGACACTTGGGCCTAAAAAGTTTGCACAAAAGTTATAATTGGTACTTTCCCGCTCTGTAAAGCGTTACTTTACCACATGTATATTGCATATTCGCGAAACTAGTAGTACACCATAACTAGGCCAGCTGTTATTGAAAGTTTAAGGATTAGCGGGAATATTTACGAACTTTGCAAGTTTTGCAACCATGTCTTCCCATAAATATTACGTTCTTATGAAATTTTTAGGAGATGTACCATGTTCAAATACATATTTTTCTAAAAAACAATATTTTTTTCTAATTTTTAAGTGATTTAAAGTATGTTTTGTAAGTTATTCTTGCAAGTACTGATACTGACGGTACTCGGTGGGACTTCTGTATTTTTCATTTGGTGGTATCGTACCGTACCGGCACCGTAAAGTACTAGTACTTTTCTTAGTACCGGTATACCGTGCAACATCATATAGGACAGTGCTAGCCCAATATGGACACACCATCAGCATATAGGATAGTGATAGCTTTGGTAAAGCAAATAATCATTTGTGTTAGGATAGTTATAGTGTCAACATATCAGGAATATTTAAAATAACATAAAGATAACACACTATTTCATGAATTTTATGCGTAATACATTTAAGACATCAACCATGTAGAAAAAATCCCATACCTGGATTTCCTTTGGAAAGGTGGCGCTAAACATGAGTGTTTGCCTTTTGCCAGTCTTGGGCATGGTGTCTTGCTCAACAATACGGCGAATCTGTGGTTCAAAACCCATGTCTAACATTCTGTCAGCTTCATCAAGCACACACCAACTATTGAAAACAAAAGATACACACTTTATCTATTACCTACAGTAGATCTCTGTATTCAGGGTGGGATATGCTGGCATGCAAAAACATTGCAAAACATTTTAGAGTTGGCTAAGACTCTGTTAACATACGCCAACATTTCACAAGAAATTCTCATGCCAAAGTGTAACCATTTAGCTTTATGTCACCATTTAGCTTTATGTCACCATTTAGCTTTATGTCACCATTTAGCTTTATGTCACCATTTAGGTTTATGTCACCATTTAGCTTTATGTCACCATTTAGCATTATGTCACCATTTAGCATTATATCACCATTTAGCTTTGTCACCATTTAACTTTATGCCACCATTTAGCTTTATGTCACCATTTAGCTTTGTCGCCATTTAGCTTTATGCCACCATTTAGCTTTATGTCACCATTTAGCTTTATGTCACCATTTAGCTTTGTCACTTCTTATCGTAAAAGGCAAGCAAAGTAGTCTTAATATCTCACTTTAATCCTTTCAGTTTTTTCCTGCAGAAGCTTGTCCATACAAAACAACAACATTTTTTCAAAGATTTCACAAAGCCAGACTTCATAAAATACTCTTCCTTAAAATTATGTGTTAAATTTGCACATGCCTTTTACCCCAATTTATTTCTTTTAATAGTCCTCCACCATAAATATGAATTCACCAACAATCATTGATGGATCAATCCAATCCACAGTTCGACTGGGGATGTGTGGTCTGCTTTAGAATGAGTGGAGTTGGAATTAATAATAAATTTCCCCACGGTTCCAACTAAATCAAATCTTCCAGCGAAAAAACCACAGAAGAAAAAGTGCAATAAATTATCATTTGCTTTTATCTTTGTTTATTGAACTCTTTTTCTTCAATTTTTTAAACAACAAAATAATTAAAAAAGTTTGTCAATATTGAATTCATTGGATTTGTTTTGTTTCCATGTTTTTTGTTATGAATAAAACACTTCTTTCTGTGAACTCCTGTTTTTCTCACGGTTATCACCGCTGAAAGTGTAGATTTTTTCCAACTCGAGAATGAGGAAATACTAACCATGGATTTACCTCAGAAAGGGAGAGTTATTGATCTGCTGCCATTACAACTTACCATACATCTTGAATATTTAGGTATGAGAAATCAACTAGCTTTAAAAATGATCCATTTTTGAGGAATTTGGAGATGAGTTTCCTATTTTCATGATTTTCAAAAGATTTCAAACTTCTTTTTAGAAGTGCGTTTTGCTACCTTTTAAATCCTTCCTGTTTCCTTAAACTTAACATTATCATTCTTTATTCCCTATCTTTTTCAACCTTCGCAAATGGTGTTATAAAATATACATACATACAGAGATCATTAGTATTTCCATAACAACTTGCAGTATTGCTTGCAAAAAATATATACACAAAAATGTACTACAAGTCTTGTGGTTAAACTTACCGAATATGTTCAAGTCCGATTCGACCTCTCTCAAGCATGTCAACCAGACGTCCAGGAGTAGCCACGAGCAGATGGCATCCACGTTCCAAGTCACGTAACTGACTGCCGACATCAGCACCACCATAAACCACACAGGGACGAACTCGAGAACGGTATGAAAACTGTGTTAGAAGAACAAGAGCATTGCAAAACAGTGCAAATCAGCTGGTCACCTTAACATCTTCTTAATGGGATGACACTTAAATTTGTCAACATTTAAATCACAACAAAAAGTAAACTAATCCTTTAATCTGTAAGTACTAGCTAGGTTTGTTGATGTTTAACGGCACTGCGACAGTCAAGAGTCAAATGTGTCAAGAGGGTGTTAAAAACTAAGGTGTTTGAGTTAGGACAGAGAGGAAAGAGAGGTGGGATAGAGGGAAGGACGGAGAGAAAGTAATTAAGGGAAAGAAGGTAAGGTAATAAATGGAAGGTAAGGCAGAGAAAGGGAGGTTTAAATCAGGTGGAATAAATTGCTGTTGTGGAGAATGGTGACAAATTTAGAGGTGAATTGTTATTGAAAAGATCAGAAATTGAGATGGAGGAGAAGAGGTGTGATCTGGAGGTTCAGGTATAAGGGAAAGGTTAAGAGGATATGCTTGATTGAGAGATCAGTGTTGCATGTAGGGCAGAGATGACCAGGGGAGCCGGAAAGTAGGTGAGAGTGGGTGAGAAAGGTGTGGTTGAAGCGGATGCGAATGTCCTCCCTGCAGTTGCGACTGTGCAGGGGGACTAGCTTAATAGTCACAAAAATCCAATATGATAACTAATCCTTCAAATCCCTACAATCTGTAAGTACTAGCTTAATGGTCACACAAATCCAATATGATAACTAATCCTTCAAATCCTTACAATCTGTAAGTACTAGCTTAGCGGTCACACAAATCCAATATGATAACTAATCCTTCAAATCCCTACAATCTGTAAGTACTAGCTTAGCTGTTACACAAATCCAATATGATAACTAATCCTTCAAATCCCTACAATCTTAAGTACTAGCTTAGCGGTCACACAAATTCAATATAACTAATCCTTCAAATCCCTACAATCTGTAAGTACTAGCCTAATGGTCACACAGATCCAATATGATAAGTAATCCTTCAAATATCTACAATCTGTAAGTACTAGCCTAATGGTCACACAAATCCAATATGATAAATAATCCTTCAAATCCCTACAATCTGTAAGTACTAGCCTAATGGTCACACAAATCCAATATGATAAGTAATCCTTCAAATCCCTTCAATCTGTAAGTACTAGCTTTGTGGTCACACAAATCCAATATAACTAATCCTTCAAATCCCTACAATTTGTAAGTACTAGCTTAGTGGTCACACAAATCCAATGTAACTAATCCTTCAAATCCCTACAATCTGTAAGTACTAGCTTAGTGGTCACACAAATCCAATATAATAAGTAATCCTTCAAATTCCTACAATCTGTAAGTACTAGCTTAGCGGTCACACAAATCCAATATGATTAACTAATCCTTCAAATCCCTACAATCTGTAAGTACTAGCTTAGTGGTCACACAAATCCAATATAACTAATCCTTGAAATCCCTACAATCTGTAAGTACTAGCTTAGTAGTCACACAAATCCTATATGATAACTAATTCTTCAAATCCCTACAATCTGTAAGTACTAGCTTAGTGGTCACACAAATCCAATATAATAAGTAATCCTTCAAATTCCTACAATCTGTAAGTACTAGCTTAGCGGTCACACAAATCCAATATGATAACTAATCCTTCAAATCCCTACAATCTGTAAGTACTAGCTTAGTGGTCACACAAATCCAATGTAACTAATCCTTCAAATTCCTACAATCTGTAAGTACTAGCTTAGTAGTCACACAAATCCAATATGATAACTAATCCTTCAAATCCCTACAATCTGTAAGTACTAGCTTAGTAGTCACACAAATCCAATATGATAACTAATTCTTCAAATCCTTACAATCTTTAAGTACTAGCTTAGCGGTTACACAAATCCAATATAATAACTAATCCTTCAAAACCCTACAATCTGTAAGTACTAGCTTAGCGGTTACACAAATCCAATATAATAACTAATCCTTCAAAACCCAACAATCTATAAAAACTAGCTTAGTGGTTACACAAATTCAATATAAATAATACTTCAAATTCCTACAATCTGTAAGTCTAGCTTAGTGATCACACTAATCCTTTAAAACTTGAACCACAATTTGGAAACTAAATACACTAGTTTCACCAGTTAGACTGCTTTACTTAGAATTGTATCTTTGTAATGAGAAATAAGAAAAGTATTAATTTTTTTCTAAGAAATCATGTAAAAAAGAATTCAAAGGTTTATGACATGAACTGGAGTTGTACTAACCTTGCGAGCTTCATCATAGATTTGAGATGCAAGTTCTCTAGTTGGCGCCAAAATAAGAGCCAGCGGGTTCTGCTTCTTGCGATAACCACCCTGTGCATTGAAGAGGGAAGAAACACTCATGAAGATGATTTAAATCAAACATCATAAAACATTAGTGCAATGAAGTTCTGATGCCCATAACTGATCAATGGTCAGGCAATTTCGAATATACACTTATAAACAGTGGTAGAACTAGCAGGAAAGTTGTGATTACAAGCTTATTTGAGCAAAATCCTATTAGTCCCAACATATTGATGTCAACTTCATAATTAAGACTCTTGTGACATTCCAACATGATGCCAGCACTACCATTCCCAGTTTAACTAAATCAATCTCAACATTATAAGGCAGGGGAAAAAAGAAAAATTGTACTTTCTGGGACCAAACCAGTGTTCACATTAAGTGCAGGATTCCCGCCCATATTATGAAAATCCAGCTAAAAAATAATTACTGGGGGGAAATTCCTGCAAAAACAAAATTTTAATAAAATGCCCCCAAAATACCAATCAAAGGCCTTCCCCCCCCCCCCCTCCCCCTCTCCCAAAGGGACAAATTTTGCATTTTTCTGCCATAGTTTGGCATCTCCAAATATCCCCTTTCACACTTTTTGTGGGTGTTCCACCCCTGGTTTGCAAATGGAACAAGTCGAGAGATCATATTACAACCCCTCCCCCTTCCATCCACTAAGTCTCACTCTCCTGGACTCTTTAATTAATACCGATGATTGATTAACCACAGTGAATGTGAGCACACTAATTGCAGGCATTACACAGCACTTTCAGTGAATTGTGGTTTGAATATTTTATTTTCTGGGCCATATTGTGGTTTGGATATCTTATTTTCTGGGCCAAGCCAACCATTTAACTTATAGTTTGTCTCTAATTATTATCTACATGGATTTCAAGAGAAAGAATAATAACTTCTCAAGTAGGATGATCATTGGTAGGTTAATTGTGGTTTCTGTGCTGAGGAGTTACTGGACAAGTTTTTAAAAGGACTTTTGGATCTGGGGAGAAAGACTTGAAAACATGGAGCATCAAGAATAGAAGTGTGGAGCAATAATAGATGTGGCACACAAATAGCTGGTATAGATGTTTTGGAGATGATATCATAGGTATGTCATTTCTTTCTATGTCATTTCTTTCTATGGGTACACACGAAAATCCATTCCTGGACATCACAAACTTACGGCAGCATTTTTCCATGGACCTTCTTCAAAGATCTGAGACAAGATGGGTAGAAGAAAAGCAGCAGTTTTTCCAGAACCTGCAAGAGAATAGATTAATTTTGAGTCGGTTAGATTATCAAGCATGGTTCCAAAACAATATCATAGCATGTTTATCTTGTGTTTCTATACAGCATTCAAAGACCATAAATACAATTCTGTGTCCCTTTTGAAATGTCCACCATATAGAGTTGCACCTTTTGAAATGTAAACTGTCTGGCTACACTATCAATTTCAAATTAAAATGTGATCAACTCCCATTTATCTTAACCAATTTATCAAATTGGTTAAAAGGAATGTATAAGAACATGTGTCATTTATATTGAGTCGTGGTAATTGCAGTAGAATCATTAATTGGATTTTCTTAAAACATTTGCCTCAATCACACAATTTAGGCTGTACCCTTCAAACCTACTGTAAATTGCCATGCTTCTGGAGGCCAAAATATATTATACCGACGTTTCAGGAAGGATTGCTGCTGTTTGATGTGTACATGTAAAATGTGTTTGATGTTCATGAAGTAAGCATTTTCGAAATAGAAACTGCTAAAACAAATTGCTTAACTACATAATACACATTAGAAATACTGCTGAATAAAAACAATAGGTAATACGGGAAAAGTATTTTTGTGTAATCTTATGTTGAATTTTTGTTGGAATTACAACTTAAATTACAGATTCAAATATTAATATGGACAGCATGAGACAAAGCACACTATACGGATTATGGCCACCAGACCATTAGATAACGGAAGCAACCATTACAATTCTGTGGTGATCAAATGCAATATTCATTTAAGGAATGTGGATAAAGCCTGGACGATCCAAGTAAAATAAACAGTTTAAATAAAACATTGTTTTATTTTGTGAATTTTCATGAACAAGTATGCTTTCAAACAAAGCATTTTTTCCGAACTATTGCCCCAAGATATTTAAAAAATTAAATCAAGCAGAACGTTTCATTCTATTTTGGCCCAGTCACAAACCTGTTTGAGCGCATGCCATCACATCACGCTTGTTCTTGATGATGGGTATGGCGTACTTCTGGACTGGAGTTGGACGAGTGTATTTGGTAAGGGCTATATTGCTCGCCACAATCTCTCCAAGGTTTATGTCCGCAAACTGAAAAGGAACAGCAAATTAGATTGTGCATATTTTCTTTTTGTTATCAAATTTGTATTGAGCACTTGCATTACCATGACTCGTGCATTAAATCCTGGTATTTTGCGACCATGATTATCTAAATGTTTTAATAAAGAAAAAAAAAACATTTTTTTCATGCATTTTAAACAGTCTAACACAGAAATTGTATCAAACGATCAATGTTTTGGCATCGTGTTTATATACGCATTTAATGCACTGTTATAGGACTTTGCACTCATGAATGGCCCTCCTAAAGTCAGGCCATTCCACTCATGCCAAAGTTCTTTGCCCCGTGCATTAAATGCGTTAAACACTCTGCCTCCATTTAATCATTAATTAACACTTCACATCTCTTTAAGAGAATCCGTCAAACGTACCAATCAACCTCCATAAGCACAACAAAGTACTTCTATTTATTGCTCACAAAAGTAACCTCTTTTTTCCCTTAGTTATCAACAGCTTCTGTTTTCAAAATGGATTAATATTGTCAAAATGGACAGGAATAAAGCCTTCACATTACCATTATACTCTTTTTGGTAATTAATAAACTCTGTACCAGAATAGCTAACAATATTTTTGTTTCCTGTTTTGGTACTGGTACAGAGATTTTTAGGTACTAAAAAAGGGTTTAATGGTAGATGTAAAGGTTTATTCCAGTCCATTTCAACAATAGAAATCCATTCTGAAAATAGAAGCTGTTTATCGTGTTCAAATCATTTTTTCTTTATCATATTCAGGAATCAGAATGCTGTAATTTTGGGTACATTTACAGACTTTTGTAACCTTGGTTTTTGATCAGTAACAAAATACGATTGAATGCTTTTTCATCAGAGCCGCAAATTTCAAATCAAATGTATCAAGGGTATTTGGTGTAAATAGTTCTGGGATTTTATACCTTACACCTCCATTGCATATTCCAGTATTGTATTAAACACCCTCCCAAGTGACTATGATTGGCCACCTGGATGAATAACTGTACATACATAATTTTCAGTTATCTAAATAGATTTAAATCAATTTGCATTAACAATTGTGAAAGAAATATTCCCATACTTTTCATAACCTTTCATAAAGATAATTTTTTTTTAGAAACAATTTAGTACAAAATCATGTTGATATGTTATTCCTACCAGGAGATATTCAAATTTTTAAGGTTCATTAAAATGACAATAAACGAATAGGAAAAGGTTCAGTATAACATCACAGCAACAGATTCTCCCACAAAGTTGATGTATTTCATTCAAATCTATAATTCCTTTCAAGAAAAATCATTCAATGAAAGTTAGGTATTTATATACATTGCCAAATATACCCTACTTCAACCATTTTTGGAAAATTGTTTCTAATCATACATAAACAACCAATTAGCTTTAAATAAAATACATAAACATTTGCAATGGAATTGCCACTATGAAATCATCAAACATGAAATCATCAAACATGAATTCATCATACTGTACAAAAACTTTAAAATGATATTGGGAAATCTTTAAAAATCCATATATCCTGAACGGAATGCGATATCAATCTGATTTTTGTACCAAATTGGCTCTAAAAGTACACTCTTTCAAATAAAATTTTACAAAAAACTGGGAATATTCCTTTAAAAATCCATATCTTCATGAATGGAATATTATAAGCTGATTTTTGTACCAAATTAGCTCTAAAAGTATGCTCTTTTAAATAAACTTTTACAAAAAAACCATGGGAATATTCCTTTAAAAATCTATATCTCCTGAACGAAATATTATATCAATCTGATTTTTATACCAACTTGGCCTAAAATATGCTCTTTCAAATAAAATTTTACAAAAAGATGGGAATATTCCTTTAACTACGTGCAAGTGTGACATCACTTTGTGACAGTAGACTCTAACATCAGTCACTTTCATTATGCTATTTACAGCTTTTAGATTAAACCATCTTCTGAAATATCACTGTAGTTTTCCTTTGGTCCTGTTTTGTATATCTGACAAATTGTAGAGTTACCTCTTGAATATGTTCTGGACAGTCTTCTCCAGAGGCCTCAACAGGGATATCCTCATACTTGTCAAAATTTATCCCAGTGTTAACACTTCCAAAGAGCTCACTGCAGAAAAAGAAAACGGTATCATTAAACGGGCTTCTCATCTAAACACCTGATTATTATACTCCACATTTTACATTCATAAGATACGCCAGAAAATTACCAAAAGTTGGTTTGTTGATGTTTAACGGCACTGCGACAGTCAGAGTGAAATGTGCCAAGAGGGTGTTAAAAACTAAGGTGCTTGAGTTAGGACAGAGAGGAAAGAGAGGTGGGATAGAGGGGAGGGAGAGAAGGTGAATAAGGTAAAGAAGTTAAGGTAACCAGAACCAGAAGGTTTTGTTTGTTTGTTTGATGAGGTCTTAACGGCACCACGACAACGAAGGTCAAATTGTGCCTGAGAGGTCAGATCATTTTAGAGGTAGTAAGGAAAGAGACCAGGGGGAGAATGAGAGAAATTAAAGAACAAAAGCCAGAAAGCTGTGATCGAGAGAGGAGGTGCATGGGTAAAACAAAAACAAAGTAGAGAGGGAGTGGAAGAGGAGAATTAAATATGGTTGTAGAGGGATGCATGCTGAAGGAAGGAGATTATTTTATCTGGAGGATTTTTCTGGAAGAACTCAGCAATTGAGTTGTGGGGAGCGAGGGAAGCTCTGGGAAGGTTGTACAGGAGGCAAGCAAGGAGAACGTGTTGGATTGTGAGGATGCAGTGGCAATTGTTACAGAGGGGTTGGGGGGAACCAATAAGGAGGTGGGAGTGAGTGAGGTGGGTGTGACCAATTCTAAGACGAGTAATATGAACGTTGTCGATACGAGAAAGGTTGTTGATGGTGGATTTGATCGGGATTGTGGGCTGGATAACATGGTGGGTTACTATTCTTTTTTATAAGCTGATCGATTTGCAAAATTTGTATTAACTGTTATATAATTGCATATCATAAAATATTTGTTCCATATTTATTCATACGCCATATCCACCATGCAGATCAATAAAAATGTTGACAACATTAGCATTTGCACAATAATTAACATCAAAGCAAGTATGATGCAAAAACGATTGCTCATTTATCCTATTTCAAGGATTTGTCAGCAAGCCCCACCTACTCATTAGCATTCATGACATCACTACCACAACATTAGAACATACGTACAGACTATGACCCATCTGTGTACCACATATAGCTTAAATCTGATATGTTTATGGTGTTTACATCATTTAGCCCTTCCACATTAAGCCACGCCCACCATGCATATTAATGACACCTGTTGATAACATAAGCATGTACACAACCAACAAATTTGTCATGCCCAATATGATGCAAAACGGACATACAATTGCTCATTTGTCACTTTTTCAAAATTTTCACCCACTTATTAATTTGCATGAAATCACCACCACAAACATTAATTAGGCCATATCTGCAGACCATGGGCTATCCGTGTACCATATAATACATTACTCCAGTAATTCTGTTCTTAAAATACTGTGTTTACAAGCTTTTTTCAGTATATCATATTAAGTCCTGCCCATAATGTATATTAATGAAAATCATTTTATATCATGAACATGTGTACACCAGCTAACATCATAATCACACCAAACATGAAACAAAACAGACATGTGGTTGTTAAAAAAATGAACATTCCAAAATTTTCACTTTAGGCCCCGCATACTTATTAACCCTTACTCTACCAGGGCTTTGAAAAATGTGAGCCCAATTTTTGTAACTTTTTATTTATATGCATTTTTGACAACATTCCTTTCATTACAAGTTTGGTTGGAATGGAAGTAAGATATCTACCTTTTAATTAATGAAAGCCAAATCAGAAAAACTTGGACAAAAATATGCGAATTAAGCAATTTTTGGCTAGATTTGGTCAACAAATTGCCAACTTATGCACAGGTATAACTCCTCCTCAGTAATAAAAACAGAGATTCGTTTTACATAGTTTCTTTTTGTGATATCAACCTTATTTTTGTACCAAATTGGCTCTAAAAGTGTGCTCTTTCAAATCAAATTTTACAAAAAAACATGGGAATATTCCTTCAAAAATCCTTATTTGATAAACGAAATATGATATCAAGCTGATGTTTGTACCAAATTGGCTTTAAAAGTATGATCTTTCAAATCGAATTTTACAAAAAAAACCATGAGAATGTATTCCTTTAACAAAGATTTGGACAGTAGTAATAGACCTATAGTAAAAACCTACTGTAATATACCAGTTCTGTGAAAACTTTGACTTTGATTTGTTTTTTGGCTCAGGTACACACACAGGCAGAGAGCAGACTCTGGCCTAGCATACAACAATTTGTGTGGTTTTGTTACTTTTCAGGAATAAGAGTTTCATACGCACCCTTAAGAGTGCTTTAATCAAGGCCAAGGTCGAGGTACCATACAGCCTTGCATGAATTGTGTTATTTCATAAAAAAGATGCTTACTTGAAAAGTGCTCCATATGTAGAATGAATAACTAGAAACAATGATATGCATGCGTGATAATTCTGAGAAATGAATATAATGGATGCATGACCTCAATAAGATAAACTTTGTGAGTGAACCCAATTTTGTTTCGGCTTTTTTTTGACAAAAAATAATTTCCCACCACGTGGAGTGGGTGTGGTTTAATTGATTACTCGTGGAACTTTGATAATCAACCGGAAGAGGCTAGAATTACCCATTGACCCACACATTGTAATTTATACAAAACAGCTCATAACTTTTGTTAGAAGCATATGTTAGAATTCATTTTTCTCCCTACTGCCTTTAAGTTTTAGTTTGTTGGGAAAATATATTTTCCAGCAGGGCGGTATGATCAAATTGACTGCCCGGCCAAATTAATGTAATGGGGTGCATAATCTCATTAAGATGAACTATTTGTGTTGTGTGTGAAACCTATTTTTTTTTTGGTGACAAAATATAATTTTTTGTGGTCAAATTGACCGTGTCACTCGTATAACTTCAATAATTGGCCAGAAGAGGTTAAAATCACCCGTTGATCCACACATTTTAATTGATATCAAACAGCTTATAAGTTTTGTTAGAAGCATATTTTTTGTTGAAACATCCCAATGGATTCATTGTTCTCCATACTGCCCTTCTTAGTTTTTGTTTGTTGGGAAAATATATTTTCCAGCACATGGTATGTTCAAATTGACCCCCCCTCCCACTAGAGCTGTGAACGTTTAGGGATTTTAGTAATTGTGTACACGCCAATAAAAGCGAGCGTGTATCGTGTACACGAGTTTAGTACCGTAATTTTCGGAAATACACTAAAATTGCTCCAAAACTACGAGGCGAAGTAAAAAAATCGCGCAACCAGTATGGCAAAAGTACTGACTGCATTGCCCGAATAGACGCCGAGTTTTGCTTTCCAAATCGTAAAAGTTTACTTCTACAGTATAAATCATCATTTTTGTGGAAAATGTGCATGGAAATTCAGTTTAGAAAGAACAGATAACTTCTTCTCAATGTCATTTAAACTCAACATCGCGTAACTTTTTTTGCCCCTCTCACTACGGCTTTCAAAGTTTTGTGAAAATCTTGCATACCAAGGCCCATGATATACCTTGCCGTAAAATATTTCAAAACTACGCCACCACCACCAGGAAGTTCTGAAATATCAGTCCTCTTGAAAAAAAGGCAGCCATCTTTGCGAAGCATGCAGAATTTCAGCTCTGTTAAAACCTTTTTCTGTTAATTTATTATGCAATATTTTTTCTTTCTTGCAAAATTTATTTGACTCATCAGGTAAAATTTACATGTAATAGTACTGATTGTCACGATTCAAGTGTTTTTTGGTCAATAAAACGGGCCTTGATTGCGTGGAATTTAAAGCCTTATGGCCTAAAGTTAGGCCTATTGTTAGTTTCACTGTTTACTGCTGCACATTCGCGGTGCATTTTACAAGTTGGATTACTCAGATTTCGGCGAAATCAAAGTGCATAATATCCCCATTCATTGGTGATTACTGCGCATTTGTGATTCACACATTTAAAAAGGGTTATGCTAATCGGGTTTACAGTTTGTAAAAAGTCATTGATTGGAATTTTTTCAGCCGAATGTGTGTGTGATTTGAATCATGAGTATTGATTTTCAACGGCAAGACACTATGATGTATGAAAAACGATTACTCGCAATGAAGTTTTAGTAAACGTTTACAAGATTTGCGAGCGTGTAGCGTGTACACCCTAAACGGTCACAGCTCTACCCCCCACGCCGTTTGCCAAAGACGTAATAATTTGTGCTACACATTAATAATCTACAAAAGAATTTTGTATGTCTTACTTACATTTCTGATACCGCATTAGCATGTGTTAACTAGCGCAACAATTATGGGTGCCGTTACCTTTTCACACCATACTTTTTTTTATTGACGAAAATATTTAAGAAATCAAGTTGCTGATCATTGATGCCACATGCTTGTCAAAAGTACACAGTTCCACCATAACATTTATGTTTAAAAATGAGAAAATTCACTGTTCCTGTATGAAAAGAACTGTTCTCGGAACAGTCGCAAATTGGACTTCTGATACTGCAAGTGATGCTAATGAATAACTGTAGAGAGTCCTAAATAATGTGCCCTAATTCTATGGGCGAGTGATCAATAATAACAATAAGTCAGGTGAAGGTTTGAAGATGTCAATAGACATTTACAGAAACAAATAAAAACAAAAACACATACTGCTCCATTTTTTCATTCTTTGGTAACATCTTGTTCCAATCGTCTTCCTTCTCTTGAACAAAGTCATCCCGTGTTCCACGGAATCCATCATCTCTGTGACCACCACGTGACCACCCAAAATCTCCCCCTCCTCTACCCCAGCTATCTTGCTGTCGGTCACCCCCCCTTCCTGCTCCTCCTTGCATATTGCCACCACGGCCCACATTGTTGAAGTTGCCTCTGTAGGTTACTAGTAGGAGACCTGGCCCAGTTGTTCTGGTCATAGCCGCCGCTGCTGCCCCCTTGGTTTCTGTCGAAACCCTGACTGTAACCACGATTGTAGCCGCCTCCCCTGCTTCCTTGGTTAGTGTATCCTCCCCCCTGCTGTTGTTGGTTATATCCTCCACGACTATAGCCTCCACTGTTCCCGCGATTAAAGTTGCTAAAGTCACGGTTGTCATAACCTCTGTTGTATGACTGTTGGGGTGGTGGAGGTTGTTGGTAATTACTTGCTGGCATGGGTCCTGCGAGAGAACAATTTATATGAAAACTCAGTAATAAATTTAAATCATATTTTCAGGGAAACAAAAATTCATTAAAAAATATCTGTGATTTCTTGACATCGTGGACAGAAGCACATAAGTGATACAAGGCAACTACAAATGTTTTGGCATGAACCACAAAGGGTATGGTATGTATGTAGGTTTGCAAGGAACCACTGTTTTTAAGGGCATACAAATATGGTTTGTAACATTTGTGCAGGAGATGGTTGGACAAAGAAAAGCTAGCTGATGATTTTAAAGACAAGAGGGAGGGGACAGATCCACCTCATTGATTTCTACAATCCCCCAGAACAAAAAAAAAAAAGAGAGAGAAAAATATGTATTCTATGATCCCTCTTATGCAAGACTAAATGCACTACATGAACTTTAAGATAAACTAGTGCCTAAGATGAACCCTAACATGTAAAATTCTACAACGCACTGTATGCACAACTTAAAGAATTAGCTTAGTGGTCAAATTATGTTCATTAAAATCTACATATTAAATATCACAGCTATAATGAATGCTATTAGCTTCTCATCATAAGATATTTTGGTTATCAAAGGTATATGGACAGGTACAAAAGTTTTCTGATCAACTACTGACCAAAACGAGTATTAAATTCTGAGTTTAATTGTCTTTTAATTTTGAAAATAGCATGTGTAGTTTTCAAGTTAGGAGTAATCAAAGTTTCATGACTTTAATTTAATGAAAAGATGTGATGTACGAACAGGAGTGATATGCAACACTCACTATTTCCACATCTGTTAATGCATGAGGGTCAACCACTGAGTTACTTCACTAGATTATATTTTAACAACAGTGAGATACTTCACTAGATTGTGTTAACCAGTGAAATACTTCAGTAGATTGTCTTAACCATAGTGAGATACTTCACTAGATTTTATGTTAACCGCAGTGAGTTACTTCACTCGATTGTCTTACCCACAGTGAGTTACTTCACTAGATTGTATTAACCAGTGAGTTACTTCACTAGATTGTGTAAACCAGTGAGTTATTCACTAGGTTCTATGTTAACCACAGTGAGTTACTTTACTAGTCTGTTAACCACAGTGAGTTGCTTTATTTGGTTCTTTGTTTATCAGTGAGTTAATTCACTGGATTGTATGTTACTTATCAGCATGACCACCATAAGCTAGAATCATATCAGCCATCAGGCTTATAGAGACGGTGCTTTTACACAGTTTCAATGGTGCAAGCAGATGAGAGTACACTACTCTTCCTGGACGGGACGACAGTCCATTGCAGATTAACTCCCCAGCAGAACTGGTACTCATTTTACAGCTGAGTGGACTGAAGCAATTAAGTGTCTTGCTTAAGGACACAATGCATCACTCACGACGGAAATCGAACCCGGTACCTTTTGAATATGAGCATGACTCCTTAACCACTGAACCTCACATACTGTATACCGACTATATAAGTTACACAAATCATTAAATATTTCATTCTTAATATAATCTTCACCATTCTATTTGCTTGAGGTCCTCTATCATGAAGGCTGAACATACTTGACCACTAATCTTATTCTTTAACGATGAGCTTACCCCTGTTGTATGGTGGTGGTGGTCCCCCATAGTTGGCTTGTTGGTTCGGATAGCCGCCAAAGTCGTTTCTACCACCATAATTCATGTAGTTCCCCCCTGGGTAAGCAAAATGGAAAAACAGATAAAAGGCTTTACTGTTCCACAAAAGGAATGACACCTTTTTAAAGGAACATATTAAGGCGTTTTATTGGTTGGAAGGGTCTGGGTCAATTTTGGGGTAAATGGTCAACTAAGGGGATTCCTAAATGAAAGCCCAGCTCATGCCCTATGCATTCCATGACACTGTCAAAAAATGACACGTAATGGTAAATGCCTTAAAAAAAGGTTACTAATGAAATGAGTATGTCCAGGACAAGGTTGAAATGAGTATGTCCAGGACAAGGTGCAACAAAGCAGCACATACAGAGGTTTGAAAGTATCATGCTTACTTGCATTTCCAGGAGGGGGTCCTTGGAACCCTCCTCTGCCCCCACCCTGACCATCACGGAGATGGGGAGGAATATACCGGCTAGCTGTAAAAAGAAAAAGAGAGCAAAAGTAATAACAAATCACATTTCAGAAGAGACTTAAAAAAGATTCTGATAACATCACCCAAAATTTAAGAAACCAAATTTGAGGTATATGGACAGGTAGTGATTTTGCCATAAATATGTTCCTTTTAATATTCTAAACAGGTAGCGATTTTGCCATAAATATGTTCCTTTTAATGTTCTGAACATTTTATTTAAGGTATATGGACAGGTAGCGATTTTGCAATAAATATGTTCCTTTTAATATTCTGAACATTTCATTAACATACATGTATCAGAAATTTCCACTCGTTTCTGAGATATTCATGAAAATTAAGCCCCAAGAAAAGGCTGGACATCTACTGTTAAAAAAAGGTGTGTGACAAGAGTAAGGACACAGCGAGGCCTACAATGGCATAACTTCCAGTGTCACATTGACCTAGGCTACTTTAAAACATTAGACCCATTAAATCAGACATCAGAATATCACTTAATTAGCGATATGCTGACTATTTTAGGATATTTTCTCATGGATAAAGAGGAAATATCGACTCAAGTTCCAATCCATTATTTCCAAACTCCTCTTGTTACTGTACATTAGGCTGTAAGTATTACTGTATGGTGCATTGCAACTTTCACATAATGTTAGTGTTGTATTGTCCTATCCTTACGTCACAAAAACACCAATACGAAATGAGCATACGTTTGGAGACTTAAAAATATAAGCAAGATTTTTCACATTTTGGGATCGATTTTGTAAGAAAGTATTTGTGGTGAGTGTTTGTGAATGGCATTTGTAATAATTTATGTAAAGTGGTTGTTACCTGTCCATATACCTACATGTATAATCTCTTTCAGGTTTTTGGACACAAACTGTATCTTTCAGTTTCCTCAACTTTTTAAAAGAGTGAAAAGTAAACTCTTCGAGATCAAGCCAGACCCTTACTTACACCAAGCCCTGGGCTCATAATTTGCATTGGTTTAACACCTTACTAGCCCAACTGAACTTCCAACAAGCCCATAGTGTTTTCTTTACTTTCAACGTAAACTGTACCTACTGAAATAACTATCTGAGTTTTGAATTAGCCCGACAGGTTTGAGTGATTGAAATTATGCTACTTATATGTAAAATCAAGTAGCCCAGGCTAGCAAACTTATGCAAATTTTGAGCACACCTGCCTCTGTTTTCTTCCAACCTGCCCTTTTTTCATGAATTCTGTAAATGTTGTACATAATAACCAAATTTGGATTTTGTTCACCTTCGTGTATGCAGTTATTCTTATTTACGAGGCAGGTACATTACATATTAGGGAGTGCGTTTTTGCTTTAAAGGCTAAATATTTAAACAGCTGAATGTCTATTCATTTTCAAGTTTAAATTGAACCCTCCCACCCCCCACTACTGCTTTCTCCCCCAATTCAAAGTCTTAGGTCAATTGGTGCAATATGTGGAAAGCACACTGAAATCTCAAAAATTTATTGACATTTTTGTGCGTTTATTTTGCTACTTTTTTCTCAGTAAACGATAAGTGTACACGATCACACACACCAAAAATTCTTGAGTAAGGGCCTATGTTAGGTCTTCAATTTCCTGTAAAGCCGGAAAAAGTTGCCGAAAATAATGATCCATGCCTAAACAGATGCAGAAATAAAATATCAGCAAGTAAATTTGCCAATGTCTTACAAGCATTTAGATGGTTTCCATCTATCCTGACCCTGCCATCAAATTTCAAAAGTGCGCCACTAGCTTAGAATTTTTTTTAAGTCTCTGAAAAAATGGCTAAAATCTTGAAAAATTTGAAGCATTTTTTGTTTCTTTATTTCACAATCTTTTTTTTTTTTTGTGTAATGTTTTATATGACTCAATCAGGTAATCTTTGCATTTATTTGGAGTGAACATAACGATCAAAGCTTGTTTGTCCCTTTATTTCTGGGTCAGTGTTACAGCTTGTAAAACAAGTGTTGTGCAGATTTATGGCCAACACTACATTGTAGCATTGTTTATCATGCCTACTGTAGCTTAGGCCCATTTGGAAGCGCTTTGGCGAATCAAAGTGAAAGATAAGTCATAGGTAATTATTGCAAACTTCAACTCCCGGATGCAAAAGGATTAGATCCTTTGTTAATCATGTGTTAAGTTTGAATTGTAATATTATTGATCGAAAGTGGTGTGAATGTTATGTATGGGGTTGGAAAATGTTGTTCTACTTATTTTTAACATAGATCAAAACTTGGGGTTGAATCTTGGTGGGCCTAGGATTTCTGAGGTAGATTATATTGGGTATGGGGATCAAATGAACAATTAAAATTATTCTAGGCATGTTGGAATTGCAACGGGGGTGAGGTATGCGCTCTAGAGTGCTATATTCTAGTTTTATTATGTGACCAACACATTCTTGTCCAGAAGGGTTTTCTTTGTTTTTTCACTCAATATGATATGGGATAGCCACATGTTTAGGTTGCGAGTAATTTTACATTTTCAAGAGACACTTTCAGGACGACTGAACAGTAAGCCTGTCTTGTCATCATGTAGCAGAAAATTATTTTTGGAGAAACTGTAAATATTTAAGTAAATAATTTTTGTAGAAAATAAGAATCAAGTTTTGATTTGTACCAGAAATTAGTGCTGACACGACATGGCTCTAGTACATATCAATTATCGTGGAGAAAAGTATCGCGATATATTGTAGTATCGCAATACTTTTCAAGAAAACTGACTCACGACACATTGTTAATATCACTAACGTTATAATTGATCATGTAGTTACAATTTACTCCATGATATGAGGAACGCAAGAAAAAATAATTTGCAGATCTAGTAGACAACATGATCACATGATATTACGTTCATCACCATGTTTGGTAATTCAGCCAATGTGACCATAAATCATTGAAGTGAGAGCCTGAGTGGCACACTCTGGACCAATTTTTCATTCTTTTTACCAACTGACATTAGCACGTGCCAGTGTGTGACAGAGCACGATTTTTAATTAGTAGTTTTTATGTTTCGCGATTATTTTGCATGTTTTTATTAGCTTAACTTGACTTTTAGATTTAGTACTGTAACGTTAGAATTTTAACTACGAAGTAGCCTAGTTGCGTGGAAATTTCTTCTCCCCTTCTTTCTTCTACTGTACTTTCTGGTGTCCAGGTGATGGATATTCTGGCATAGTTTTCTACATCATTTCCTAATACAATACCCAATTATATCCATCATCTCTTAAATATCTCCTTGCTTATCTCCACTGTGCCTGTTCTTTCATTGGTGCCTTTCACTTGCCATCCAATTTTTTTTTTTAATTCTAAGGTATCTCCTTTGGAACACATCTAGTTTCTTCTCGTCAGCTTTTGTCAGCTTCTAAGTTTTACATCCATAGAGTAGTATTGAGATTACATTTGATTGAAATATTTTCAGTTTAGTTTTTATCCTGTAGATGTTTGATTTCCAAATCTTGCCAAGTTGTATGAAAGTTGCCTGTGCCAGCCCAAATCTGTGTTTTATGTCTTCATTTGTGCCTCCTTCTTTGGACAGTGATGCACCGAGATAGACAAAGCTACATGTATCAACTGGACAGTGATGCACGGAGATAGACAAAGCTACATGTATCAACTGGACAGTGATGCACCGAGATAGACAAAGCTACATGTATCAACTGGACAGTGTGATGACAAAGCTACATCTATCAACTGGACAGTGATGCACCGAGATAGACAAAGTTACATGTATCAACTGGACAGTGATACACCGAGATAGACAAAACTACATGTACCAACTGGACAGTGATGCACCAAATAGACAAAGCTACATGTATCAACTGGACAGTGATAATAGCATGTATCAACGACAGTGATAGACAAAGCTAAATGTATCAACTGCATCAAGATAGACAGTGATGCATCAACTAGACAGTGATGCACCGAGATAGACAAAGCTACAGTGTACATGTATCAACTGGACAGTGATGCACCTAGATACTGAAGACAAAGCTATATGTATCAACTGGACAGTGATACACTGAGATACTGTAGACAAAGCTATATGTATCAACATCTCCACACTCTGTATTTGCAACTTTAATTGTCTGATGTAGTGCTGTTTTTCTGACCGCTTTGTGTGTTTTTGTGTATGTGGTTTTTGTTTACAATCCCTAATCAGCAGTTTCCGAATAAATTACACCATTGAAAAGGCTAATGTCTATGGGGATTAAATTATGTTAAAATCTGTGCAAAGTCAGTTCTGTTTGATTTATTTTTAAACTCTTAATAGTTCTCTAGGATACCAATAAGTTTCATACAATAGAACCACAAGATGGTCTGAAATAATACCCGAGGGTACAGCTCAGCTCTAACATACATTAGGTCCACTGTATAGAACATGTATACATTTATAATAGGTCATTTGTATAGTAAGTGTGTACATAGGTCATTTGCATAGGAAGTGTATACATTAGGTCATTTGTATACAAACTGTATACATTAGGTCATTTGTATAGGTAGTACATAGTGCATACATTACATGTAAGTCCACTGTATAGAAAATGTATACATTAGGTCATTTGTATTGTAAGTGTATACATTAGGTAATTTGTGTAGGAAGTGTATACATTAGGTCATTTGCATAGGAAGTGTATACATAAGGTCATTTGTATACAAAGTGTATACAGGTCATTTGTATAGGTAGTACATAGTGCATACATTAGGTCCACTGTATAGAAAATGTATACATTAGGTCATTTGTATTGTAAGTGTATACATCTAGGTCATTTGTGTTGGAAGTGTATACATTAGGTCATTTGCATAGGAAGTGTATACATTAGGTCATTTGTATAAGAAGTGCATAGTGCATACCTTAAGTTAAGTGTATAGGAGTGTAAACATTAGGTCAATTGCATAGGAAGTGCATACTGCAGCATACAGTACAATAGGTCATTCATATAGAAAGTATATGCATTCATTATCCTTCGGCTGCAGAGCAGACGGCCACAAGATTTCTCCATGCGCACATTGCACAGCGATCTTGGCAAGTCTGGCTATCTGTTCTGCTTGGATGTTTTCATCATACACTAAAATACGTTGAATGTAGTTAACATAAGAGGTGCGTGGACGTCCCGGTCTTCTTTTGCCATTAGTTGGAATGTAAAGAACATATCTTCTAGCAGCTTCCTCCTCTGGGAGACGAAGGATGTGTCCCACGAGTCAAGCGTCCAAAATTAGCATTTTGATTTGACTAGCCCGTCGGGCATCGCTGCTCTGTTTTCAACTAGCCCGATTTAATTTTGAACTAGCCCAACTTTTTACAGTATTATTAAATCTTGTGATTTTATTGTAAACACGTTTCCGTTGCATTGTCATGCCGCCCAATTCAACAACGTCAACACAGGCTGCGTCAACAACCATTGTCGTACCAGTCTTATTATAATATTTCACACAAAATAAATGATACACCATAGACCAAATTAAATGGAAATCATTCAGATGTATTTTGTACCTCAATTGTATTACTGAACAAATCAACCATGCAATTAAAGAATGTTTCATTAACAACGATTTGTTTATATCAATTTAGTCACGCAAAAGAGCTCGGAACAATAAAATATAAAAAATGTTGTTTTTCAATAACGTTCGTTATGAGAAGCTTCCCTAAAATAGGCCTAATACATGCGACCAAGTTTTTCTATTCTGAAAAGCAAGGGGAAAATTCCATTTTCATATTTCAAATATTTACAATATAGCCATTACTCCGTGGTTGTCCAAATTATTTATCAAAATAAAAAAATAAAAAAGCATTGGGATATGCAGGTCACTTATTCACTATCGGTACCTATAATATTACAAGGACTTACTGTCTTTTCACACGATGTACAAACATGTACAGCACAATCTGCTCAGTCCAATAAAAGACAAAATTGTTTCCTGTAACATTTTTGGGTTGAAAAATTTCATAAGGGAAAGAGAATTTTTTTCTTTTTTTCTTTTTGTTTTTCCTCATACTGATAAGCCCAAGTTTTATACATACAGTACCGCCCACATTAAATTGGCCGTCGCATCGTGTATCGTGATCACGATAACATTCCATATCGAAATCCTGAACACTTGCTGACGTTTTAACTATACTACAGTGAATCACGATTGAACGATATATCGTGATACCACGCACCGACGATATCGTACATTCTAGCTGCATAAAGGTAATACGTAATTTCAACCTGAGAGCGTCCAGATTCGTAACTTAAATTCGGCCCGGTTTTTTATTTTCACGCTTTTTGGTAGGTCGTAATAACGTAAATTCCTACGTCAGTGAGTTCATATTGTGCGAGACAAAGTTTAGGAATCGATATTGTCTGGAGGTTTGCTGGACAATCTTAGTATTGTTTGCCTAACGGTACTACTAGGGCCCCACGTATACGCTTACATGTAAAAATACTAGCCTAGGCTTAAAATTGTTTTGAAATATTGACGCCATATTATGTATTATCAAATGTATTTTTCACAATATGCTGCAGTCAAGTAGACCTTTGCCTTCGCATATCATCGGTAATTGACCAAAACAAGATGGCAACAACCATTGAGTTGCACATTCAAATTTATACAAAACGGCTTATAACTTTTGTTAGAAGCATATTTATTCTCAGCTGTCACTGAGGCAATTTAAATACGTACCCTGGCCTGAAGTGTACCAATCATGAAAGCCATGAAATCGGATGCGTCCCCCTCCCCCACCCCGTAATAAATTTTTTTTATAAAGAATAGCCTACAGCGAAAATGGTGTAAAGTTTTTTTGATACAATTTTGGTCATGATTGTCTATTTTTTGTTCCATGAAAATCTAATGTTTTTTCTCTTGTTTCTTTCTTTTTAGGGAGATAAGTATAGTTTATCCTTGTATTATTGCTTTCTTTCTTCTTTATTTACTGTTTAGCATGTTATACTTAATTGGTTTTATATCGTCTTCAATAACTTTTTTTTTGCATGATTTTGTTTTCATTCTTCTTGATCGCATTTCCTAAGTGGCAGATCATGAATCAAAAGGATATTTCTTCTCTTCGTCTTATTGTTTACTTACAGTATGAGTCCATTTTCCAACATTCAAGTAGTGACCGATGCGAGCAGTTTGACAATTGCGCCGGTAATGCCGCCGGTACTGTGTGTAATATTTAACGTCTGCACACGTACCGAACATGCAAATTTCTTTAGTTCAGATAAGTTTAAACTGATGCAAATTTGCCGTTTTGGGCAAAATTAAGTATTTCATTTCCCCGTGTCTTTTTAAAGGACACATATCAGCCCATAATAAATTGGTAACGACAATGCAGAGTGTACCACAGAGATTTATGATTATTATTTATTTTCAATAAGTTCAACAAAAAATTACAACCTGAAAAGTAAGGAACCGTGGCAACGCAACGTGTGTCTGCACTATCATGGCACGGCCATTTTTTCTATAAATCATAAAATAAAAATTGAATGAAATAATATAAATTAAAACTAAAATGATAAGTTTAAATACAAAGGATCGGCGCAATAAAAATAAACAAGTTTAACTCACTGAGATTTCCATGTTTTATTCCAAAATATATAGTATTCCAAATAGTCAAGTAAAATTTTAACTCGTGAAATATTTCCAACAAAATATTAAGAACAGTTGTCAAAAACTTTTTAATATGTTGTTCCATATACAGTAACAGTAAAACGCGAAAGAAAAGAATAATAAAATAAGAACAAATACAATTCTTAACTAAGCACTCTTTGCTCAGTGTAGACCTCCATGTTGAAAAAAAAAAGAATCAAAATCTTTTCGAAATCGGCGATGTAAGTAAACAGAAACACACATATGCTCCCACTATTTGATAAGCCCAGGTGCAAAAAATTTTCTTTATAAATTAGATCCGTGCAAAATGTCTTTCCTTTCAACAGATATATTCTAATTCCTACCCGAAACTTACGAACATAAACACCATTAACATTAATCTCTATGAAACACATTCTGCAAAAACACGGCAAACTTCTAAAGGATCATAAATAATGCCGCTGCCCCATTCCCAGCACATTTGACAGATTTGTTTACAAATTGACATCAGCTGCGTCTGGACTTTGGCCTAGCGCGGTCCAATTAATTAAGATTGGCACATTTAAAGGGAAATACTTACAAAGGTATATGCCCCCTCCCGATTTTCATGTTGTCTTCCAAATATTTGAAGTCTGACATAAACTTGAGTTTGGTGGTTATGGGTAAGGGACCGGGGATCACAGCGGTTAATAGCGATTATTAGTGGAACTCCATGAGTGATTCCTTCTTATACATGTTTAATTTAATATTATCAGGCTATCAAATTTAGGGTGGGGCATTCTCCTTTATAAAAACATACCGTAATTTGGTAGATTATCTCGTCCCTCTCAGTTTTCTTCAATTTCTCCAAAAAATTGAAGTATTAAGACAGCAAGGGTGCGGGGATGGCGAGGGCGGCGGGAAAGTGGATCTTTGTTATGATCTCCTAGCTCGTTTGCAAGTTGAAGCGACAAACTGGGATCGTTGAACTATTGAATTTGGGGTGGGGCATTCTCTTTTAAGAAAACATAATTTTGTAGATCGATCGTCCCTCCCCAATTTCTCCTCAAAAATGGAAGTATTACGAATAGGAAGGGGTGGACAGGGGCGGGGTGGGGCGGCAGTGCCATGGTTCTTTGTTAAGATCTCCCGTTTCAGGTTTCAAACGGCAAATTTGATCACCAAACATTGAATTTGAGATGGGAGAATTCTTTTACTGTGAAAACATACTTGGTATATGATATTGTCCTTTCCCTCCCCATTTTCATGATTTGTTTTTCTGAATGAAGATAAGGCGATGCTTTCATCATCCCTCTCCCGTGCTCAGTGAATTTCCTCATATTTCTCACTTCACAAAATGTTAGATGTCCACTCCCCTCCCGGTTTTGGTATTGTTGTCTTAATTTATAATACGTTACGGCTTTCCTCCATTTTGAATGTTTACATAAAAGTGTCATGCATGCTATATGTCTGTCAACAATTTAGCGCCCAGAGTGGAAAAGTTCGAGGAAACCTGTCGTCAGGTTATAAACCACCCAGACATGTGAAGGGGGAACGCGGGCGGCATATCTTTGAACAAGATATTTTGTTGTTTTTCTGACAGTTCTAATAATTTTGAAAAAAATGTAGAATTTGTACTGATGCAATGTGTGGTAATAATTTGCTATACATTAACTTGGCGGCCATTAACTGGGGCGACAGCTCCCTGCTTGGAAGGAATGTACCACTGGTTTATGGAAGTTTTTTTCCAGTTTTTGTTATGTGCAAAGATAAAAGTAGAGCATACGTTTTAAAACAAGGAAATAGCGTTTGTTTGCAGTTTTACAGCTTTCATATTTTTTTGTTTTATTTTCTATGATGGAGAAGTTAAAAAAAAAAAAAATGTCTTTATCTTTGAAAACTTTTTTTGATATAAAGTTTTAAACATTTTTTTGGACCAGGACTTTAATATTCGGAATATAAATATCTAAGTAAGTTGATGTTCGTAATTTCGTTGTGTATTCTCTCATACTTTTTTCAAGTCGATTTGTACATATTTTTCCGTAATTTTAAAGTCCTAACAAGTTGCCGTTCGCTGCAATAAACATTGCGCAGCTTTTTCTGTCTCGTCTAAGGAATTGCATTTTTTGAAGTTGGAAAACAGTTTGGCTAACCTTTTTTAACTTGACATGCTTTCAAAATATTCCATGGATCAATTATATGGCAAAAATGTTTGCTTAAAATTGTTGGTTATACATGTATCTATTTCACCGAGATTGAAATTACATACAAATGTAGGTTACGTTACAAAATGTTGGAATTAAAAATAACAGAAAAGGAAAAAGGTACAAGCAATATTGTACTAGCGACTAAAATAATCTGCACATTGAAAACACTAAATTCGGATGTTCACATACTATTAATGTAGGCCCTAATAATACTTCGATATGATGAATCAAACTCACATTGCGTTTGTGAATAATCAAACGAAAAAAAAGTATATGGAAAATTTGCCAAAGTCTTCCCCCCCCCCCCTTCCCCTTTCATCCGTCGAAAAGAAAGCCTGCTGGCTACAGGCCTGAATATATCACAAAACATTTCATAGGTTCCTAATCAGATTAGGTTTAATCTTTTGTAATAAAGGTGACACCAACTTGAAAAAATGTTTTAATTTGCCTCTCATGGACCCCCACTCTATTGGGTAGAAGTTGTATTTTACTTGGGAGGAAGTCAGAGGTAGGACCGTAGGGTGGGTTGAAACTGTTTGGTCGAATTTCCCTTTTCAAGGCAAATTTGTTGTATTTCCTTTAAAATTCAAGGTAACCTTTTAATGCCAATATATAAAGAATTGTATAGAAAAGAACAAGGATGTACATTAAAAATGTCGGTAGGCCTACTTATTTCTTAACTCTCCTCCCCAAAGATAACTTAAACTTGCGATTTGTCTATTTATTTCTTTGTTAATTAAATATTTAAATGAGATAATGATTGCATACAATATTAATCTAAGGGTTATCATATGTCGTATTTTGATCTTATCTTGCCCGTAAAGACACGAATTAACAAGTTGCAGTCAATGCAGTGTCCTATTTTGGACATACTCGTCACTGACTGCACACTAACTTAACTAAGTATAATGCTATTACTAACGTTAGGCCTACACTGATATTAGAACACTGAGTGGCATACAGCTCCGAAAGCATGTGTATATAGGCCTAGTGCTTATTCCGCGAAAAAATTTTGGTCAGTGTCTATTTATGATTACATCGCGGTCGACAATTATCGGAAGCCGACAATTATCGGAAAATTCTCCTACAATTCTAGTTTTTTCTAACTGCAAAAGCCTTCCCCAATTCTTCAAAATCCTGATAGAACGATCGTTCGTTTTGCTACGTAATTCACGCTAAAACGAAAACAGAATCGTGCCATTTAGATGCCTATGCACACCATAACGATAAAATGAACGCGATGCGACGGCCGATATTACGTTAAGCATTTGCAATAGGTGTAATGGAAACGTTGTTATAGTTGGAACGTGATATTTTATCACGCTTCACGATGCGACGGCCAATTTAATGTGGGCGGTACTGTTACTTAATTTACTAGAAGTATTATTATTTCTTTTCTATTACTGATTACTATGCTGCATGAATGTTACCAAAAATGCATTTAACAACAAGGTCTCTATGACTTCTTCACATGTATAAAGTGTTATGATAACACCAATAGCATTTACAAGTTAGCCTATAACCTGATGCTGATGTCAGGGTGAGTGTAACTCTCACTATACTTACATGTAGAATTCTCAAGAAAGAATAAAATATTGTACATAGGTTTTCTTTTTATTTTGTTTGCTCGTGCAATTAAGAACAATTCTGCATAGAGTTGTGCGAGATCCAGCGACACTACTCCTGGGATCGCAACGATATCATGTCAACATGCATAGTGTGTAATCAAAATGTACTATTTAAGAGTTATCAGCTTACTTTACTGGAACTACTTTTGACATTGAACCAACTACAAAACAAAATGGCTATCCACAGACTTGTTGACCTTATCGCATCTGCTGCTTAGTTTTTCCAGGCAACATGACATAAAATGTATCATTTCAAATCAATTACTTGACCTCTGACCTTTGAGTGACATTATGTCTGGAGCAGCAGGCCCTTTACCCTTCAACAACCTAAAGTACCAACCCAATATCACTTACGGCTATCCCAGCATGACACAAATTTCCCAGTACCTATGACCTTTGCAGGACATATCACATCTTTTGCGAGACACAACTTTCTTCATCAACCCACCAATGTAACAACCCAATTGCACCCAGAACCCATGACCATTTAAATTTTCCAGGAAAAAGGAACAGAACATATAATGTATTATTTTAAATTATTTATTTGAACTTTGACCTTAGAGTGAAATGTCCTGTTATATGCAGGATATAACCATTGTTTACCTTTGACCAACCAACCCACCAAGTACCAACCCAAATGACATCCGGTTTTCCCAGGAAAAGCAACATTTAGGATTTTCCATTTACAATCAGTTATTTAAAGACCTCTGACCCTTAAGGTGCATGACCCATCTTGTGGGGAAGGAAGGGGGGGAACACTACTACACATGCACCCCACACCAAGTTTCAACTTGAAAGCTTGTCTAGTTTTCTCAGGAAACACTAAAATGTTGTACAGTATTAACACAAACACAAAACTGAGTAACGAATATACTGGATAAGATCATAAAGACAACAGTATGTTCAAGGCCAGAAAAGTTATGAATGAACTTGAAGTACATTGGGCAGATTTGTGGTCAACTGTTGCCCTGGCAACTATCTTGGGAGCTGCATATCATGCATGCAGATTACATTATATCTTTTTTGATGACAGCAGTGTAGTAATAGTAGCACACATGCAATGTATGTACTGTATACTGTACAAGTGTACAATGAAAACCATACACATTGTGTCACAGGTAAAAGAGCCACTTGGCTTGTTTAGCAGTAATATTTTAAGACTTTTGACGATCCCCCGAGTGACCTTGGGAATTGCTTGGTGTATCACTTGGGTTTAGAAATGGACCTTGGTATTTTTTGCTTTTATTATGAAGGTATACTTTTGGCCCTTAAAGTTCCGAATCTGAAGAAATTTTCACCTACATGTACTCGTTAGGCTTGCTTTTGTATTGAAAAATTGTAGCAATAGCTTAACATTAGGTCTCACTTGCAAATTGATTGTCTTGGCTTTTTCCTATTATTTTTATTGTTCCTGTATTTTTGAGGTAACATTTTTACGAACTGAAATTGAGTAAAGGGAATTTCAAAGCTTTTTTCTTCTAAATTCTTTAAATAAATTCATCCAAGTGTACCAATATTTGAAGTAACATATCCCTGGACAAATTATACACAAAATTGGGTAATGATATGTACTGTAGGCTAGGTCAAAAGTTAAAAACAGTTTTGTGAAGGATCACCAGATCTCAGGACTTGGGCACAGTGCATGCGTATTGACAGTTTTACATTGTGAGATGTGTTGGTTTGTTTGTTTGATGAGAGTTTAACGGCACCACAACAGCAAGTCAAATTGTTCTGAGAGGTTAAATCATTCCAGAGGTAGGAAGGAGAGTAAACAGAAGGAGATTAAAAAAAACACGAGAACTTAAAGCCAGAAAGATGGGATTAAGAGAGGAGGTGTATGGAAACAATGTAGAGAGAGAGGGGGTGGGGAAGGAGGACTAATTATGGTTGTAGAGGAAAGCATGATGAAGGAAGGAGATCATTTTACCTGGAGGGTTTTTTGGAAGAGCTCAGCTTCTGAGTTGTGGGCAGCGAGGGAAGTTCTGGGAATGTGATGGACTGTGAGGGTGCAATGGCAATTGTTGCAGAGGGGTGGAGGGAGTCAGTAAGGAGGTGGGAGTGCGTGAGGTGGGTGTGATCTATTCTAAGGCGGGTAATGTGGATGTTGTCGACACGGGATAGGTTGTGAGTGGTGGGTTTGATCGGAAAGGTGGGCTGGATGACGTGGAGTTTGTAATCAATTTGGGAGTCCCATGGGGTTTGCCAACGGCCACGAACAAGGGAAGTGATAAGCACTTTAATGTCAGAAAGGGTTTTGGGAAAAGGGGTAGGGGGAAGGGTGAGGGCAGGCTTAGCAGCTGCCTCATCCCTGTTATTGCCAGGGATACCAACATGGCTGGGTATCCAGAAGAAAAGAATATGTTTCCTACGGAGGAGGAAGGGGGGGGGGGGGAGATGAGTTTACGAAGGATGAGGTGAGATGAGGGGTTATCCCATTTAACATTGAGTTATGAAGTTAGGACAGCCTTGGAGTCAGAGAAGATGGCAAAGTGGCTGAGCGGAGAGTATTCAATAAAGTTGAGGGCGAGGATGGCCTTGGCCTCGGCCGAGAAGATGGATGATTAGTATGGTGGAGACGTCGAAAGAAACAGATATGTTGCCATCTACCATAACTGCACTTTTCGAGTTGTTGTAGAGTGCCCTTATGGCATTGACCACAGCTACCACAGCTTCTGGGATTCCATAATGTCATAGCACAAAGAACATAACCTTTCTGTTGATGGAATCAAAGGCCTTCTTGACGTCTATGATTGTGACTGTAAGAGGAAGCTGGTAATCTTGAAATACATCCATGATCCTTCTAAGAATGTGGATATGTTGGGTGCAACATCTTCCTTGATGAAATCCAGCCAGGTTGATTGTTAATAACGGTTCTACGTGATCTTCAATTCTATTAAGCAGGATCTTGTTGTAAACTTTGGCTGTAATTGACAGAAGAGATATTCCCCGGTAGTTGGTCATGAGACTAAGGTCTCTTTTCTTGGGAAAAGGGTGTTAAGAGTGTTATACACTTCTGTGCAAAAGCCATGAACTACTGTACATCCGCCATTGCATCCCCGCCATTCTGGAGTGTTTCAGCAGTCAAGAAGCGCAGTCAAGACGCGCAGCCAAGATGCGCAGCCAGGACCCGCAGTCAAGACCCGCAGTCAAGACCTGCAGCCTTGTTGTACTTCATTTGGTAAATGGCTTTCAGTGTCTCATATGTAGGGGGATTGACCTCGATTGGTAAGTCCTGGGCAGCAGGTGGAGGCAGTTCAGGAGGTGGATGTCCCATGTTGTTGTTGAGCAGAGAGCTGAAGTATTAAATCCATTCTGCACTTTGTCACTTGTTAGTGGAGTACCATCTCTTTTCTTTACCTTGACACTGGGTTTCTTGTCTTTGCCAAGAGAGGACATGGATGATTTTCCATGTTGTGGTGTAGTCTCCAGTTAAGTCAGCCTGTCTAAGATTTCCCATCTGCTTGTTTAACATAGCAGATTCATCAGTTTTATATGACTCATTAAAGTTGCTGTTAAGCCTCTTTTATTTTTCTCTTAACTGTTTTGTCTTGGATATCAGATATCTTCTTTTGGACTTATCCCTCTATCTTTTTAGCTGTCTGGTTGTGTCAGTCACCCAGCTTGGCATGCCGCATGATCTGCTACTTCTACAACAGTATTTGTGAACTGATCATATCTCTTGTGTTATTGGAGTACATGTATCGTTACATTGGAGGGCTTTAAATCTGTTTGACAATTCGAGCTGGAGCTGTTCTCTTTTAGAAGCATCTTGAAGTTTCTTCCAGTGAAATGTTGGTCTGGTCTATTGCAAGGTTTCCCTTTGGTGGTTCTTAGGCTGCAAATGAGAAAGATGCTGACAATCCAGTGATCAGTCTAATTCCACTAAATTGTAGGCTCTACAATTCCTTATGGAATTATACCATTTGCTGTTTATTAAGATGTGGTCCAGCTTATGTGTCGACCCTGCTGGAGGCATCCATGTCCATTGCGAGTTTTTAGTTGAGGAAAACTCATTTGTGTTGGACAAGTTTGTGTTCCTCACACACGTTCACAAGTCTCTCACCATTGTTGTTTGTGGTATCATAGAAACAGTGGCGTCCAATAACTTCAGGGTGTTTGATGACTGTCCATTCCAACCCTAGCAATTGAGTACCCACAGGACCAGGTGGATGTTGTGAGCTTTGACCTATTTTAAGTGGTTTCCGAGGATGTTGTAAAACTCAATATTGTCTTCAGGAAACGCACACTCAGTGAGAGCATAGATGGCTGTAACAGTAAGCTTGGGGTTACCATGGAAAGTTGCAGTGACAATCCTGTTGGAAATGGGAGTTCACACTTTGTACACACTTGTAAATGTGCTTTGACATCAGTAGACCTACACCACCTTGTCTTTGGTCTGTGGCTGTATGCATTACAGAAAATCAATTGTATAGGAAGTGTACATGCATTAGGTTAATTGTATAGAAAGTGCATACAGTACATTTAGGTCATTTGCATAGAAAGTATATTCACTAGGTCAACTGTATAGGAAGTGCATACATTAGATCATTTGTATAAAAAGTGTATGCATTAGGTCAATTGTATAGGAAGTGTATACATTAGGTCAATGGTATAAAAAGTATATGCATCAGGTCAACTGTATACGAAGTAGAGCTGTGAACGTTTAGGGATTTTAGAAAATGTGTACACGCCCAAAAAAGCAAGCGTGTATCGTTTACACGCGTTTAGTACCGTAATTTTCGAAATACAGCAAAATTGCTACAAATTTAGGAGGCGAAGTAAAAAAAAAATTGCGCAACTATAATGGCTAAAGTATTGACTCCATTGCCTAAATAGACACTTAAGCTTTGCTTTCCAAATCATAAAAAGTTAACTTCTATAGTATAAATCATAATATTTATGGAAAATATGCATGGAAATTCAGTTTAGAAAGAACAGATAACCTTCTTTCAATGTCATTTAAACTCAACATCGCGTAACTTTTTTTGCCCCACTCACTACGGCTTTCAAAGTTTCACTGAAAATCTTGCATACTAGGCCTATGATAATGTACCTCGCCGTAAAACATTTCAAAACTACCATACCACCCTGGAAGTTCTGAAATATCAGACCTCTTGAAAAAATGGCGGCCATCTTTGTGAAGCACCTAGAATTTCAGTTCTGTCAAAACCTTTTTATGTTTATTTTGCAACATTTTTACTTTCTTGCAAAATTTATTTGACTCATCAGGTAATATTTACATGTAAATGTACTGATTGTCACGATTTAAAGTATTTTGACTGTTTGTTGGTCGATTTAACAGCTTGTAAAACGGGCCTTGATTGCGTGGGATTTAAAGCCTTATTAATTATGGCTCAACGTTAGGCCTATCGTTAGTTTCACTGTTTACTGCTGCACATTCGCGGTGCATTTTACTTAGCCTACTCAGATTTTGGCGAAATCAAAGTGCATAATATCCCCAATTATTGGTGATTACTGTGCATTTGTGATTCTCACATTTAGAAAGGATTATGCTAATCAAGTTTACAGTTTGTAAAAAGTCATTGATTGGAATTTTGTCAGCTGAATGTGTGTGATTTGAATCATGAATGATCATATTGATTTTCAACGGCAAGACTGACTATGAAAAATGATTACTCGCAATGAAGTATTTAGTAAACGTTTACAAGGATTTGCGAGCGTGTACTGTGTACACGCTAAACGGTCACAGCTTTAATAGGAAGTGCATATATTAGGTCATTTGTAGGCTTGGGCGATATTGAACATTATGCAATATCGATATATCGCCTGGAAAATATCGATAATATCGAAATGCAAATTATGGGACGTCATACGTAAGTCGTATGTACTGTTCTGGGCAAGGTAATCTCGCCTCGGCTCAAAAAAAGTCAAGTAAAACTTTTTGTACAAATTTACAGAAATCACTGCAAAATATATACATATCATCTTCAAATAAACACCCATTGTGTTTTAAAATGTTCTTTACATGGTTTCTATCTCAAAAGATCAATCACAGAAACATTGAAAAAGTTTAGACCTCAGCATATTCTTAAAAAAAAAAATGTTGTGGAACTGGTATTAGGCCTACACTACCTACACCTTACAAAAATTGGCTCCAATTCTTCTTAAAATTTTATAACTCACTTACTTCTTATGAAAGTTGTACTAAAAGGCATTATTTTGGTAGCATTATATGGACTTCTAGACATTCAGAAGTCCATATATGATGCATATTATCCAATTTCTAGTCTGCTTCAATCATCGCACGAGTGTTGTCACTCAGAAGAAACAGTGATAGCCTAGATGGTATGTGTGTACATACAGTAGTACAGTACTGTACAGTGATACTAAGTGTATGTAGTTACTGCACTGTACATTATCTGATCGATCTGGCACGACCAGTCTGTCACTTTTACTTTAGACTTTCTGAACGAACAAAATAGTGAGAAAAACCTCATAGTTTTGTCAGTAATTTGTCAATTAATGATTGTTTGATATAAAAATTCAGATTCAGTATTCCTTTTGAGGAAACTTAACACAATGTTTGAGAAACATCTTATGATTTTTGTTGTCTGAACATCATAAGCCATCAAGTATAAAATTGAAGTATTGCACAATGCCGCTGTACTCCGCGAGTCAAGTGGTTTTTTGTTCATGGAAGGATTTTTGGGTAAATTGTGATCACAATATTAATGTTTTAATAAGTTTTATCATAACTGAGTGCCTGAAACTTTGATATAAATAAAATTCATTAACTTTTTGTGGCTGTTTAATAAAAAAATACTTGGATGTTTGATAGTCATGTTTAGCTTTTTAATAGTTCATGTATTGTGTATTATTGAAAAACATAATATCGATATATCGATATGACCCTTGAACTCAATATCGGCCATATCGATATAGGTCAATATCGAAATATATCGAAATATCGATATATCGCCCAAGCCTAGTCATTTGTATAAAAACGTATGCATTAGGTTAATTGTATAGGACGTGTATACATTAGGTCAACTGTATAGGACGTGTATACATTAGGTCATTTGTATAAAAAGTGTATGCATTAGATTAATTGTATAAAAGTGTATACATTAGGTTAACTGTATAGGAAGTAAATACATTACCGTAGGTCCATTGTATGAGAAGTGTTCATTTAAAAGTGCAGGTGCATAAATTAGACATGGTAATATAAACATCTGAACATATTAAGAACTCAGGAGTTTTACTGCATGCCACATACTATTTGGTAATCAATGAAATTGAATTTGTCACCCCACAAGTTCACAACCAAGTTTATTCATTTGCATTTAAAGTGATGTGACCTTGAGCCACATGCAGATCATAACAAAATACCCTGTATATACCATTGCTAGCATAGAGGTAATAAATCTGCATAAGAAAATCTTCAAAATACAAATTTTTGCTTCATTTGTAAACAACAAAAAAAACCTCTCCCAAGCATGTTTGTTTGCTTGTTCGATGAGTTTAAGAAAACCACAACAGCAAGGGTCAAATTGTGCCTGAGAAGTTAAATCATTCCAGAGGTAGAAAGGACAGTAAACAGGGGGAGATTGAGAGATATACGAAAACTAAAAGCCAGAAAGCTGGGATCGAGAGAGGTGTATGGGTGGAAAAACAATGTAGAGAGAGAGAAGGGGTGAGGAAGGAGGACTAAATATGATTGTAAAGGAAAGCATGATGAAGGAAGGGGATAATTTTAATCGGAGGTTTTTTTTTTTGAAGAGCTTGGCTACTAAGTTGTGGGCAGCGAGGGAAGCTCTGGGAAGGTTGTACAGGGGGCAAGCAAGGAGAATGTGATGGACTGTGAGGGTGCAATGGCAATTGTTGCAGATGGGTGGAGGAGGAGTCAGTAAGGAGGTAAGAGTGAGTGAGGTGGGTGTATTCTAAGGCGGGTAATGTGGACGTTGTCGACACAGGATAGGTTGTGAGTAGTGGGTTTGATCGGAATGGTGGGCTGGATGATGTGGACTTTCTTACCAATTTGGGAGTCCCATGAGGTTTGCCAGCGGCCATGAACAAGGTAAGTGATAAGCTGTTTGATGTCGGAAAGGGTTTTGGGAAAAGGGGTGGGGGGAAGGGTGAGGGCAAGCTTAGCAGCTGCATCAGCCCTGTGATTGCCAGGGATGCCAACATGGCTGGGTATACAGAAGAATAGAATATGTTTCCTACGGAGGGGTGGCGAGCGGAGTTTACAGAGGATGAGGTGAGATGTGGGTTATCCCATTTAATATTGAGTAATAAAGTAAGGACAGCCTTGGAGTCAGAGAAGATGGCAAAGTGGCTGAGCGGAGAATATTCAATAAAGTTCAGGGCGAGGAGGATGGCCTTGGCCGAGAAGATGGATGAGTCAGTAGGAAAGCCTGCTACTGAGGGTGATGTCTTGGATGAAGGCAGCAGCAGCTGTCTTGTCGCCTCCCTTGCAGCCATCAGTATAGATGGAGGTATAGTTTGAGAGTTGGTCTTTGATTTGGTTGTGGAGATTATGAAGAGGTTAGGGTGGGTTTGAGTTTTGTGATGAGTGGAGAGGTCCAGGTGGATAGTAGAAAGGGTGGCCCAGGAAGGAAAAGTGAGCCAGGAGAAAGTGCTGAGAGTGGTGGGATTGATGTCGAGATGGAGAAGGTCTGACTTGATGCATAAGCTGAAGGGAGGGGATAGGGTTTTAGTCCTATCAAAGAGGGTGGAGAAATTGGGGTTTCTAATGAGGTTGTAAACAGTGTTCTGGGTGTTGGTGAGGGCTCTAAAAGCATAGGAGAGGCTAAGCTTTCTACACCTTAGCAGGAAGGGGGGTTCGTTGGCCTTCAACATGAAGGCTGGTGATTTGGAAGGTCCTGTAGGCACCCAGACAAAGCCTGAGGGCTTCATTTTGGATGATATTGATGTGATTCAGGTAGAATTGTGAGCGACACAGTAGACTGTATTGTCGTAGTCAAGCTTAGCTGAATGGTAAGCCTGAAGATTTTGAGGAGAGCTTGCTGGTTCGCACCCCAAGTGGTATTAGAGAGGAGGCGGAGAATGTTGAGGGAGTTGTTGCAATTCTGTTTCAGGTTGGTGATGTGTTGTTTGTAGGAGAGCTTGTGGTCTAGGGTTAAACCCAGGAACTTAATATGGTCAACTTAAGGGATGCGATTGCTATTAACACGAAGTTTGGGTTGGGGTGGAGCATGAACTTCACAATAATGATACAAGTTCCTTCCCTGTCAAAAAATTGCATTAAACAACATATTTAATAGTGCTGTCATGACATGGCTCTATTATATATCGATTATTATGGAGAAAATTATCGCAATATATCATATCGCAATACCTTTCAAGAAAACTGACTCACGACACAAATTGTTAATATCACTAACATTATATGATCATGGAGTTACACTTTACTCCATGACAAACGCAAGAAAAAATGATTTGCAGATCTAGCAGACAACATGATCACATGACTATTACGTTCATCACACGTGTTTGATAATTCAGCCAATGTGAACATGAATCATCAAAGTGAGAGCCTGAGTGGCACATTCTGGACCAATGATTCATTTTTTTTTTTGCCAACTTACATCGGCGCGTGCCAGTGTGTGGTGACGGAATAGCCTAAACTTGACTTTTAGATTTATTGCCATAACGTTAGAATTGTAATGTACGAAGTAGCCTAGCCTAGTTGCGCAAAAATTTCTTAATTGAGTATTAGTTTTTGGTATCGCAATATGTTGCGAGATGTATGCATATTTCATGTCGTGGGAAAAGAGATATCGCGATAATCGATATGTCATGACAGCACTATTTAAGAGTTATACCATAGTGCTGTTGATTTGCGATTAATTTACAGAATGTTTAATCGCCAAAATTTGCGAGCGTTTAGCAATTAATGGCAACAAGTTTCACCTAAAAATCAGTATAAAATTTGTTTCTTCATAGAACTGGTCCAGTTCCCACACAAACATACCATGCATTTTCGGACCACAAATAGGCCAAGAATCTCACCAAAATCCAAACAACATGTCTTAAAATTACCCGATAAGCTGACAAAACTATTTGAAAATGAAGATCATTGCTTTAAAAAGGTGTAGGAAAAAAGTTATCCATAAGAAATGTTGCCGATTTCTGTCAATTTGAAGTTCCACCTGGTCTTTTACAAAATAATTTATGTACAGACCGTACCCCAGTACAGCATTGGCTAAGGCCTGTAAAATCAGTTTTTTGTTTTAAAAGTTAAAGCACGCCAACAATTTTAGTTGAATTTAGTGCTGGCCATTAACGTGCAGTAGAAAGATTTAAAGATCGATGATAAAGGAAATGGAAGGTATTTGATTGATTTTTAAATGCCTTTTAAGCATAGAGAGGTCTGTTTTCAGTATATAGCTTAAACCTTGTAGGTGCTTTTTGCCTTGTTTACGATGTTTCTCAGTGTTGCTAATTGTCACTGTACACTAGTGCCCCCTCCCCACATAGTATTTTTGCGATTAATCGCTTCGAAGTTTTACTAAACGTTTGTTAAAAGTTGCGAGCGATTAGCCGTTAATTTTCAACAGCACTATTATACCATATCTACTATTTTACTAACAAATGTCTTAGTGCTGTCTCAAATTATGAAATTCAATCCCCACAGAATTATAATTACGGAGCTGGAAAAATCTAAGGTTCCTGCAGTTGTAACCGCGGGAAAATCAGAAGTTTAGGAGAAGAACAAGTTTTTAGTATAGATTTCTTGAGTAAACAACGGTTTAATGTGGTAAACAAGTGCTCTAAAAACATTGCCCATGTAATTGTGTGATAAAAAAGTACATCAAATTGCAAAAGAGGAAAGTGTATTAAGATGTATTCACTACATTAATAAAACAAATTATGTCTTCAACTGATTTTTGCACGCCTTGTAACGCTCTCAAAGAAATCTTTTACTCCAATCCTAAAAGACTTGCTTCATTACTGCTTATTGTTTACAAATCGTTGAGCTCCAAATTATTTCTGACCTTTTAAAATCAATTCCAACTCTGTATAATTATTTATCAACAAGTACCTGTAAACAACCCAACTTTCCTATGAATAAATCCACTGAAATAGCTTTGATTTGAATATCTGGAATTCAGATCAATAATGGTGCTACTGATTGAAATTCTAATTATCATTTTGCAGTGAATGGAAATTTCATAATCAATTCCAACTCTGTATAATTATTCCAAATAAATCCATCTTGCTCTTTTAAATGGTTTTATTGATTGGGTGGATTCCAAATAAATCCATCTTGCTCTTTTAAATGGTTTTATTGGGGTGGGGGAATTTTTGCTGTGTCAAGAGTGGCATATACTGTACTTCTACAGGATGAAACATGGTGGTGAAGAACAATGGTTTATGTATTGTTATACTTACGTTCATGTGGCTGCTTGTTCCTGCCCCCTGCATCATTAGGAGAGCCATGCAAGTCTAGTCCAGCAAACTGCAATTAAGGGAAGAGAAAATTCACATGTTATTAAATGATAGCTCTGCCTTAGGGCTGCGAACGATTAATGAAATGAAAAAAAAAGTAAATGTTTAATTGCCAAATTTTGCGAGCATTTAGCAATTAATTGTGGTTAGTACTGAAACTTTTCAAAGTATTTGCATAAATTGCCCCGAAATGATGCTAAAGTAAAAAAAAATTCACGGCATTGGAATGTGAAAAGTATTGACTCCCATGTACAAATATAAGGCTGGAATTCTGATATTTCTAGAGTATTAAAAATCATTTTTTATAGAAAATGTGAATAAAAATATGGAATATTTTTGTATTATTTCCACTATCAACTAGATGATTTTGATGCACATATTCTAGACATTGGCGCACATTTTGTGGATCTTGGCGCACATTATTTAGACATAGGCGCACATTTTTTAGACCTAAGATTATCATCTGTACACACTTTGCAAACTATGCAATCTGGCTACAGACTTCAGTGATGGGTCTATTATTCTAGATCAATAAAACGATCAATAATCAAAAGAAAATGAAGCAATTTGCTTGATTTTCTAAAGAGTAGATTAATAGTTTAAAAGTTTTACTAAACGTTTTTGAAGCGTTCCGAGTAAATAATCGCTAATCGTTGACAGCACTACAGTCGACAAGCAGTACTGTTGGAGGGAGAAAATATTTTGCACAACCTTTCAATAAAAATGTTATTTCGTTACAGTTTTAAGATGTTTAAGTTACATTAACTTAGGTAACTTTATAGTATTAAAGGTTGCCACTGAAAAAATCAAAGTTTTTGATATGGATTTTAAAGTTACATGGCTGGAAAGAGCTCTTCAAAAGAAACCCATAACAAAAACTAGAGCTGTCTGAATGACAGCATGCTCGACTATTTAAAGCTGCAGGGGGAGTGCGCTACTTGAAGGAAGTAAACAGTTACTTATCCCATAACTTTCAGTAGAGAAATTTTAAAAACAAACTAACCTTTAGGGAAGTCCACTTACAGTATCTAATTCTTTGTTTTGATTTTAATACTATCAGCATCAGGAACCTATGCAGTGGGGTTGGTGTGTGTATGTGGGTATAAGTGTGTGTGTGTGTGACGCTTTGCTTGTAAACACAATATCTCATTTATTCACTTTTAAATAATGCATATTTATCAAATGAGGACATACATCTAATTGGCACTGCAATAACTGCAGCAAAGTATGAAAAGCCAATAGTTTGATGAATTCCACCTGAAAGTCATCTATCCCCTCCAATGCCATGGATTCGTTCCTTCCTGATAACATTCTTCCCTCCCTCCCGATGCCAATCATCCATCCCTCCCTATGCGATGCCATCCATCTCTCACCAATCCCATTCATCCCTCCCTCACTCGATGCCATCCACCCCTTTCTCCTTCCCCAATGCATCCACCCATACCTTACTGATTCCATACATCCCTCCATTCCTGATACTATCTATCCCTTTCCCTAATGCCATCCATACCTACCAACCAGATGACATCCATCCCTCCTTCCCAAATGCCATTTATGCGAACCTCCTGATGTCAACATTCCTTCCTGATGCCATCCATCTCTCCCTCCCTCCCTCCCTGTTCCCTCCTCCCTCCCTGATGCCATCCCTCCCTGATGCCATCCCTCCCTCCCTCCTTGATGCCATCCATCCCTCCCTCCCTGATGCCATCCATCCCTCCCTCCCTGATGCCATCCATCCCTCCCTCCCTGATGCCATCCATCCCTCCCTCCCTGATGCCATTCATCCCTCCCTCCCTGATGCCATCCATCCCTCCCTCCCGGATGCCATCCATCCCTCCTCCCCTGATCCCTCCTCCCTCCCTGATCCCTCCTTCCTCCCTGATCCCTCCCTGATGACATCCATTCCTCCCCAATCCGTAAATTGTATGTTGTACAATTTTGGCTTACAATTTTTAATCCTTTTAGAATAACCAAAATGTTTTAATTACTTACACGAATAAGAGCAATAGCATGAGAAGTTAACTATATATTTGTATCTGCCGTAAGCAGCGTTTAACAAATCGCCTCTCCGAACGCCAGGGGTAACTAATATTTATGTCTAGGGAAAGTTGATTTACAAGTTGATATGCCCACCGGGCAACCATAAATTGATCCAAATAATAGCATGGGTTTCTCTTTGAAAACTTAATACATTACACAGATTATAAAAACTACAATATAACTGATAAAAATGCCCACAAAATAGCTTCAATCAGACTTTAATTCCATTTATTTGGAAGCCAAAGTATTTCTTTGTTACAAAATGATCTTAAACCTCGCCATAACAACATCATACATGCACCCATACTAGAGCTGTGAACGTTTAGGGATTTTAGTAAACGTGTACACGCCAAAAAAAGCGAGCGTGTGTCATGTACACGAGTTAAGTACCGTAATTTTCGGAAATGCACCAAAATTGTTCCAAAACTACGAGGCGAAGTAAAAAAATCGCGCAACTAGTATGGCAAAAGTACTGACTGCATTGCCCAAATAGACGCTAAGTCTTGCTTTCCAAATCGTAAAAAGTTTACTTTTACAGTATAAATCATCATTTTTATGGAAAATATGCATGGAAATTCAGTTTAGATAGAACAGATAACTTCCTTTCAATGTTATTTAAACTCAACATCGCGTAACTTGTTTGTCCTATTCTCTACGGCTTTCAAAGTTCTGTGAAAATCTTGCATATTGAGGCCTATGATAAACCTCGCCGTGAAATATTTCAAAACTACGCCACCACCAGGAAGTTCTGAAATATCAGTCCTCTCGAAAAAATGGCCGCCATCTTTGCGAAACATGCAGAATTTCAGCTTTGTTAAAACCTTTTTCTGTTTATTTATTATGCAATATTTTTTCTTTCTTGCAAAATTTATTTGACTCATCAGGTAATATTTACATGTAAATGTACTGATTGTCACGATTCAAGTGTTTTTTGGTCAATGAAACGGACCTTGATTGCGTGGGATTTAAAGCCTTATGGCCTAACGTTAGGCCTATTATTAGTTTCACTGTTTACTGCTGCACATTCGCTGTGCATTTTACAAGTTAGATTACTCAGATTTCGGCGAAATCAAAGTGCATAATATCCCCATTCATTGGTGATTACTGCGCATTTGTGATTCGCACATTTAAAAAAGATTATGCTAATCGGGTTTAGAGTTTGTCAAAAATCATTGATTGGAATTTTGTCAGCCGAATGTGTGTGTGATTTGAATCATGAATATTGATTTTCAACGGCAAGACACTAGGCCTATAATGTATGAAAAACGTTTACTCGCAATGAAGTATTTAGTAAACGTTCACAAGATTTGCGAGCGTGTAGCGAGTACACGCTAAACGGTCACAGCTCTAGTGTAGATCTTTCATTTATACATCATTTCAAGTAATTATTGCCATAAGAATTATTTTACCATAAAGTGCATCCAATATTATCGTGACTATTGTCGGGCAAGTAAATTTTGCTTCCAAGCAAGCTTTTCTGCACATGTGTCTGCCCAGCGGGCAAGTGAAATTTTGAGCAATTTGTCGAACGCTGGATCGGAAAAAAATTTTTCCAGCCTTACTGGTAATTTAAAGACTTTATATAGATCCCTACTACAGTTTGGTGACATTTCTTACTTATTTTGGAGGCTGCAAATAGCAATGGTTACATTGTGTTTATTGTATGGATAGAACCAATTCCGCACAAATTTTCTGAATTTTCGACGAGATCGCATTTTCGCCAATTGTGTACATAATAAACGATCGAAAAAATGGATTGTTTACTAAATTAAACGAAAATGCACATCACTAGTTTTAATAAAACTGAGAAATGAAGCACATTGACCCATCTATTAATCTTTAAATGTCTGACATAGTGAAATACAATGACTTACGTCTGCGTCAAAATTTCATTGTAATTCAAGCACATATCCTGGGTTTTAGAGGGTGCGTCATACAATTGATATGATAACCTAGGTCTAGTCGATGCATTAAAATTAGTGCGTAGCATGTACTGTACTGTAGGGCATACAGAGGGAGATTCTTATCTTACTTGTTAACTAATCATCTTATTTACTCAGACTTTAATTACGCTCAGTTGCAGGTAATGTCCTCTAAAACTTATGATTTATTGCCGACTTGGTATCATATTGAGATTAAGCCTAGCGTTAACACGTGCCTCAAAAATTATTCCAGTAGGGCCTACTGTGATAGCCTATACTGTTCCGAGTCACTAAGTAGCTTAGGCTATTTAGGCTTTGTTCTGCCGCAATCTCATTTCTCTCGTACTGTCGATTATCAGATTTTGATGAAACATATAGGACTAAAATTGTACTCAAATTACCTGCTGTTCTAGACTCGGTCCATTTTGGTTTGGCCCATTACTCATAACTACAGTATACACGGACTTTTGGGGTGAGAAAATATTGTCAGGGCCAGCAAATGTCAGGTTTTTTGTCGTGCGGGCAGGCTGCAGAATTTCAGGAAGAAACGACGATAAACTGCACACTTTGCTTGTATACTTCAACTGAAACTGAATATGCAAGTTCTGACGTCATTTGGTACTTAATTGGTCTTGACATTGTGGGCTATGTCAGTATTGTTGGGGAGGGCTATGACCGGAGGGGGAAGGGGGAGGGGAAACTTTTGTATGTGAGGGTTTGTTTTTTTACAATTAAAAAAAAATATTATTAATTTTAAAACAATTTGTTGTTGTTTTTAGTTAAAAAATTGTCTTTTATTTATCATTTTCGTAGAGCAGGTCCCAAAAAATGAAATTTTACTCTGTTGATTTTGTACTGCTGATCCATTTTTACGATATTTTCGTTGAATACTTATACTGCAGGTATCAAAATTGACTTATTTCATATAGCGGGTATCAAAATTGTACAATTTCATACTGCAGTTACCAAAAAATCTGTCATACTGCGGGTATGTTTTTCGACGGTTGGTGGGCTGCACACTCCTACCACTTTTAGTATAAAGTGCCCTAGCTAATGAAATACAATTGTTGCAAATTAACAGTCATTAACGTTTTTTTCGGATATAGTTTTTTTATTTCAAAGAGCTGCAGGGACCTCAGAGCTCTTTTTGACTCAGAATTATAGGCCAAATGACCAAAATATAACCCTACTCGCCCGAAGGGGCAAAGGAATGGTCACGTCTCGGTGGGCTTGAACCCACAATTTCCTGGTTACAAACTAAAAAACTGATAAAATAAATTCCCAACAAACAGTCAAACGTTGCTACTTATCATGAAATCTCCTAAGTTCAATTTTAGGGAATCTCCTTCACTTTTAGGAAAATCTTTTCAAATTTCGGAACTTTCATTCATTTTTCGGGAAATTTTGTCAATTAACGTGCAATTTTATTCAATTTTTTGGAATCCATGCCAACTTTTTTCTACATTTCGAAAACTTTTACCAAATTTTCCTGCAATGTTATCAAATTTTTCATCGGACCGGCAAACTTATTTGGCTTTATATGGAGAACAACTATTGTTGGTTTTCTGAAAAACTCCGCCATCTGTGATCATGAAAATCCTAAGTATTGTAAGATAAATTCCTTTCAAATCTGTTCCTAGCAAAAAAGAAAAGATTCTTCTGTAAAACCAAAAGGGGGAAAAAACTATTCTGAAAGCCATATTAGATTTAAACAGCCGTTTCACGTCTATCAGTCTATCAAATTATCAACAGTGGCGTAACGCAGGGCCGGAGGGCCCAAGTTCCGAACGAGGCGAGCATTTGAATAACTGACTAAGGCTAAATCTATGTGTCGGGTGGTGGTAGTGGTGGTGGGAAGAAAGGGAGGGGGAGTCTGCGAGGATGCTCCGGGCATAGCACATGTAAATTGAATTCAATTTCCCAAAAAACAATATTTCTCGAAAGTTTCTTAAACTAATGAAGGAAATTTTCCAAAAATTAACCAAAATTTTCCGAGTATGGAGAAATTTTTGAAAAGTATTGAAAGAGACTTACCGAAAAGTGAGGGAGATTTTCCTCCAACTGATAGAGGTTTCTCGATTAGTAGCAACGTTTGACAGTTTGATGGAAACTTGAGTGATCTTGCTCCTAAGATTATTTTTTTTAAAGTGCTCCTCCTTTCTCCGTCCGCCCCTAGGCACGGGGGAAGTGGTCCCCATCACTGTATATATCACTTATTATATAGTTAATTCAATATTTTCTTCTAATGGTATTTTCAGATATTTTTAACAGATCATATTTTGTGTTATGTCTATGGACAGGTGCGGCAGTTTTCTATTCAACCACCTTAAAGTGCTGATGCATGATCTGAAGGTTCGGTACAGCTGCAGCCTGCAGCTGTAGCTGCATGTATGAAATGAAGTTGAAATAACGTTTACAAGTAGGCCCTTTAAAAAAGGCTGTCGTGGAATTAACATATTTGTTGGAGAACTGGATGCACCTTTAAAAAACAGTTTTTAAGAAGAAATTTTATTTTTAAAACTTGAAACAAATACAAAAATACTGATGAAGAACTTATAAAATTGTATGCGTATAATATATACGCAAAACCTAAAAAGGGTTGGGCATGACCAATAATGCCTGCTCAACGGAAGCGATCTCCCCTTCCCTTCACAGCGTGAGGGCAACGGGGGCAAGAAGTGCATTTTGAATTTTGTTTTGCTTTCAAATCTTTATTTTTGTCTGTTTGTTTGTATTGATCCTCCCGCGATTGTTAACTTGGCAACAACCTCAGATTTGGTCAACACGGCAATGGCAGTTTCTGAATATGGATCGGAAGCGGATGAACACCGGGTTTTTGATCAAATAACCATGCAGGCATGTTGGTGAGGAACCCGACGAACGACGGCTTAACGTCCCCTCCGAAGAGCGCCACCCAACCATTGGCCACTTTTCCCAAAGGCTGGGAGGGGGAGAAGGTGTGATACAGAAAACACACCTCTGCGCTAGATATCAGCGTATATCGTTCTGCATATCTGTGGAAGAATCGCTGGTTAAATCGCCGTTGGACTCGAACCTGGGACCTTCAGCATCTCAGCCGTGCGCTCAACCGACGGACCTACCTGCCTCCCTATTTACGCACCTGGTTATTGACTTAAAGGTTGTGTTAGCTCAAAAATCTGTTTAAGCTGTAAAAATGGAATATTTTGGACATTTATAGTGCCATTTCTCATCAATCAGTCATTCGTAAATGCGTTCCCGATTATTTTTCACAGTGACATGACTCATATGACTCTTGCAACGCCACGCACAGAGAATACATCTTTTATGCTTCGACCCCTGCCATTTTTCTCCCCCCCCCCCCTCCCTTCTCCCCCTTTATTACGGCCCTGCACCTAACAATAGACACCCTGGTCAAAACTATGGATCAACCTGAAATTAACCATTGAGTGCCAATCAACATTAAGCTGATTGACCGAATAAAGAGGAACATGACATGAGAAGCCTCATTCATTTTCATTTTGGAATAATCTTATTCTCATTGGTCATATTTTTGTAGCTCTGAAAAAATATATTGTGATGATAAATCTTTTCTGCCATGTTTCTAAAATAATAAAAGCATTGATTATTAAAATAATACCTGCTTAAATATCACATCTTGGTAGTGGCTATTAAAATTTCTGAATGGCAACGGAGATTTCAATGAAGATTACCTAACATTGCCGATTTACATGAATTTGGCATAATAAATAAAATCCACAAATTTCGTATTTAACAATGCCCAAATTATTTCCACCGCGTGATAAACTTCAAGAGATAACCTCTGGTGTATATAGCTCCAAATTTCGATAGAATCTTATTTTCATGAAATCAAAATTTCAATATAATCTCAATTAAAGATGACAAATTTTCAGCATGTACTTCAGTACTTTGCAATAATATAGACCTGCCGTGCACGACAACAAATATCTTTGAATTTTGGATTGAAAATATCGCTTGATTAAAAAAGTGGCGATTATAAGGAAGATTCTTTTTTTTAATTTTTCTCCAAATTTATGCACTTATCAGCTTATAAGTCAAATTTCTCAGGACGAATTGAAAACAATTATTACCTTTTTTCTCGTTAATGACGTTTGGGTATAATGTGGAAGTAGCCGCGGCGAAAAGTTTGAAATATCTATTATTACTATCCGTCTCCAAAATTTGAACTCGGGATATCCAGTGAAATTTTGGCCCATCCGAAGCGGAAAATGAGAAACCCCATCCATACGTGTGGCATAGTCAAATGTGTAGGCTCATGCGATGACGTAATACATAAAAGTACCCAATTTTTGGGGTATTTTAAAGTACCCAGTTTTTCGGGCTGCTCCCGGACTGGCAAGTGAAATCCTCCCCGGCGGGGGAAGTTTCCTCCCAAATTCCCCCAAGTCCCGCTTCCTATATACGCTTCTGACTGGGGTTCGATTTAAAGCGCTTTTTGCAGTTTCGGACTATGTGCATGAAGTCATTTAGGGAATTAAAAATCTGGTCCATCTCTGCACACCAGCAGGTGTCATATTTCACTGGGTTTTACTCATATTAAGAGTACAACCTTGGCACATAGATCTAAATTGGTGTGGCACCGTACGTTTATGAATATATTTAAAATCAATCTAGGAACAAAGCCATGGTAGAGATCCAGGGAGCAAAGATTTTCGCGGTAAAATTTTCCCATAAATAAAAAAAACCTCTCAACATTTGAAGAAAATTTCCGCAAATTAAAAAAAAATTAACGAAAATTGAAGCAAATTTAAAGACCGAAAAAAAACTTCCCAAAATTTGAAGAAAATGTCTCCCAGAGGATGGAAATTTCTCGAAGATTCCGAAAATGCGAAAAAATTTAGAACAAAATCATGAAGGAAATTTCCCCCACACCCAGACACACACCATCACAACATTACTGAATTACGCTTCAGCATTTTAGCAGGTGGTTTTAGGTCTGATAAAAACAGAAAAGCCGCTGACTTGAACTCATGTACATCTTCAAATACTAAACCATAAACAAAGATCATGCATCTTTAAGTCGATTTAGTTACTTCAAAAGTACGTAACACTTTATCTCCTCAGCGCATATCACGTATAGGGTGTGAAAAAGGTATGGGTGTAATTTTTGTTATATATTATATATATATATATATATATATATATATATATATATATATATATATATATATATATATATATATATATATATATATATATATATATATATATATATATATATAAATATACAATAATGTATTTGAAGAGTTTCTACAAAATTACAAGCAAAGGAAAAAAGATTGGTAGAAGTGAATGCTTAGTTTTATTCAGTATGAAAAATTTCATTGTTGGGTCGTTTGACCCCAACGTAACGTTTGATAGAGCACCGGTTCCACCACCTCTTTTTCCAGTGAAGTAAATACCTGCAAGAGTAGTTCTAAACTATATGAACAATTGTTCCCTATCCATGAATGTTTTAGAGGTGCGGCGGCGGCTTAGTGGTTAAGGAGTCAAGCTCTTATTCGAAAGGTACCGGATTCGATTCCCGCGCCGCACTGTGTCCTTAAGCAAAACACTTTACTCTACTTGCTTCAGTCCACTCAGCTGTGAAAATGAGTACCAGCATTGCTGGGAAGTTAATCTGCAATGGACTGGCGTCCCGTCCAGGGAAGTCGTGTACTCTCATCCGCTTGCGCCATGGAAATCGGGGATAAGTACCGGCTCTATGAGCCTAATGGCTCGATGGAATTAGTTTCTTAATTAATGTTTTACTTTTAAAAGAAAACCTGCTGCACCCCTCCCCCCCCCCTCTCTTTTTTGTACCCCTTTTTTTTTTGTCGGTATGCACTTACATATACAAGTTTTGTAAGATGATGGAGCTGCAGTATTTCAGATTTTCGGTTAATAATAGGTAAGTCTACACGTAATATGGTATATGAGATAAGCAGCTAAGCTGCAACAGTGCGACAAGTACAGCGTCTTTAACTCGTTTCTTGTACGTGATGACGTCAGTAAATGTTTTCAGTTTTTATTAGCATCATGTACTATGCGCAATTTATCTCCTTCAATAATCGTTAGATCACGTGATTGAATGACCCTCGTCCAATGCAAGGGAGTTTTTTTTGTCGAGATATTTTATAAACATATTTAAGTATAATATTTTAAAGGTATTTATATATCTATCAATAATATATTATTTTCAACTTAAATTTCATACAAATATGAAAACTGTCAATTTATCCATCTATAAACTTATTACTTATACCGGAACAGGTACGTACTTATATCGCCCTCTTTTTTTTCGCTGAATACGTCTTCAGTGAGTCTCATAAGGTGACTAAAATTCTACCCTCGGAAATCTCTCTTTACTTTTATGATCGATGTCTAAAATGTCATATTTTGTTTAGTAGAGAGAATGTTATTTTGTATTTTGCATATATAAATCATTTCTTGCGCCGGTTTAATAGAAATAAAGAAGGGTAATTAGCTCTTCAGTGGTCGGGTATGGAGTGTACATACAAATAGGCCTAGGTCCTAATGTTAGGCCTGATATGCAATGCAGTACACAGGCCCAACGTTACGCTTAATTGAATTTTACAAACGCAGACTTAAGCCTAGGCCGTTGCCTGTCACCGTTTGCCTAAAAGCTTGAGAGAACTAACATTACTCGATGGGTGTTAAGTCGTAAGCCGGCCTAATGTCTATGTTGGCTGCGCAGAGATGCCAGATTTATGGAGTGTAACGTCGTTAACGTTATGAGTCGTTAGGCTAGGCCTCATAAAGTTGGGTTAACGTTAGGCAGAAGCCTATCTTCACTCAGTGTGACTGTCTCTTATGATAAAATGATGGCGATATGCACCTAGGCCTACTGCCTAACAAGTAACATGCTGTGAACAAAAGTTTACTTTGGTCCTCACATTGGTGCACAAAGTTGATATTCAGTTCTGGTGTTTAATAAATTACATAGGCCTAGGCCCCTAATTCGCAGCCGACAGAATCTTAAACCAGGTGTCCTTCGTATGACATCATACCCTAATCTAATCTGACCTAATGACGTAGTATCGACATCTTAAAAAGACACCTGGTTGAAAATTTTGTCAAACACCCCTAATCCCTTATCGTAATTTTATGAGAATTGTGGCGCACAACAATAAATTTGTCCTGTGCAGTGCGAAGTGCAGTGACAAATTATCCTGGTTCAAATGTTATACCCAACTTGCATTCCATGCAATGGATGGGATTGAGATAATAATAAATTGGGTACTAGTGACGTAGCCTGCCTTTAAAGTCGCCTAACGTTAGTCAGATTTGTAGTTCTTGTGTTTCAAAACTCGTTTCTCTTGCTGGCCTAACAAAGTCAGCTTTTTGAAAATTCCTCAGAAAATGTTAATGTTTTTTCAGAGTTTCTCAGAAAAAGTTATGTTTCTTCAGATATTCTATGAAAGGTCAGAATTTCCTTATAAAATGTTTAAGCTTTTTAGAGATACTCAAGACAGGATTGAAAACTAGTTTCCTTAAAATTAAAGTCTACAAAATATTTGATATTTTCTTAGAAGATAAATGTAAAATGATACAATTTTCCAATAATCTTCAAAGATCCTTAAGTCTCTCTTGTAGCACTTGAGATTTAAAATTCTTTGTATCAGGCATGATTATTAACTCCACCTTTATTATTGTGGTCATTCGCTTAAAGTTGCTACAGTATATGACCTGACCAGACTTTTTTTATTTAGTATGCTTAGTCAGGGAGTGTGACAGGATGTGATTGCATATGGACATAGGGAGGGATGCCATGTGGGACATGGATGGGGGCCATGAGGGACATATGATATAATATTTACCATGTTGTATACATCAAGGGCCAGAGGTTGTGTTATAATTTTTTGCCAGGCGTATTTGCTTACGACAAGCCCTTGAAGTTTGGTGTATTTTGTCAATTTGCCATCGTATGTACAGGGCATTGCGTAATGTACAGGGCATTGCGCGCTAGCAAAGCATGCAAGTAATTGTTAACACAACACACTTGTGTAGGCCTGCCTCGCTAAAGTGAATGAAAATTGCGCTTAAAATACCAAAAACATTACAAAATCGGATTATTATTATCATACAAAATATTACGAAAAAGTTCATACCCAATCCTTGTATAATAAAGATTGCTGAGTCATAAAATTTTGGTTAAGAATCCAAAAAAAAACTAGAAAATTCTTTTGTTTATCGTATTTAAACTTTCATGAAGTTTTAGTGAACTTTGACCAATTGTCAACAATAATATACTATTCAGATCTTGAACTTGACTTGCAGACTGATTACTTCACAGATACACGATCTACACAATACAGGAGGAAAGTTAAATCCAAGCTAATAATATCGTTGACAATTGACAGCTAGCATTCAAAACAATATCAAAACTTTCACATACACTGTACAGTATACGTACATCATACATAGGGTCTATGAACTAGCCTATATGTGCTTATGGCAGCACTACGGGCATGTTGAATCATTCGGCCGCTAGTCTCGTACTTGTGTAATTTTTCTTTTGTTTATGAGTAATTCAAAATCATTTTTGTGTGAAATAAAACTGAATTGCATCAGAGCGGTAAGATGTTCATGATTTTAGTTATGTTAATGAAAAACTCTGGCGTAAAATTCCACATGCTATATCTAAATGTTATGGCGCAGGTACAACCTGTGTCGTAAGAAATTCCATCCATGGCGTAAAAAACGACAAATTTGTCCACGTGATCTCTGCCAAGGGCTATATCTGGCATAATTATTTCACTCCACCTTTTTTTCTTATTCAACAACTCATTTGCATATAAGTTATTATATGAACTGACACTTTTTTACTTAGTATGCTCAATCTGGTCATTCGCTAATAGCTAGGATGAGACTTCTTATGGAGCCTATGGGATGTCATGTGAGACATAGGGTGGGATGCCATGTATGACATGGGGTGGGATGCCTTGTGGAACAGGGTGGAATGCCATGTAGAATATGTGGTGGAATGCCATGCAGGACATCAATCAGGGACTGTGATAGCTAGGATAAGACTTCTTATGGAGCCTATGTGATGTCATGTGGGACATGGGGTGGAATGCCATGTGGGATGCCATATGGAACGGTAGAATGCCATATGGAACGGTAGAATGCCATGTGGGACATGGTGGGATGCGACGAGTAACACAGTGTGACATAGGTTGGCACACCATGTGTGACATAAGGTAGGGTGTCATGTGTGACAAGGTAGGATGCCATGTGTGACGTAGGGTAGGAGGCTATGTGGGACATGAGGTAGGAGGCCATGGGGACTCTACTCTGTTTTTAGTTTTACCCATGCACCTCCTCTCTCGATCACAGCTTTCTGGCTTTTGTTCTTGAATTTCTCTCATTCTTCCCCTGGTCTCTTTCCTTACTACCTCTAAAATGATCTGACCTCTCAGGCACAATTTGACCTTCGTTGTCGTGGTGCCGTTAAGACCTCATCAAACAAAACAAAACAAACATGGGGACATGGAATGTGATGCCATGTGAGACATAAAGTAGGATGTCATTGGGAGGGATACCATGTGGAACATATGGTAGGATGCCATGTGGAACATCAGGTGGGAAGCCACTGATGCTGGACAGAAGGAGGGATGCCATGTGGGACATTGGGAGGGGTGTTATGTGGTATATATGGTTGGATTAATGTGTGACATACATTTAGGATGGGATGCCATGTGGGACATATGGTGGAATGCCATGTGAGACACTGTGTGGTGGGATGCCATGTGGGAGATATGGTGGAATGCCATGTGGGAGATATGGTGGAATGCCATATGGGAGATATGGTGGAATGCCATGTGGGAGATATGGTGGAATGCCATGTGGGACAAGGCTTTGGATGTCATGTGGGACATGAGGTGGGATGTCATTTGGGACATGGGATGTGGGACATAAGGTGGAATGCCATGTGGGTTATAGGATGGGATGCCCTGTGGGACATATGATGGGATGCCCTGTGGGACATGATGGAATGCCAGGTGGGACATGGGATGTCATATGGGACATGGGGTGGGATGCCATGTGGGAGATATGGTGGAATACCATGTAGGACATGGGATGTCATGTGGGACATGGGTAGAGCTGTGAACGTTTAGGGATTGTTGTAAACGTGTACACGCCAAAAAAAGCAATCGTGTACACGAGTTTAGTACCATAATTTTTGGAGATGCACCAAAATTGCTCCAAAACTACGAGGCGAAGTAAAAAATCGCGCAACCAGTATGGCAAAAGTACTGACTGCATTGCCCAAATAGATGCTGAGTTTTGCTTTCCAAATCGTAAAAAGTTTACTTCTACAGTATAAATCATCATTTTTATGGAAAATATGCATGGAAATTAAGTTCAGAAAGAACAGATAACTTCCTTTCAATGTCATTTAAACTCAACATTGCGTAAATTTGTTGTCCTATTCGCTACGGCTTTCAAAGTTCTGTGAAAGTCTTGCATACTGAGGCCTTTGATATACCTCGCCGTAAAACATTTCAAAACTACGCCACCACCCCCAGGAAGTTCTGAAATATCAGACCTCTCGAAAAAATGGCCGCCATCTTTGCGAAGCATGCAGAATTTCAGCTCTGTTAAAACCTTTTTCTGTTTATTTATTATGCAATATTTTTTTTTTCGTGCAAAAATTATGTAAATGTACTGATTGTCACGATTCAAGTGTTTTTGGTCGATGAAACGGGCCTTGATTGTGTGGGATTTAAAGCCTCAGGGCCTAACGTTAGGCCTATTCACTGTTTACTGCTGATTCACGGTGCATTTTACAAGTTAGAATACTCGGATTTCGCGAAATCACAGTGCATAGTATCCCCATTCATTGGTGATTACTGCGCATTTGTGATTCGCACATTTAAAAAGGATTATGCTAATCGGGTTTACAGTTTGTAAAAAATCATTGATTGGAATTTTGTCAGCCGAATGTGTGTGTGATTTGAATCATGAATATTGATTTTCAACGGCAAGACACTGAGGCCTATAATGTATGAAAAACGATTACTCGCAATGAAGTATTTAGTAAACGTTTACAAGATTTGCGAGCGTGCAGCGTGTACACGCTAAACGGTCACAGCTCTAGACATGGGGTAGGATGTCATGTGGGACATGGGGTGGGATGCCATGTGGTACATGGGATGCCATGTGGGACTTAGTGTGAGATGCCATTTTTATAATTGGCCGGGTCATATGATATGGGTCTCAATTTGCATGGGCATGCAAACCATGATGGTATTTACCGTTCAAGTTAGATTTGGATCTTTTAAATAGAAATTGAGCCAAAATTGTTTAAAAAAGAGGAATGAAGCTTTTGGCTTTCCGATCGAAACATTTGCTCTTCAATCTGTGCAGGATATCTGCCAATCGGGATATTATACCCCGATCGGGATAACTGCTTATTGCTGGAGACCTATAGTATCTCGTTTGGGCTAGAAAACTACATCGCGATTGAGATATTGATGCAAAGTTTAGAGAGGTGGCAACAAGTTGCAACATATATGGATTTGTGCACAAATTGTGGAATTTCTGCATCAAGTTATGAAAAATCATTAAAGGCCTAGGTACTGTAGTTTTCTTTCATTTCACCAGGGATAAGCAATATCCATCAAAGCATTGCAAAACTGGTGAAAGCAAGTGGAAGTTCTGTAATTGAAAATATGAATATTGATAGATCAACATTTTTTGCTAAACAGATTTAAGCTAAAAATTGAAATTTGACTTTTATTTATCATGCATAACATAAACTATAAAAAGAAAGCACAACTTGAAGCCTAAGTGGAATGATGACAGTTTTTACATCTCTTTTGGGATATTGTATCCCGTATTTCAAACAGTATTCAGTTTTGCACATATCCAGTACTGTCGGTGTGTGTATTGTATTAGTGTAAACCTTGAGCACAATTTGACCCTCGCTGTCGTGTTGCCGTTAAGCCCTTATCAAACAAAATTTGTTTGAATTTCAATCCATCCCCAATGTCAGTTTAATGGGAGTAGTTTTATGGTCAAGAAGATTTGGATCTCTATGCTCTCAATCAAAAGTTGGTGGGAGAAAGTGCTTTAATTGACTGAAATTAAGATGTGTAAAGAATTATATTAAAATTTTGAGCTGTCTTTCCATTTATACATCACAACTTTTCCATTCATTAAAATTGTTCCAAGTTTAGGAAACTACAGCTTTTGATGTAATCGAAGAAGCCTTGTGGCCAGAGGTTTTCTCTCTAGTGAATATAAAATCTCTACATGTGGTGTGGACCTGTTTATAAGCCTTTAAAGAACAAAGTTGTTGGTCAATTAATTTGCGCAGATAAACTCATCCAGAAAATAAATTAACTTTACTCTTGAATGCAGAATTTTCCAAAACAAAACAGCAGTGGAAATTTCACACTGAATGTATCTTTCTTGTGTTTATATTTCTAGTAACCAACAATGGGTCGCGTTATTCGTGGCCAAAGGAAGGGTGCTGGCAGTGTTTTCAAGGCCCATGTCAAACACAGGAAAGGTTCGGCGAAACTCAGGTCTTTGGATTTTGCGGAGAGGCATGGCTACATCAAAGGCATTGTGAAGGTGTGGATTTTTTTTTACATTTGCCAATGAAATTGTACGGAGGTTCTGTTTTAGTCTGGGTTTGTTTGTCTGTCATCAACATATCTCAAGAACCGATGATTGTATTTTGGTTAAGTTTGGTGTGTGGTTTAGTAATTGCCTAAGGAAGAAGTGATTACAATTTGGGACATGTTGGAACAGGAAAGGGCAGAAAGTGAGGGAAGGAATGTTTAAGGGTGAGATCTGTCAAGACTTGGTTGAAACTTTCCAATGGAATGTGCTGAACAATGAATTCATGCCCTGCAAGGAAATCAATACAATCAATTTTATGCACTCCTAAGAAAAGAAAAGAAAATGATATCTGGTATCAAAGAAAATCAAAACATTTGAATTTTTTGCAATAAAGGAAAATGAAGGAATGTGAATCTGGCCTGAATAGAGCTGAAGCAGTGAATGCTTAGCCTCAATAAATTAGAAAACATTGATTTAACTTTAAAAGAAACAATCAGATGGTAGATATTACTGAAGTGTTGAGAATGCCGTACAGATCAGAAGTGAGAAAGAGATTCTTTTGGGAATAAAAATTGGATGACCTAGGATTTCTGAGGTAGATTATATTGGAGATAGGGAATGAACTAAGGGCGAAAGGTATGCTAAAATTCTAGTTACCTCCGCCAACGAAGTTGGACGGAGGTTGTTTTCGCCCCGGTTTGTCTGTTTGTTTATCATCAAGATATTTAAAGAACTGATTATTGGATTCTGATCTAAATTGGTGTGTGGTTTTGTTACTGCCTAAGGACGAAGTGCAACAAATTTGGGACATTGGAACAGGGAAAAGTGCAAATGGAAGGGTGGGGTCATTTCAAGGTGAGTTTGTCTTTTGTTAGTCATTAAGATATCTCAACAACTGATGATTGGATTTGGATTAAATTTGGTTTGTGGTTTTGTTCCTGCTTAAGGGCAAAGTGATTAAAATTTGAGATATTGGAACAGGGGAAAGGTGGTAATGTAGGGGTTGGGGACATGTTTCTGTTTGTCATCAAGATATCTCAAGAACTGATGACTGGATTTGGATCAAATTTGATGTGTGGTTTTGTTCCTGCTTAAGGAAGAAGTTTAAAATTTGGGATATATTGGTCAGGGAAAGGTTAAAAATGGAATGTCCAATGGACATGTGCTGAACAATGAACTCAATGCCATGAAAGAACAGCTATACAATGAATTTTCTGGACTCAAAAAGAAAATCAAGTGAAGTAGTTTTGGTATAAATGAAATAAAAACAATTTGTTTCTTCCATGAATGAAAATGATGGAATGTGAATCTACCCTGTATAGAGCACAAAAAATGAATGCCTAGCCTGAAGTAAACTGAAAACAATGATCACAAGTGATGATCCTCAAGTGTTTAGAATGTAAATGGCAATAAGGATCAACAGTGAGAAAGAGATTGTTTGGGGTTATATCTTGGTTTGTCGAGGGTTTCTGAGGTAGATTGTATTCCGGTGGGGAATGAACAGGGGCGAAGGTATGCACTTTGCAGAGTGCTATAATTCTAGTTACCTACGTCAACAAAGTTGGACGGAGGTTATGTTATCGCCTTTGTAAATTTGTTTGTTTGTCATCAAGATATCTGAAGAACTTGATTGGATTCTGATCAAACTTGGTGTGTGGTTTTGTTACTGCCCAAGGAAGAAGTGTTAAAAATTTGTCCAAATTCAAAAATACCTTAAAATTTTGTAACTTCTAAACGGAATAAGGTATTAACATGTTTTTTTTACCACTTTGTATTATAAATAATTCTTTATCATATATAAAACAATGTAAATCCATGGGAATAGTCCTTTAAATTAACAGAAATTGGACTTTCTAATCAAGGTGACAATAATGATTCTTGTTTGTCCAGACAGCTGTTTGGTCTTGGTGGTAAATTCTTTACTGTCTTGGATCATGTCGCACAAGGTTATGTTTTTCTCTCTTATAAAACAAAGGTATGATATGAAGAAACATTCCATTGCAATACAGTATGGCACAGTCTGGTTTTTGCCTCTGCTGGGCTTACTTGAAGCTAGAAACATACAAAAGTTCAAATTTTATGGGGAAAAGCATACCTTTTTTTATCTTTACATTTAGATCATTTGAAACACTTGGTTGAATTTAGTTTCTTTTAAGTGGACAAATGCAAGTACCAAGATGTGGAGAGTTTGAAACTTATCTTCGGATAATGTTTATTATATTCTATTGAAAAAGTTTCAGGTGTCGAAATTTAAAGAATTTTACACTGTTTTATGGAATAGTACTTTCTCAAATAATACTGTTCCGGATCATGTTTCACTGTTCCAACTTTTTTGCTGATAACAGGATAAATTCCTTCTTCAAAATGGGCTTAATTTACAACTACTTATTGGTTAATATGTGCAATTTGGTATGTCTGTTATTAGTATTTACATGATGTAGAATCCCGTTGCAGAAAGTCATACACATGCAAGCATGTGTATTCATGATTAATTGTATTGGCAATTGCAGGCAATGTAGGAACAACTTTTTTTATTACTGGAAAAAATTATTTTAATGATAATCTTGTTTGACAACATTTTTTAAAGCAGAAATCAAGTTATTGATCATTCATCTTTGTAAAAAGAACACTGTTCCACTGGAACACTGATGTTTGAAAATTCACTGTTGCTGCCTAGAAATCACTGTTCTCGGAACAGCGGCAAATTCGACTGGAGTATTAGGAAAAGCCAACTTTTTATTTTGTGCATTGTGGGACATAGTACTTATTTTTAATACTTATTTTTAATACTTATTTCACTTTTTCTTAATGCTTATAGGACATCATTCATGACCCAGGTCGTGGTGCCCCTCTCGCCAAAGTGATGTTCCGTGATCCTTACAGGTTCAAGAGACGTACGGAACTGATGGTTGCACCAGAGGGAATGTACTCCGGACAGTTCATCTACTGTGGAAAGAGAGGTACAAGAAACACACTGCCATGTTTGATTCATTGTCTTCACGCACTGTAAACGATTGTTTTCCTAATCTGATTAATATGTATAGGTGATAATGTACTATTAAATTACTACTTTGTAGAATCAGTTTATTTTAAGTTACTAGTTAAGCCGCTGTAGTCTTTATAGGTAAAAACCATTATTTTTCATGAAAGTTTTGCTATCTTGTAATCCCTTTTTTGTCTGTATTCATTGCTTTGGTCAAGAGTGGCATTTATTTGTGTATGGGTAGAAAACCTGGATTTGATCAACATAAGTAAACAGTACGTATTTGGATATTGATCTACATATTGAAAGAAAATGGCAGGAAAATTGTCTTTGCTCATCCTTCTTACCTCCGCCAATGAAGTTGCATGGAGGTTATGTTTTAGCCTGCGTTTGTCTGTTTATTTGTTTGTTTGTTTGTCATCAACATATCTCAAGAACTGGATGATTGGAATAGGGGAAGGGAAAAAATTGAGGGGTGGGGATGTTTTGAGGTGAATTGTCTGTTATCAATATATCAAGAACTGATGATTGAATGTTTATTCAATTCGATGTGTGGTTTTGTTTTCTCTTAAGGAGGAAGTGATTTAAATTTGGGACATTGAATCAGGGGAGGGGCAGCAATGGAGGGGTGGTCTGTTTTAGGGTGATTAAGTGGCTAATTGCATATCAAACAATGCTGAGCCCAGTTTGCAAACATTGAAATCATGCATCAGAGGGTATATCCTGAAGTTTTTAGAATGCAAATGGAAAGATCAGTAGTGAGAAAGAGATGGTTTGTGGATATAATTTAGTGGGCATGGTATTTAATGAGGTGAATTATATTAAGGATGGGGAATTGATAGGGGTTGAGGCTTGCACTTTACAGAGTGCTAAAATCCTAGTTTACACATGTTCAATATCATTTCCTGCTTGCATAGGGTCTTTTTCCTCAAAAGCTGGAAGCCAGGTTTTACAGCCTCATTTTGTTTAGTCTGAAAACTGAAAGAAACTGCGTTATAGGGTTTTTTTCTTCAAAAACATGAAGCCAGGTTTTACAGCCTCATTTTGTTTAGTCTGAAAACCGACAGAAAGTGCGTTTTAGGGTCTTTTTCCTCAAAAACATAAAGCCAGGTTTTACAGCCTCATTTTGTATAGACTTTGTATATTTTGTATAAACTTGAAAGAAACTGCATTTCATTGAACCTCTTAAAGACCTAGAATCCCAATTTAGACACTGCAATTTTGTCAAACTTTGATGTTGCTTATTTTTTACACTTTTTCTTCCAATTGCTATCATTGCCATTACAAGTATGCATTAGGTTGGGCGATATTGACCTTTAAGCAATATTGATATTTTGCCAGAAATATATCGATATTATCAAAATATCGATATGCAAATTACTTAAAGAATACTAACCATTCGTACAAGTAATCTTGTTCCAATACAAAGAAAGTTGAGTAATGATATTGAAGTAAGTTTACAGATCTGAATGGAAAATATGTAAATAAATCATTAAATAAACACCCATTACTCTTTCTCAAAAGATCAATCATGGAACATTAAAATTCCGTATGTTTCCAAATAAAATCTTTTCACATTTTTGTGGAAGTGGTACATGTCCTTTTGTCATGAAAATCAGGCTAATTGGTTCTTTAAATTTCAGATTTCACTTCTGTTGAATTTCTCACTGATAAGGTATGGTTTTGGCACTGTTTCTGGAACAATTTGACATTCATAAGTCGAAAAATAATTTGCAGAATGTGCAGCTGTATTCTGCTACTAACCATCAGACGAGCACACTCAGAAATTTACGTGCTGTTACTTGTAGGCCTGTAATGTACTGTTTGTATTGTATGCATGCAATTCTGATGCGAACAGACAAAATAGTGGAAATATCTTTGTTTTGTGGATAAAATCCTCTTACGTGTCAAGGGATTTTGAACATAAATTTGGAGATAGCGTATTTATTGTAAGGAATTGATATGCGATGTTTCATGATTTAAAATCTCAGTGATTGCACTTTCTTAATCTTTACAAACCATGAAAATAAAGTTGGAAGTATTGCGAAATGTCAATACGGGGCCTCTACAGCACTGTATTCTCGGAATGAAGTACTTCCCGTACATAGAACATCATTTTTGCGTAATATTTATACAAAAATAGATGACTTAATAAAATTTTAACAGCATTATCTACCTGCAAACATTGATATAATTCCAAATTGATAACTTACCTTGATATACAGTAATTAAAAATTGCTCACTTTTTTGAGCCTTTTACTTGCACTGTTGAAATGTCTCTTACCTGGCTTGACAGAGCTGTCACAAAATAGTTTATGTACAAACTCGACCACAATTTACTTTTTGAAGTTCGCCATCAATTAGTTGAATAAAGTTTTGGTCATGTTTCTGGTTTGTACACTAGGCCACACATAGAATGTTGGCGATTAATCTCTCAAAGCGATTAATCGTTTAAAAGCTTAACCAAACGTTTTTGAAGAGTTGCGAGCGATAAATCACTTATCGTTAACAGCAGGGAGAAAAGGTATGAAAGAAAGAAAGGAGAAAAGACTAATACAGTTTCCTTTGGTTTTGTTTTTTCTGTGGCGGTCTACTTGTATAATTTTTTTCAAGACTTTGAAAGGTCCCAGAAATAACATATTTTTTTAACACCTGCCTCATCATGTACTTATTTCTTCTTCAGCAACGCTTACTATCGGTAATGTGCTGCCAGTTGGCCAGATGCCGGAGGGAACCATCATCTGTTCTGTAGAGGAGAAAACTGGGGACAGGGGCAAGCTGGCAAAATGCTCTGGTAACTACGCCACTGTCATCTCACACAACCCAGACACAAGGAAGAGCCGTGTCAAGCTACCCTCGGGTGCCAAGAAGGTCGTCCCCTCAAACAACAGGGCCATGGTTGGTAAGTCAAATCTAGATTTTAGTAAGATATGTTGAATTTGGTTGAAGAGAATCACTGAAAGATTTTGTTCATGTGACTGCAGTGAATGTCAGCCAACTCAGCACAAATCTAATTTAGAACAAAGACCAACTTGGCACAAAACCTAACTCAACGCACTTCTTTTTAATAAATAGATATTTTAAAACTGCGCAATGGAAGTGTAAAGAGGTAATTAGTAAAAAATGATTAAAAACGACAATTGGTATTCGTAAAAGTGTAATTTGTTTGCTACAGTGTATTAAAAGAGTTATATAGTATGAGCCAAGGGTTCTTAATTACATTTTTTGAAGGGCCATTAATTCACAACAGCCTTAGGCTGTGGGCCAATCGCATGGCAAAAGCAGCGTCATGTGACAAACAAAACCTGTCAAAACAATCCCTGAATACAAACAAGTTGAGAGCATGTGTGATTAGAAGGATGTACGTCAGATGTCAGCATTCTCTTATCCACTCTCCTTTGACAAGCCGCGAGCCTAATTTATAGAGGAACTAAAGATAACATTTTATTTGATAAGCCGCGATGTTTTAGTGAGCTAATCTGCCTAGAGAAATACCAAAATAAATAAGTATTTTGCGATTTTTACTGATCTCATTCGGATTGATCTTACATGCATTGCACTGTATTGCATTATATAATGACTATTGTTTGCAGGCCAGATTGGATTGTCTGGTGGGCCAGATTTGGCCTGTGGGCCGCCCATCAAGAATTGCCGGTATAGGCCTACATACACCACACAAAAACATTAAGACAGTACTAAATCAACATAAAAAGGACATAAATTTGTTCACTTCACAATTAGGACAATAAGTATAGCACAGGGATGCTTTGAAAAATAAACACCAACTAAAGTGACAATAAAAAGATGAATTAAAAGAAGATTATAGTAATTACCCGTAAACAAGAAAAAGAAGAAAAAAAAGAACATACAGTAAAAAACGAAAACAAGCTGGAAACACAAAAATGACAGGTAATAAAAACTAGAATCTGAACTCTCTGTAGAGTGCATACCTCTGCCCCCTGTTCATTCCCCATCCGCAGTATAATCTACCTCAGAAACCCTAGGCCCCAAGTTATAACCCCAAACAATCTCTTTCTCACTGTCGATCTGTTTTGTAATTCACATTCTAAACACTTCTGGATCTACCCTCTAATCATTGTTTTCCGTTTTATTCAGGCTAAGCATTCATTGTTTAAGCTTGATTCAGCCAAGATTTACACTCCATCATTTTCCTTTCATGCAAGAAACTTATTTGTTTTGATTCTCTTTGATACAAAAAACCATTTTTCTGGTTTTCTTAAGAGTCCAGAAAATTGATTGTATGATTATATTGTATAGGACATTCCATTGGAATTCAACGAAAAGTTCCCAACTACATAAGTCTTCACAGATCTCATCCTAAAACATCCCTTCTGTACCAACTCGGTATGTGCCGAGTTGGTCTGTGCTGAATTGACTTGCTTCCACTGAAGTAGTATGTAATGTGAATCTCAACAGTTAAGACAGCAGCAGAGCATTATAAAAGAGGAACAAAATAATCCTCGTCATGTGTGAACTTGCTTTTTTCAAATCTGACTTAACCTTACCTTCTTAGATATTTCAAAATGACTGGTGTCTCTAGGAGAGGGGAAATTATCCAGATGTCACAGTAACAACTTCACAGAACTCAAATTTTGCGGTTTCCCAAGTTTTCCATTTCAGATAACTTTTTGAGCTCAAGTATAAAGAAAAATCCAAAATATTAAGTGCATCTCCCTGAAAATGAGTGTAGAGAAATTTCTATGACAAATTAGTTGCCTACTAATTTGTCATAGAAATTTCTCCTATTTGCTTGCTTCCGTTTACAAACTCATTCTTTGTTTAAACTTTAAGAAGTCTAGCATGATGTCATTCAGACATCTCTTTTGGTGTGACAAAGCATGAAATATCTACGTCTTTGTTTGTCCGCAGGCATTGTTTCAGGTGGAGGACGTATTGACAAACCTCTCCTGAAGGCTGGCAGAGCCTATTTCAAGTACAAGGTGAAACGAAACTGCTGGCCTAGAGTGCGTGGTGTGGCTATGAACCCAGTGGACCATCCTCATGGTGGTGGTAACCATCAACATATTGGCTCACCGTCAACTGTCAGGAGAGATTGTCCTGCTGGTCGCAAGGTCAGTACAAAATTTTAGAAGCTTTAAGTAGGTGATGAAGAATTGAAGCAGCCAGAAGGAATTTTTGATCAAAATTTGGGCATAATGGTGGTTATTTTGAAGGATTTCTATGATAACTAAGGCTTTACAGTTCTCTATTTTACATCATGTCCTGATAAAATTGCTTACCTATTTGACATGTTGGTCATTGGTCTCAATAATATATAAAGAAAAATGGATTATATGCAGTACTTTTTTCAAAGTTACAAAAAAGGAGAGAAAGGTTTGTATTTCTCATTGACTGCAGTGTTGAGAAACAATCTTCAGATTAAAATTACACTGTGCCTCAAATACTTCACCCAGTAAAATTGCTAATATATGTGTACAATCAGAGTTTGAATTAATGATACAATTTCCCGCGATTCCAACTGTGAATGTGTCCCAAATCTTCACTCAAAAAATCGTGGAAGAAAAATTGCCATGAATTATTTTTATTTATTGGACTCTTATTTCTTCATTTTTTGAAATGACAAATAACTTTGAAGTTTGTAAATGTTGGGTTTGATTTCTTCCCATGATTTTTGTTGTTTTATGAATAAACTGTTTCTTCCTGCAAACTCCCATTGTTCTCGTGCTTATAGCTGCCGGAACCATTTATTTTTTGTAACTACATTACATGTACAACAACTTTCCTAAAGTAATACTGATGAACACGTTTGTTTGTACTGTAGTATTGAACAGAACCATAGAGCTGTAGTCGTGAACATGTTTATATGGCTGTAGTCCTCAACGTGTCCATACAGCTGTAGTCATGAACACATGTAGCTGTAGTCATGATCACGTCCATATAGTAGTCATCAACGTGTAGTCATAAACATGTTCATAGAGCGGTAGTCGTGATCACGTCCATAATGATAACGAACGTGTAGTCATAAACATAATATGAGCTGTAGTCATGATCTCGTCCATATAGTAGTAATCATGAACGTGTAGTAATAAACATAACAGAGCTGTAGTCATCATTTCTTCCATACAGTAGTCATGAACGTGTAGTTATAAACATGTTCATAGAGCGGTAGTCGTGATCACGTCCATAATGATAACGAACGTGTAGTCATAAACATAATATGAGCTGTAGTCATGATCTCGTCCATATAGTAGTAATCATGAACGTGTAGTAATAAACATAACAGAGCTGTAGTCATCATTTCTTCCATACAGTAGTCATGAACGTGTAGTTATAAACATGTTCATAGAGCGGTAGTCGTGATCACGTCCATAATGATAACGAATGTGTAGTCATAAACATGATATGAGCTGTAGTTATGATCTCGTCCATATAATAGTAATTTTGAACGTGTAGGAATAAACATGACAGAGCTGTAGTCATCATTTCTTCCATACAGTAGTCATGAACGTGTAGTTATAAACATGTTTATAGAGTGGTAGTCGTGATCACGTCCATAATGATAACGAATGTGTAGTCATAAACATGCCAATAGACCTGTAATCATGATCACGTCCATATAGCTTTAATACTAATTATGAACACATCCATAGTTCCATAGTCATGAACACGTGCATATAATATGAACACGTCCATATAGCTGTAGTCAGCTTTGGTCATGAACAAGTCAATATGGCTATTTTTATTAACCCTTCCCCCCTTCCCCCCCCCCCTCCATTGCTTTTTTGTTTGAACATTTCCACTGAGCGTTTTTTTTGTTGAATAAGCTAAGACGTTATTTCTATTTTGTTCATCCTAGGTCGGTCTGATCGCCGCCAGAAGAACCGGCAGGCTGAGGGGAACAAAGAAGATCAAGGATACCAAGGAATAGCATTGCCTGTCTCTGTATATGTGTGTTGTTGGAATTCATACAGATATGAGGAATGATTGCCTGTCCATGTATATGTGTGTTGTTGGAATTCATAAAGATATGAGGAATGATTAAAATGACGGCAAAAGATAAACATCAAGCTTTTTGTTTCTTTATGTGGCCACATTGTAAATGAATTTGTTTGCTGTAATCTGCCGACCCAACAAAAACGCCGGGTGCTGATTGTTTTTCTTCTCTTTCTTCAAGATTATATGTTGGAGCAGATAAGTAATACTTGATGACTTGGGTAGTAATTAAAAATTTTAAGTGAGTGTTTTGTTATAGTAGTTTGATATAAAAAATCTCCCCCTGTATTCTTTCCTTCCTACCTCTAGAATGATCTAACCTGTGAGGCACAATTTGACCCTCGTTGTCATGGTGCCGTTAAGTCCTCATCAAACAAACTGATCAAGAAACCATTGCAATTTTTTACATTTCCAGCATGCTAATGCTGTACAATGTGCTTGATGACCATTTAAGCAAAATAGGGGCCTCACTGAGTGGTAACAAAATATGTCCTGGCAGACTTTAAGCTCTCTCACACACACACACACCTGATTGATCCTCCTATTTCAGGTAAAATACTGGTAAATTAAGTTTTCATGAAATGTTGCTTTCTTCAATTTTCGGGAAAATTTCTAATAATTTGAACAAGTTATTTGTTTAAATTTACCCTTTTTTTTGCAGTTAATGTTAATATTTTACCCCACATTTGGGCAGAAAGCATGTAACAAGGCAGGTTAAATCCTCTGAGGAAACAGCTTAATATGCCTCTGGTGGTAAGCTAGTGACAACAAAATAAGGTTGGTAATGCAATAGGATTTCTTGAAACACTTGCAATTATCAGTTTGCTACTTCAACCGTATGGTTTTTTTGTGGTGGTGGTGTTAGCTTGGGATTTTTATGGGGTGACTAACCTTTCTTAGCCCGTAATCTTGTTATGTTATGTAGTGAAAAATAGTTCATGAAAGGAAAAGTCGGAAGTCCAATTTCAGAGATGACAATCTCCTCTTAAGTTGTAATTGAAAAAAAGTTAAACAAGCTGGCGGCCGAAACGTGAGGGCATATTTTTGTTGTCCCATGATAAATCTACTTTCATTGCACGCAGCGGTGGTACTGAATATCTTCAGGTTTATACTATTTCGATCAAATATATAATTATTTATTAAATAACATAACTGAAACATTACTTAATCCCAACTAGAGCATGCCAAATTTGTACATGCTTCTCATTGACTTTTTGAAATTTGTTCGCTTGCACACATTAAGTGAACATTTCTGTAAAAACAGACTGTGATGTGACCTCCATTGGTTAAAATCATTGGCAAAATTAAACGGCCTCACTTTCCGGCCGGCGGCTACTTTAAATAAAATTATGTAATTGGTATTTTTCGTACCTATTTTGGGGAAATGCTTATTTGGTAAAGCGTGCACATGGTAAACATTAGCAGGCATAGATTTTGCAAACAAGCTTTTGACCAGAATTTGTAGTATTATTACATGTATACACAAAATTTATCCTGGGGGAGCTTGGGCCCCCTAGCTATTTTATGTATGTGTGGGTAAGTGGTGGTGGGGGTTGGAAGCAGATAACACATTGTTGCATGTTGATAATTTTGAGCATTGGGGAGAAGAGCTCCCTAGCTCACAGTTTAGCTCTACACCACTGTTCATGAAGAGAAATGTCAACAAGTTGGTGGAGTTGTAGAACTGGATACGGAGCAGACTTAAAGGGCTACTACACATTCTTTGAAATGTTTACAAAATTGTTAAAGTTTTTTTTATCTTAATATATTTGTAATTTTGCTTGAATGTGTACTAGTTTTGCCAAATTAGTGTGTGTGGGGGGGATGGTGGGCAAACCCTGGTATGGGGGAGTCTTGTCCCTTTGGGCCCCCTTCTGGCGTCACTGATTTGCACCATAGTTCTTCATCTATAAAGGACAACGCCATGGTGTTTGGAATAATGGAAATTGTTGGAAGGGGGAGGGGGCTCTAGGACCCCCTCTAGTCCTCCCCTGGCAGCGTAAGTCAACAGGCCTTGCAACAACCATAATGTGGAGATTAATCAAGTGACATCTCCGTGGTCAATGATGCATTTGCCGTGGTGCCGCGCTTTCTGGTTTTCACTTTCATGTAAGCAATTTGTACATTTTGTGTGTTCAATCTTGTTGGGTCCACTTTAGAGGTCCCTTTCACTCTCCATGAGGAAAAAAATGATTTGAGAAAGGCGTGAGATATTTTTTCTTCAATCTGACATCGAAACATTTTCCTATGCTGTTGGAATGTCCATTTAACAAGTTCCTAATAGCTGAAACAGTTTTATATTTGTATATATATTTTGCAATGACACATTTAAATAGTTTTTTACCACTTATACGAACTACCAAATTGAATTTTGGTAGTTCAAATGAACAAATTTTTCCGGAATTAAAAGAGAATCCTGAAAATAAAGGTAAAATAGAAGAAAAATTGGGTATAATTATTTGAAATTGGGGTTGAACTTGTCTACAACTTGACAAATAATTTCTTAAAATCAAAACAAATGTTCTAAAAATGAAGAAAATTTTCCGAAATTGAAGTAAATGGCCTAAAAATGAAGGAAATTTCCCTCAAATTGAGGAAAATGGCTCAACAATGAAGGACATCCCCAAATTTGACTAAAATTGCCCATTTGCATGGGCCGCGGAGTAGGGGTGGGGAGGGAGCTGGGCGCACGTGCCCCAACTTCTTCGCAAATTATAATAAGGATAACCTGCAATTTTGTAACAATTACTGTTGCAAAAGATATGAACAATGGATCATGCCCACTAAAAACTGATATTTAGACAAAATCAAATAATATTACATCTGATTAAGGCGTGATGATTTCTAAAAGAAGTGAAGGCCAAGAAAACTGCTGAACGTGAATGATGTTGGCAAAATATTTGGTTAGATTACAACAAAGCAACGTTTTAAACTCTAAACTAACAAAGACAACTCTAATCTAACAAAGGAACCGGGCAAGCCCCCTCCCTTCCATAATTTTATTGGGAAGGAGGGGGGGCTGGGGAAATACCATTTTGGCCACCCAATAAATGAAGGTCTAGCGAATTGATTGTGAAGAGTCAGATTCCATGGAATTTTCTTCAGGAAATCTTCAATTTTCGGAATATTTTTAATTTTCGGAAAATCTTCAATTTTTGGGAAATCTTCAATTTTCGGGAAATTTTTTCGTTTTTATGAAATTTGCCTCAATTTTCGTAGAATTTTCTTCATTTTCGTGAAATTCGCTTCTCTTTTGGTGAAATTGTATTCATTTTCGGGAAATTGTCTTCAATTTTCAGGAAATGTTGCCAAATTCTACCAAAATTTCCAAACACTTCACGAACCTCTTAACTCTTTACAAAAAGTTTTTAAACCCTGCTAAAACTTCGCGTGAATTTTATTTGGGGGAAATGTAATTAGATTTTCCGGATGTCTTCATAAATTTTCGTGATTTTTTTTTTTCATTTTCGCAAAGCTTACTTCAATTTTCGTAAAATCATATAACGAACACTCCACCCCCTCTACAATGATATGTTTTGGACCATGATAAGAGAATTTCATACATATTTGGAACAAAAATAAAATCTGGCCTCCCAATGTCAAATATCTTCCTACGCCGCTGGCATAATCGTCGCTGAGTATAGCGTTTCATGTTTCATAACAACTGAATAGTATAAACCTTGTAGCAATATCACGTCGAAACTATCTTCTTCTTCTACTTTTTTTTTGATGGTGGTGGGGTTGTTAAGTTAGGAATGAACCGAAGAGATTGATTTATTTACAAATTCACTCATTTTGTATTTCCGTCTCTCAGGTCAGTCGTTTCAAACCTGCATGCCCTTCCAATTGAAATATTGTTCCGCGGCCCATGAATTATCCTATAATTGTCGAGCATTTATGAGGGAAAGTGTCCGAGAAAGTGTTCGAGAGGTGACTCTTCCTCATGCCTACCAATATGATTGGGAGATAGTGTACAGGTGTATACAAATATGAATATAATGATGTTTCTTATTTGCGCCATTTCTTCAGCCCCTTCCCCACTTCAAAAATTGCTCCGCGGTCCCTGAACATACATTTAGTCATTTAGTATTTATTCGACACACTTAAAGCATGTCATTTACCAAGGGGCTCCAGCACAACGGCCGTGGTGCGAGGGGACATGGCCCCAATTATTTTCTAAGCAGTAATTACAAAAAGTATAGACCTAGGCCTTTTACCTATTCGCCCAATTACCAACTTGAACATTGGTCTTGGCTCCCCAATCTCACACTCATACCGTAAGTGGGGTAAAAGTCAAGCGAATGTGTGTGGGGAGGGAGGGGGGTAGGGTGGGGTGAGGGGAAATGGGGGTACAAAATCACGCAAAGATACAAATCATCACCATACACAAATATTCATTTAGATAAAAAGAGGGGTGGGGCAAGTTCCCCTTGCTTCCCCAAGTTCCACCTACTTGTTCCGTCACTCAAACCATGTTTACAAAACTGGGGATACGGAGCACGTGCCAACCAATGTTTTAAAAACTGACAGAAGTGCCCATTTTGAAATAAAAAGTGCCCCCTCATATTATTGTCTATACATGTCTTCTCATATTACTGTCTATACATGCCTTTTCATATTACTTGTCGAAAAAGTGCCCTCACTTTTTTTTTTGCCCTGAGTTTCTTCCGATACCCCTTGCTAAAAATGATTAATTGATATGCCTAATAGACGGAACACCAGGTCAACTACATCATATAAAAAGTTATTTGTACCATTCACCAAACGTAACACTTTTGCTGGTCGTTCTGTCAGTGTAATGGGACCGACATGGTCACCTATCAGTTAATATTAAACTTGCCCAGTCGGTAAATGTTTTTAATCAATTTTCGTGGTTTTTATTTCATTTGTTTTGTTTATATCAGTCCCATTGCACTGGGAGGGCGGCTGTCATTCTTGTTTTGTCATTGTATTGATGTTTTATTTGTAAAGCGCCACTGAAGATTGCCAGATGGAAGTGTGCGCTATATAAATTTATGGATTATTGTGATTAAAAATGATATTATTCAGATGACCCTGGGGACCTCTTTTTCCTTTTCATGGTCCTGCTGATATGCAATCGGCAATTTAAACAGTGGACCCAAGTGAAGATTTCACGGATTCCTCAGTGACGTAGGAAGGTGGAAATACCAGTCTGCTGGGAAATTTTGAAAAATTCGGAAAATGGGCTTATTTTCTTATTACATGCTTTTGCACACAGATAATCTGCAAAATTGGTTAAAAACGAAAAATCTCTGATCTTCGGAACATGTCCTCCAATTTTCGCAAAATGTTCTTCATTTTGTCAGTTCGTGGTATTTTCTGCTCGGGAAATTTTGCTCATTTTCGGGAAATGTTTGGCCAAAGTTAGGAAAAATTTCCTTTATTTTTGGACACGTAGGTAGGATGCGCCTGTAAATTTATATGAATGAGACGCGAATTGAATAAGACGTGAATCTCTGTTTGATTAAATTTGTTGGGGATTGTAGACAATGCCACTGTGGTAATACAAGTCACGGTATAGGCTAGAATTAAAGCCTTGTTCGGAACATCTTCTAATTTTTGAGATTTCTGAGAATAACATTTAAAACAATGGTAGTTTTCGGTCTTCAAGCCTAAAATTTGACCTAAATTATCATTCCTTATTTTTTGTATTTTCAATGAACTTAAATCACTTGTCTTTAACGCTTACAAGTATTCTTGAAAATTGATGTTAAAGGATTAGTTCAGTGGTCAAGCACATATGAAAGAGGACTTTAAAAGAAACAAAATGGTCAGATGGTGAAGAAATCATTCAAATATCTTATTTCGTTATGGAGATATTCAAGTTTAAAGCTGGTATAGTGAGTCTACTATCATTGACACACTCATAATGTCATCCTCACATTCTTCACAATTGTAAAAGTATTTTTTCTTAAATATTTAACTTTGTTTACTATTTGAATGATTTGTCATCGAACTTTCTTCATCACACTTGCTTGATTGAGTTTTACTACTTTCAAGATATATCCAACATGTCCATTGCTTTTTAGCTGTTTAAGCCACAAAATTGCAGAACAAAATATAATAGATTACATAAAGACTTTGAAGAATCTGAGGTTGTGATGTCACAACTAATCTGATTTCAGTCGTTTCTACTCATTACCATACTTTAAACTTGAATTTTGCTTTAAAGGAAAAAGATAGTCGAATGCTTTCTTCACCATTTTGTTTCTTTTATAGTCAGTTATTCATGTAAGATCAATTTGATTGACCACTGAACAAATTCTATAAAACTTTATTTCATTTAAGTTTAAGACGTAATGCGAGCACATTGTTCTTAATCTTATGACGTGAATTGTACACCCTTGTGGCAGTCATGTTTTAAAACAATTTATCCACGTATTCCCTGCACTCATGTGTACATATTTGTGAGGAGACTGAAAATCAAGTTTGCTTACCACCAGGGGCGGATTGACAGATTAAGCGACTTGGGGGCCTCTGGCAGCTAAGAAAAATTAATTGATATAGGTTAAATCAAAGTAAAATATAAGTAGTGGGTTATACCAGTATACAATATGCTATACATATTCGGGCAATAAACATAAAAAAATGAATATCACCCAAATTTGGTGATGACCTTTTAGAATATCAGCGAATTTTCGTAATATTATTTTTACCGTTTGCGGCATGGCACCTAAAGCTGAGTACGCCACTGCCAACTATCTTTCTACGCCGCTAGAAGGCCCTGATGGAGATTCAAAATGTTACCGTCGTATTTAACTGTACTTAATTCAGATAACATCACGGTAGTTGAATGGGTGAATGAGTGAATTTTCGTAAGAATATTTTAATGTTTGTCGTATGGCACCTGAAGCTGAATAACCCACTGCCCCCTCCTACGCCTGTAACAACGACTTTTGTCACAACGCCGCCCACTTTTGTTACAATTACCACAGGTCACCACTTTTGTCACAACGTCAGCCACTTTTGTCTCAAACGAGGTTACCATTTGTGTCGCAAAATTCGCGCATTTTTGTCACAAACTTCCAGGTTACCACTTTTGTCACAAAGCTGGGTTTGCTAAACATTTCAGGTCACCTCATATTATAGGTCACTACGGTGTGGTGCAGTGTGGCGCATGCGGCGCATCGCATAGTGTCGCATCGCATCGCATCACTTTATATTATATCATTATACAGTGTTATGTTATTTCATTTCATGCTACATTGCGATACGTTATGTTATGCTAAGTATGCTATGTTATATTATCGTATAACCTTGGTAAATATATACTAAATTTCTGAGGGCCTTAGGGCTCTCGTATAAAATTCTACTGTTGATACACGTAAAAATTATGTCGTTTGCATCATACATTTAATAAAAAGTAAGCTTTGTAAATGCTGAATTTCTATGAGCTTACGGGTGTTTCGCTACCTGGGACCCTTTATAAAATTTCGATTCCACCAATCACTTTGCTGAGTAATGTTAAATGATAATGTTAATAAGAAAATTTAGATTAAACTGCCCTAAGCAAAAAGAAATATATGTTGTCAAAATCATATGCAAATTGCGGATGAATATTTCAAGATAACTTATCCTGATAATACAGAGATATTGATTTTGTGTCCATAGGGGCAGATCCAAAGAGGGGCTCAACAAGGGGCCCGAATAATTTTATGAGGCCCAATATTAAAGAAAAATAGTGTGAAACAATATTGCTTATTGTAAAAAAAAACCTAGACATCGCAAATTATACAATTCCCCTCTGCACTATAACGCACTTGCCACCCTTTGTTGTTCATGCCATCCCTCCTTCTGTCCCATATTCCATCCCATACGCAACCACATGAAATCCAGATCTGCCATTCCACCACTACCCACATGCCATCATAACTAAAATCCAGATAGCACCCCACCACATGATATCCCACATGTCATTCCACCCTGTACCTACATGCCATTGCACTTACTTTCCCACATGCATGTCCTTCTTACCACCCCACCCTGTCTTACATGACATCCCACCCTCATCTAAATTCCACCATCTACCAACTTTATCATGAGTGTCATCTTCTACCTGTCTACATAACATTCCAGATGATATTCCACCACATGACAATCCATCGCATTTCCCTTAGACAGTTGAAATATACTCAACTGCATGGATATTTTTCCATAAAAATCAGATAGGGCTGTCTACAAAATCAAAGTCTTTTTCTGTTTCCTCTCTATTGGAACCAGCACCTATTGTTTAAATTTCTTTTCATGCACAAGACACTTACATTTAAATTATTTCAGACTAGGGGCTCTATAAATTGTTTGACTTTTTTCATGCCAGACAAATAATTTCAACGCTATTCATGTCAGGAACTTAATGTCACTATTATAATAAAGAAGCCTAACAAAAATAAGCAAACTTTTCCGACGACGCTGACTTCCACGCCAGTGCACGTGGTAGTAATATAGCTCACACTATTTTCAAATAATCTAGCTAAAATGGTAACAATTTGCAAGTTAGGCAGTTAGGCGCGGATGTCACAACATTTCCCCCCTTTTCGATCAAGTTTAGCCTTTCCGATTTTTGGCTTTCCAAAAAATGGAGGGGGAAGGGGGAGGGGGTGTCTTTTGTTCGACCATACTGCACGCCTATGTACTAACTAAAAAAGGACTCCGCGGGAAGCACATCTACGTAAGACTCGCAAATCCAACTGTCAATAAGGACATCGGACTTCCGGAAATGGACCCAAAGACATGATTCACCTGTCTGAATGCAGAATTTATGGAGAGTAAAAAATAAGAAGTCTGACCTGAAATGTGTATTAAGCCAAGCTAAATCTGTGACAATTATGGTTGTTACAAAAGTGGTGATCTGAAAATTTGTGACAAAAATGGGCGATTGTTGGCGAACGTTGCAACAAAAGTGGTGACCTGCAAATTTGTGACAAAAGTGAGCGGCTTTGTTTACAACAAAAGGGGTAACCTTGTTTGCGACAAAAGTGGGCGACGTTGTGACAAAAGTGGTGACCTAGGGTAGTTATGACAAAAGTGGGCGTTGTGACAAAAGACGTTGCTACATACGCCGCAGGATGGTATACGCCGCAGGATGGTATGCTGGCGATTCAAAATTTCACCGTCGTATCCATTGCTTTAGTGTTTTATTCAGAAAATGTTGGTAAATGATTGAAAACAAGTTTGAAATTAATTGTTCAAGTTTCTTGTTAGGGCCTATGTCACAAAATGAAAACAAATCATAATACGATAAGGCTTTAAAATTCAAAATTATATAAAATGTTTAACCGATTTTGATACTAGTTTCATGGTTTAGTGCATGCTTTCTACCAATTAAGTTCAAGTTGCTACATTCATGATCTAGAACAGAAGTTCAGTTGCGGTCAAAACGTCATACCCTAATACGACCATTACATTCTTATCGTACTTCAGTCTCGATATTCAATTATCTGCTACCAAACTCGTTGACCAACGAAATTTATCGTGCTGCACAATGTTGTGAAACGTAAATTGTTCCGCAGCCGACAGTATATTATTCTCATATTATGAACATAACCTATACCTATGATAAATCCTGGACTTGTCTGAGATTCCAAATCTGGAATTATTGCTGAGAATCTTGTTAGTTTCTGCATTATAGTCAAAACGGATAACCCGATTACGCCAACTCTTATTCAGCCTGTTTACATTTTGTTTTTTTGTTTACCTGCTTCCACAACCTCAGCCGGCAAACTATTCCATAGTCTACAAATTCTTTGTGAAAATTAGTGCCGAATACTGGAAGACGAATGTGACTGTAAAATTTGTATTATGCTTTGAACCTTTTGTAATATTATTTTAGCGAAGTGTGTATAGGTTAGCAACTCTTGAATCGTTGTATTTTGAGATCATCTTGAAAGCTTAGATCATATCTCCTCTTGCTCTCCTATAAGTGGGGTAGGCAAGCTTAGTTTTGCAAGCCTTTCAGGATAAGAGAGGACACGCAAAGAAGGAAAGAGCTGAGTGGCTCTTCTTTTGGACATTTTCAATGAGGTCAATATGTCTCTTCTTTAATGGAGAACAAACACAATTTGAAAATTAAAGGTGTGGTCTAACAAACGCTTTGTAGAGTTGGACTAAGGAGGTATCATCAAGATATGTAAACCAAAATGTTTTTTTCACTAATTTGTTTCTTTTGTACATAAGATACCCACAATTTTTCTCTCACTAATTTGTTTCTTTTGTACGAAAGCCCATTTATGTTATTCAAAACAAGTTTTGGATATTAGAAATAAACGTTTGGGGGAAAAAAGGTTTTGGAGAGGAACATAAGTTTTGATGAAGGAAAACAAAGTGAAGGAATAACAAGTTTTAAAGGAATATTCCCGTGAGTTTTCATTTTCATACATATGATAGAGCAGGGCCGGATTTCGACATGTGGAGGCCCATGGGCAACTTCAGGAGTGGAGGCCCACACTACTTTAATGACCGCCGTCCTGGGGAGGGGTCTAAGGGGTGTACCCCTTTAAAAAATTTTTTGGAATGATAAGGGTGCTTAGATGCAAAATGGTGCAGTATTTTGTGATTTTTGAAGTAAATTTATGTTCAAGAATTTTCATTTTGTAAGCCTGTTTGCCTTCCCAATTTTCTGTACAAATGAACAGGTTGCTACCACTCCTACCAGTGCAAATTAACAGGTTGCTACCACATTTTCCCCTCACAATTTGTTTTCTTCCATGAAATATGTGGAGGCCCCTGGTTGTGAAGGCCCATGGGCAACTGCCCACGTTGCCCATTGATAAATCCGGCCCTGTGATAGAGAACTATGCGAAATAAACATTTTGGTGCAAAAATCATGTTAATATCTTCTTTTTTTCGTTTACAGTGCGAAAGCATGCCTATTAATAGGAACATTTATAACACACGAGAATATTGTCATGCAGCCATATTGTTCACAAGTTTCAAAATGGTCGTTTCCCGCCTAAAAGCCTAGCTCTATTGTCTAATTTTTTCTTTTTAAACGGCGTGGTGAACATATCAAATGGAGTTGAAAAGTTTTAGCCATGGCAGTAATGAAGGCATTATCATGAGTTTCGCCCAGCAAAGATATTTTTCCCAGAAGTATTTCAAATTTGAAACATGTAACATTGCATAAGGCTTTACAGCAAAGATTCATGGGAAATATCACAAAATGGCGGCTTCCATGTATCACAATGTTTCCATTTTTAGGAACAGTTATGTTCCCATTATTAGGTATGCTGCCGGACTGGTTTAGGAATTACTGCATTTCAAAGATTACCAGTGTGTTGAAAAGGGTCCTGACAGTGTACAATGTGATGTAATAAACATCACAAACGCAAATCCAAGACAATTTTGGTTTATTTCTTGAAAATTAATTGCCTCTTCTTGAATTACTGGAAGCTTTTCTTTTAGGTTGGGTATAACTTGCACTTTATAAGAACGTGCTTTGCTCATGCACCTGCCCATGAACATTTGTTGATTTACATGTACGTATACTTGGTTGTTTTAATGTGGTGGATTATTCATATATGTGTAACCTTACATTTTTTTTCTTTATAATCATAATCAAAGGAAATTTTTGGCTAGGTTCCGTTGTAGTTATATTGATATAAGTGTGAACACCGGACGCATGAAAGATATTGAGTACACTCAAAGAGTCTGCTCATTGTTTACTACCTTGGATATGGATGGTGAGTTACATTTTGTATTAGTTTGCCCATTCCATTCAGATCAACGCTTGAAATACTGACTTGCATAAGTTAAACTCTCTCCTAAATAGAGACTCAAAATCTGTTGGTCTGTTTCTTTTAAATTTTGTAATGCATGCATTGAAGTACCGTAAACCAGCCTGACATGTGTATTCCTTTTGTTCCTTATGTCATTCAGGATATGCATCTCAAAAATTACTGTCAAACGTCTTGGTTTGAAAGGTATGTACAGTAAGTTGATTATTAATGTTCTCAAATGACGTCATATGTATACCCTGCACAGTTATAATGCTTATGTTTGGAATGCAATAATACTTCATTTGTTTCCTAATATTATGCTTATCATTATTGTTTACTACTTTAATTATACCTTTCTTCACTTTGACAACATGCGCACTTCATGTGATTGTAATATAATTTTTTCAGAATGATATTGTAAATGTGACAAGAGCCGATGACCTATAGAGCACTAATAAATGAATGATTGAATCTTATTCTAAGTAAAAAAATATTTCTTTCTTTCACAGAAATACATAATAAGAATCGTCTTGGATCTGCCTTTATGACATC